>WEKX01026134.1:14788-27744 GCA_013390025.1 Pitta sordida
GGGACTGAGGTCAGGCTGACAGGTCTATAGTTACTCAGATCATCTTCCCTGCCCTTCTTGTGGATGAGTGTCACATTAGTCAATTTCCAGTCTTGTGGTACATCATCAGTAAGCCAGGACTGTTTGTAAATCATGCATTGGTTCTTTTAGTCATGAATTGTCCTTTAGAGTAATCTGTAGAATTCAGATTTTTCTTCAAGAATTCAAAAATTTTTCAGAATATATAACAAATCCTAATAATGATCAATCCAAAATTACTAGAGTCATATATCTGGAGCATGTACCAGATAGTGGACCAGTGATTCACAAAGAGTTAGGAGGTCATCCTGAATAATCATTTCTTTGTGACCTTTACATGCAGTGTTCCAGTAAAAAGGCCTGCCTGGTGTATTTTTTCATTAATAAAAGGGGAAATATCCATTAGAAACAGGAAAACTAACCTGCCTCTCCAGGTAGTGTTAAGAGTATTGTTATGAAAATATTCAGGGTTTGGGAACCACATTGTATAAAAGTTATCTGTACACTGGGAAGACCTCAGAGGGATCGCAAAAACTATTAAAAGGGAGAGAAAAGAAACACTCATTTCAAGGTATTCCACTTCTCAAACTGGAGATTGAAAAGTTAAACCTCTATGATTGACTGTGTGGATATGTACAAAGGTAGCTAATAAGGCAATGATTTCTAAATTTACAAAGAAAACGTAAAATGCAGTATTTGGCTGTTATACTCAGCTTAGTGCAGTCTAGAAATAATGCATCAACAAAAGCACTTAAGAAAGTGAACTGATGTGATATACACACCTTCTTGCCACAACTTCATAACATAAAGTGGCACACTTCACAGGATACTTCACAGGTATGCTGTTTCCCAGATTCAGGGAAAAAAAGACCAATATTACTGTTCTTACTGAATGGGATAGGACTCTATGTTCTGTGCTAAGTTTTTCAAGCTGTAAATTCTAGAGAATTTTACTCAGAGAAAGCCCATCTACAATTTTCTTTTGGTTGGCCAGGTAAAATCGGGAATTGTACATTGATCTCAGCATACAGAAAATAATACACTATCTTCTCTTGAATTTAGTCTGTTTGGGCACTATTTTCTGGAAAGGTTTCAAGAATTATATTTTTTGTTTTAACACATGATAAAAAGGAGGCTGAACATTTTCTTTCTTAGTTTTTATTCTCCCCTCTGTCTTTCCCCCAGTTTTTGTATATAGACTGAGAATGCAATATTAAGCAGAACCAGCTCTGATGAAAAATATAAAATCACTTAAATCTCTGCTAGATACTTTTCTTACAGCAGTAGCAATAGGTTCATGGGATTCCCAGAAGATATTTTCCTTCCTTCCACGGGTAGGGACTCTAATTCTTTCTTCACTTTGGAGCTTATGATAGGGATTGCCAAAATAAGATCACTTGAGTTTATTTCAAAAATTAATTTCCTAAGACTTCAATGAGCATGTATTATTGTCAGGACTTAGATGTAGTTATTTCTAACTGTATATTTTCACTTACCGAAGACAGTTATGGTTTGTTTTTAAATTACTGTATATGAAAAAACACCAAGCAGAATAGAGTGAGGGAAAAATTAAACATATATACAGTTGGATCTCCTATACCACAGCTCCGCGGGACTTGCCCCCTACCTCTGAAGCCCTCTGCCGGCGTAGAATGGCAGCTCATTAATATGCAAATGTACCCCACACCCTCACACCACCCCCCAGTGCTCCAGCGCTGTTTTGGCACTGCCAAGCTGGGGCAGGTGCTGCATGATGAGAGCCAAGCCAGGGCTGGGAGCTGAGTGAGGGTGAGGTGAGCACCATGGAACAGGAGCTGAGCTGGGGCAGGGCGGGTGCACGGAACAGGTGCCGAGCCAAGCTGGGGTGGGCACCATAGGATGGGAGCCGAGCCGGGTCAGGCACCATGGGACAGGAGACAAGCTGGGGCGGGCACTGCGGGATGGGAGCAGAGCCAGGTCGTGTGTCACAGGGCAGGCACATTGCGAGCAGAGCAGTGCACCATGGTCCGTGCGGCATGGCGTAGGGGTTGACTTGAATATTCCTTACTGCCTAATTTGAATATTCATGCATGTCATGTTGCGAAACGGGCCTCCTTAATCACTGAAAAATTATGCCGCTAGGATGTGAAGCTGCTATTTGGGGGGCACGAAGTGGAAGAGGGTTGGCTGTATATATATATACTGGAGGTTGCACCTGGCTGTTGTTTGACCTCAGGGAGCTGCCACGAAATCTGTCTCTCAGCTCCAAAAGTCCCAAAGGAAAGAGACTGAGATCCACTGTGCGCTGGGTTTTTAAAAGCCCTGCCACCACCCCTTCCTCTTCCATTTCTTTCTTCCATCAGTAAGACATGGCTCCAAGAGAGTATTGTGGCCAGAAACACGGAAGAGTTCTTCATCTGCTTCCCGTGAAACAACAGGAAAAGCCACCAGCTAGTCCCACCGGTAAGATCTTAGCCACTGTGGGACACAAAGGACAGAGCACTGCCTGTGGCCGGTCCCATGTGTGGCCATGCAACTCCCCTCCCCAGCCGCACACGCAAAGACACTGCCATGGCCGTGCTCCTGCTCTGTGGCACTCACCTGCACTCTGCCACTAGACCGACCCAGCCCCATCACCAGCACTGGCCCCCAAGAAGTGACAATTCCCTCAACAGCATCGTGGCCATGTGACCCGCAGGGTCCTGGCCCCACTGCTCTCACCACAAAATGACCATTCGTCTGCCGGTGCTGTGGCCATGCGACCCTGGCCCTGCTTCCTCCTTTAGTAAAACCAAAAATGGAAAGAATTTCAACAGAACAGATACCGAAAAAGAAACAATTACCCTCAACCCATAACATTGTAGCCACAGTTTCACATCCTGAAGACTGGCATGTTCTTGTATAACTGCAGCCTTTAGGATGATTTAACACACTTCAATTTCACAGTTCAGAGGACTAAAAAACCTGACTTCATTTGTCCTTAAATACTTGGAAACTAATGACAGTTTCTCTTTTATATTTGTAAACATTAATGGGAGAGATTCAAAAGAGCAAAGCCATGACACTTCCAAGCTTGGAGTGTTCAAAGAGGCCACTGAATTTCAAAGAACCTAAAAGGCAGTTTAAAGAGGTACAATTTCTTTGTAATCCATACAAGATACAATAGCCGTGTGATCCTCAAACATATTTCTACTTTTCTTTGCCTGTTCTTAACATGTTACTATGCCAGGAAAGAGGGATAAAAGATCAAGCAAGTTTACATGCCTATTCCTGCAAATTCCTTCTAACAAATTAAATTAACCTTGGAAAATTTAAGTTTACCAAAAGATTTGGCTTTTGATGCCTCATAAACAGTACAAGATCAGAAAAGTTGCTTGTCTTTGTTTGTAAATGTACAGAAGAACTGTGATTCAGTGACTCTTATTTCTTGCCTAAAACCAATCTGGGTGCTTATGGAAAGACTAGGAATGAATCAGCAATTGTTTAATTTCTAGTTCGTAAACTCATTAGTGCTGTATCATACTTGAATCTTATATTACCAGAAATGCCTTATGCAATTAATCTATATTTTTATAGCATATGTAAATAATCCCAAGCCATATTTAAATTGTTGCCTCTTTCTGAGTTGGAAGAAAAGATATCAGACCCTTTTGTTAGACACAAGATATCATATGATAAACAGATGCCAGTCTGAACTGTTGGCATCCAGGTACAATTGTCTATTAATTATCCTACCATTAAACTGTAACTTTTAGTTATTCTGTTTGACCTTCAGTTCCAAAGCTATACATGATATGTTAATATTCTAATATAATGCCATGCTATTTTTTAAACATGCCAATTTAGATAGCTTTCTTCTAGCTTCAGCAAACAACCCCTTGAGCATTTGCATAAGAATAATTTAAAAAAGTTTTTCTTTATTCTTTCTTATAAACATATGGACATATACATTTCTATAAATGTATTTGAACATACAAGAAACATTTTTAAGAACTATATTAATATTATTTTAATAATTGTAGCTCATAAGTAATTAGCTTCCTGTATCTTTCCAGCAATTTAAAAAAAAATTTTGAAGCTACGCAGGATATTTCAGATTTCATTATTAAGAACGCAGTTGTTAGGACCTTTTCTCATAAAAATATGATTTTATTTTTTTGAAACATTTTTCATTTGCAAATTATCACAGATAAATATATATGAAAATAAATAAATAAATAATCGTGAGTTTCATTTTTAAGCTAGTTAATCATTAATATTGACAAAATAAATATTTAATATTTCTTAAAGTCCTTTAGGGAAAAATTATCTGCAAGTTTGATTTATTTCATCACTGAAAGATTGAACTAGATAAGCTAAAATACATTTCCTGCATGTTGGAATGTCATTATAGGTATAAAACTGAGACCTTTATTTTATTGCATAGTCTATATCTACCCAATCAAAATATTGTCTGTAAGTACAAATAATTGCAATATCAAGCCTTATAGTCCTTTACACTTGAAGCACTATTGCTTTTAACAAAAAGCATCTGCCCTCTTTTCTGCTGTTATACACCCGAAAGAGGCATAGACAGGAGTTGTGAGCCCTTCTACCACCAGCAGGTGCTGGGGAAGCCATCTTCACTGGGAGGAGCCCTCTGCCAATGGGACGTGTTTGTGTGTAGGGTTGCTCTTCCACTTTGGTTCACTTAACAACACTTTCAAACATTTTCCAGAAATCTAATACTAACACTAATTTGTTTTTAACTTATCCAAAGATTACTTACCCTTACTGAACACAGGGTTTTGTAGGATAATCACTGCACAATAACACAAAGCTCAGCTGAAACTAATNTAGCAAAGATTACTTACCCTTACTGAACACAGGGTCCCTTAGAACTCATAATATTCTGTGATTCTGTGATTCTGTGAAACTAATAACAAATCAGAGTTTAGTCTTCTGAGCCTTAGATGAGTTATGTTGCTTTGATAACACAACACTTGTGACAAACAGTAGCAACAACACACATAGTTGGGCTAGTGGATATGCTTGGGGAAAAAAGGCTTTGCTCTAAAAAACATGCTTTTGGGTTGCCCTACATTCTTGCAATTATTAAAACTCACCATGAGTGAAAGGCGTTACAGTTATACCTCCTCCATCGTGAGGAAAGGGACAGGTGACAGCCCCCGCGAAACATTATTCTCGCAAAGAACGGCAGGTCGTTAATATGCATGCAGGCCACGCCCNCCCGCTGCCTATCCCGCGCACCGCCCGTCCCGGGCACTGCCTGCAGCACCCTGCGGGGTGGGGGGGTTCAGCTGTGGCAGCGGAGTGAGCATAGCCGCTGCGGCCAGCCCAGCCCCACTTTTCTGTGGCACTGCCCTCCCTCCCTGTAGCCACAAAATCAGTAACATGCGCCCGCGGGGCGTTCAGTTCCCCAGCTGCGCTCCACAGGGAGCTCCGGCACCACCTCTTGGTGGANCTGTGAGCGGTCCACCCCATCCCGCGTCGCCCGCCCTGTCCCCCGCCAACCATCCCATCCCCAGCCGCCTGTCCCGTCCCACGCCGCTCATCCNGAATAGGATTTTCATTCATGTTCACAGGAGCAATCATTGGTCATCAGATGGGCTACATCAGTCAGCTGTTCAGGGGAATCAATAATACAACTCAGACATGACAATCAGTTCTATAGGGCTGAATTCACAAACCAAAGATTATTTACTCAGGGATAAATCTACAAATACTTTGAAGATTAAAATATCCACCCTCAGGGTATATCAACTAAATGTACCTATCAGTATAATGTGTTTGGTATCTCCGGGAACATGACTCCTTCTGCATGGAAATCAGTCACCACTAAGGTAACAATGGCATCTGAACTAAATTTGAAAGTGCATCATCAATAATGAAGCTTCAGTTTACATCTATTATTTCAAATATTATGTTGAAAGTTCTCTAAGTATTTATTAGATAGTAAGACATTATTACAAGGTACAAAAAATAGATTTTAGAAAACAGTATTAAAAGTATCACAGACGTGATTTAAGTTGGATGATCATTGTGATCATTTGTGTTTTATACTGCGCAAGCAAATTTTTGTTAGTAATTTTGCTTCAGATAGTGAAATAAAGCGTTCTGTCAGTGAATTACTGAGTTTTGGTGAGTTGTTTTACAATTTTATGTCATGAAAAAAATGAAATTCTAATGTGTTTATGTTTTATTTAGAATTAACTCAATGACATATATTTTGCAACCATCACCCATGATTGTATAGTATAACATTTTGTGAAAGAGACTTTTTCTTCTTGTGAAAACTGTCTAGAACTATTTTTCAAGTCTCCAGCATAAAATAACTGACCGAAAGAAATGCATATTTGCAATCACTAGGGGATTTATGTTGGAGGCGTGTGTGTGTTATTTTTTATTTTTGAAATAAATCAATAGAATTAAGATGCTCATAGGTAAAGAGGCTTGCAGGATGTATCTGCATTAGTAGTTTACTTTCAATAAGGAGTGCAATTTGAAATGAGTCCTTCTACTGAGAAAAAGCTTGAGGCAGCAATGAATTGAACATGTGAGAAGGACTTAGTGGCTAGATATATTCTACACTCCCTTCAATGATCCCCTCACCTCCTGTCCAGAGCTTGGAACTGAATTGTTGGTGTTTTTTTAATACAAGATTTCTATTTTTCTGTCGCACTAAATCACTGCTATGACAAAAGTTTATCATCCCATGTAAACCGATCGTAATTATTATCAGAACTGAGAAATCACACTACATTTCATATTTTGAAAGTAATAATATTATCTCTAAATAAAAAAGCAAATATTGATCTAAAGGTAGTAAAACCTGCCTGAGGCTGTATCTGAATTGGTGGATCAAATTCTGAATATATTGCTCTTTATGACTCAAATCATGAGAATCAGTGTAATGTTTATTTTCAGAAGAGTTTTGGCATTTTTTATGACAGGTGAATTATATTATGAGAAGAAAAGGTAAGAAAGGAGACTGAATGTCATTGATCCAATTTGCAGAACATTATGAGTTGGACAGATATTTAAAATTATAATTTAAAATGCTGAAAATTTCACAGAGTACTAAAGAAACCAAAGAATAAGTAGGGAAAAAATGTTCCCTGCAGTAAAATACCAGATAACCTGGAAATGAGAAACATCTAGTAAACTAATCTATGTATTATTTTAACATTTCCTGTGCAAAAAACAAATACCATTTGAGTTGAAAATTTAGTACACTATCATCTACATGTATGATTTTACTTAAAGTTACTTTTGACCATAGCAGTACCAGGGATTGTGCATTTCAATCAGAAGAAAACTGCATGTCTTTGAAGATCTGTACAGATAACAGCATCCTGTGAAAAGACTGGAACACTGCTTAAAATCTTCAAGTGAGAATTATATACATTTGGAGCAGTAGATAATTATTTTGAGAGTACTTACGCAAAATGATATCTCATGCTATTTTAGAAGTAATATAATAGTTCCTACAAATCTGTATTTGTGTCTGATACCTATCATGAATATGATGAAGCCCACAGGTGCAAAGTTCAAAATAAAGTTTCTCTCCTTCCCCATGGAAAGCATTTGAACAGCTCTGTAATTATCCATCTTAGCTCATTTCTGTTTTCGCAGTGTTTAAAGTGAAAAAAAAAGTAGGTCACAAACATTCATTCATATACTACCTGCCTTGAAAGATGTGAATACAACTGATTGAAATGCAATGGACTTTTATGCTGAACTCAAATGAATACAGAATAGCAATGCAATCGTAAAGGCGCTAGAGCTACAGCCATTTGTTGATTTTGAAGCTCTGTATAGTCATATTGGAAGGAAAGTAATATAAAATTTTCCACATTCTGTTAACTTCTGTTTGTCTCTCACTGTACTTTCGTGCCTAGCACTTATAGCTATAATTTAAAATTTTATTTAATTGTAATATCATACATTGTTTAGTTTTATCTTTCACTGAGCTAAAGCAAGACTAAAGTTGCACACTTAGCCATTAATTCACAGAATCACAGAATCACAGAATATTATGAGTTGGAAGGGACCCTCAAGGATCATCTAGTCCAACTCACCACCTAACACCCGTGCAGAGACACAAAGCACATCCCAGAGCAGTAACACAAACCTAGTTCCCTCACAGTCTAGCAGGCCACTCCGAGCCGGAAGGGGCCCAGGATCATCCAGCCCTACACCCCCGAGCTAGATCATGTCATTAAACTCCTCATCGAGTCTTCTCTTAAACACCTCCAGGGACGGTGACTCCACCACCTCCCTGGGCAGTCCATTCCAATGTGCAATCACTCTCTCTGTGAAAAACTGCTTCCCAACGTTAAGATTAAACCTCCCCTGGCGCAGCTTGAGGCCGTGCCCTCTCGTTCTGGTGTCATCAGCCTGGAAGAAGAGGTCCACACCCATCTGGCTGCCACCTCCCCACAGGTAGTTGTAAACAGCAATGAGGTCACCTCTGAGCCTCCTCTTCTCCAGGCTGAACAATCCCAGTTCCTGTAGTCGCTCCTGGTGGGGCCTGCCCTCCAGTCCCTTCACCATCCTCGTTGCTCTTCAGTTGCCAAAGTGAAACATGATTAACATTATCACTTTCATCCTGTGAATAAGACCTTCAAGACTTGCAAGTCTCTTGGCTTTTACCCTGTAGGTTATAGGATACTTATACTGTAATACCTTGTGTATTACAGGATGTTGGTTCCAGGAACCTGCCATGAGAAGTGAAATCTGCGAAGTAGGGATTCATACTTATGTAAATGTGGCCTGCCCACCTCTCTGTCCCCTCAGCTCCAGCAAGCGCTGGGTGGTTCCATTCAGAAGGGAGTCTGAGTGGGGTGTCAGCCAAGGGACAGCCTTTCTTCCCTGCCCTCTCAGCGGTGCATCAGTGTCAAGCTAGAGTGCAGGTCAGATCTGAGGAAAGTGAATGAAAACATATAGGGAGGTGGTTGGTAAATTTCTACAGCATTAGAGTACTTTTTGCATTCTTAATATACTATAAAGTTATGTTAAAAAAAAAAGTGGTAGCATATGCTCAGACAGAATGATTTTCCTCTGTTTGACCCATAAGCATGTCTTTTTTCTTTCTAAAAAAGAGTTCATTTGTTTCAAATTTCCTCATTGTAACACGGGTTAAAGTCCTGTATGTAAATTCAGAGAACGGGTTTATGATCCTTCAGAATACATGTGGTTTGACTTTACGTTTTGGCGGGAAGCTGAGGAAATCAAAATAAAAGCAATGACCTTTCTGCTTTCCATATTACAGTGTGATGAACATTTGGAAGCATATGTTATGAACAGATGCAGAAAAGTAGCTTAAATAAATCGTGCTGACATTGGTGTAGTATAATAATCTGAAACTGTCACATTAATGATTTCAGCTTATCCTGGAAAAGCAGAATGTGATAAAAATAACCAGAACAAGCAAACACTTATTGGAACAGTTATTCAGTGTATGGAAATGATTGAATACTTCACTTACACATCATATCAGTTAGTATTGGAACTAAAAAAGAGAGTAAAACACTAAAGTTAGACTAAAAATCATTCCATAATTCCTTGAAAATAATGTCTGTTCCTTAGAGGCTACAGTCCTTCTTGTAATCAGTACTAGCACAGACTGACTGGCAGAATCAGTTAACCACCAACATCCCCAAACCTCCCCAAATTTATGTATATATGCTCATCACAAAATCACAGAATCACNTCAACACCCCTCTTAAACTGAGGAGCCCAGAACTGGACACAGTATTCAAGGTGTGGCCTAACCAGTGCCGAGTGCAGGCTTCCCAAGTCCTACTGACAACACTATTCCTGATGCAGGCCAGGATACCATTGGCTTTTCTGGCCACCTGGGCACACTGCTGCCTCATGTTAAGTTTTCTATCAACCAGCACTTTTCTATCAACCAGCACAAAAATGTTTGTAGAAATGGATAGAGTTGCAACTGATTGCTATCAGAGTATCATATTCTATTTCTGAAGAATATTTTTCATCTTATGTATTCTTCAATTTGGATTACATACTGTGAAATTAAACAAATTTGGGCTCACTATAATAAAGTTAATTTAAAGTGGATCAACACAATTAGTAGGATGGCAACCAAAAGGAATAATGAAGTCCTAGTCTATATTTCTGCCTTGAATCCAGAATTATCACTGGTATCTAGCTTCTAAATAGATTGAGGAAAATCATAAAGATAATTTACTACTAAGCATGACAATAAATGAAAACAATCATTAACTGCTCACAAAAAATTCCAATTTAAGAAAGATAACATGAGGAAAAAAATCTTATTGTCTGTGTTATTAAATATTTATATGTTTCATTAAAAGTTCAATATTTTATGCACTTCAAGTATATGACTTGTCATTCTAATCTTCAACTACCACCTACTGCTTTGTTCTTCCTTTACTTTAGAGGTTGCGAAAGATGATTTTGTAAAGATTGTTGGATATGTAGATATTTGTATTTCTACTAGTTAAGAAATAAATCCATTCATACCTGCAGTGCATATTATCATCACAAGCACAGTTAATTTCTACTTTTCTTCTTCACGCCACAGAAAATGCATGGATAAGGTTCCTCACCCTTTCTCCCCAGATGGTTAATAACTGCAAGTATTTAGAAGGAAAACCCATATCTAAACTGTTCGTTATGAACTCAATTGTGATGTTTTTATTTTGAACTCAATTGTGATGTTTTTAGTTTATACATATACTCATATGTAAACAAAAAGCAGTTAAACTAAAGAAAATAATACAAGTATTAAAATGTTGGTATGATATTATGTATCATGCCATTATCTTGTCAGAAACTTAAACACAAAACTTGAGATGTAAGAAAAATTTTAATAAGAAAATTGCAGCCTTTTCCAAAAGAAATGTCATGGAGTAGAAGTTCATAAATCCGCATGCAGCTGACATGTTATACTGAAGTCAAATATAAATAGTTGCAAAGACTGCATTATCACATTACACACTTCTACCTGTTTAAACATTATGACGGAAAAGTATGCAGTAACCTCTCGCATATTCGAGGTCCGCAAATCTGCGACTTCAATTACTTGTGGATTATTTGTCCGCGAATTGTGTGTTCAGGCACATGCGCAGGTACTGTAAGTCCGTACCACAAACCCAACTCATGAATATGTAATGAGCTCATGAATATGTAACTTGGCTCTGCCCACAACCCCCGCCCACTGGAGTTTCGGTATGCCCTCCATTTTGAGTTTTTAAGGGGAAGGAGAACTGCCATCCATCACTGTGGAGCCAGGAGCACTGCAAGGCTCTTGGTGCGGAGACAGTTGCCAGGCAGTTGGTGCCAGACCTTCCGGGCATGACACCATGGCAGTGGCACGCCAGGCGCTGGATCTGGGAATTGAGGGACGGCTGGGGATCATAGCTGCCACATCTGACAACCCAGAGGTAGCAGGGGATGAGAAGTGTAATCCCAAAGCAGTCACAGCCAACGCAGCCGCTGGGGCTTAGCAGCACTGTGCAGCCTCAGTATGATCCAGGCAGGGCTGGCACATTTGCTTCAGCATTTTGTTGGGGCCAATGCACTGGCTTTTGTCTTTGTTCCCTGCCATATCCCTGGAGGAGGAGAGGCTGGTGCCACAGGGGAAGCTGTCCCTCCTTCACCACAGAGGCAGCAGGGACCAGTGGTGTCTCCTCTGTGGGGCTGCCCAGCCGGCAGGCCACATCAGAGCAAAGACTGGCGCTCCACTCACTCGCCATCTCTCCCCACAGCGAAGGGAAAGAAAAAGGAAGCGAGTTGTGTAACACTGCATTCCTCCTGCTCGTGCAGCAGCAGATACACTGAGTGCCGGTGCAGCAGACTCAGCGCAGTGTGCTTACATCACAGCCCACCTGACTGTGTGCCAACGAGCTCATTGTATTCCTGAAAAAACCCACAAAACAAATTCCAGTTCCTGGACCAGAGCTGTGTTTCCGAGTACAGAAAGCTCACAGCAGCCAGCTCAAATGGAAGCCTTGAAGCTGGTGAACGGCGTCCCAGCAGAGCCGAGCAGGCGCGGAGCCACTGCCACTGTCAGAGGCAGGACTGGCTTGTTATAGCTTGTCCTAGTAATGTAACTGGGCTTTAAAGTCAACGATTTAATATTATCCTCAAACCGAGCTTGTTCCTGGCACTGTCTCTGAGGTGCAGGGGCCAGGACATGCGTGGTGAGGAGCAGACAGATGAGAGGAGCCGGTGGCAGCACCGGAGGTCAGAGGGATCCTACTCTGTGAGCGCCCGCAGCACTGCTCCTCCCCTGCGCCCTCTGCCCCTGCCCCTACCTTTCTGCCCCTACCTCTCCTACCCTCTCTCCGTACCTCCTCACCCTCTCCTCGCCTGTCCCACACATCCTACAACAGAGTCCCCAGCCCTATCCAGTATCACCTGTTTCAAGTGTTTCTGGCACAGTGACAGACATCTGCCTAAAAACAAACTGTACATACTGCTGGTGCCTAGAAGGAGCTTTCATTTTGGGCAGCGCAGGCACTTCTGCTGCCCGCACTAAGGATTGGATTTTGTCATAAGGAGCCTGCGAAGCTGGTGCCGAAACACACTGGGCTATGTCACCAATGTGTTTGTTATTTTTTTTTTCCCATGAATGCAACAGCACCAAGATGAGACTTTTCCCTGCTTTTGATTTCTCTTTAATACATTTTAATTATTTGCTTGTGGCGAGGGCGGTGTTGCACCCAGTGCTGAGCTGCAGAGCGGATCCAGTGGTGTGAAGCTCTGGACAGCAGTGCTTTGGCATTAAACCTCCCCTCCCCTGCTACCCACAGGTCCTCAGATGCAGCAGTACCATGGGCTGCAGGGAGATGCCTGGAACACCTCCTCCTCCTCCTTCGGCCCTGGCCTTGATCCCTGCATTTGCTGTTACAACTTTTCACGGCTCCTCTCTGGCAGCCACGTGCTCTTCCTCTTGTTATTTTTTT
>WEKX01026153.1:26512-48391 GCA_013390025.1 Pitta sordida
TGGTACATCACCTGTAAGACAGGACTGTTGGTAAATTATAAGGAGTGGCTTGGCAAGTTCATCTGCTAGTTCTTTTCATTACCCTCGGATGGATCCCATCTGGTCCCATGGATTTATGAGGATCCAAGCCACTCAGCAATTCTAACTACCTCCTCCTGGATTACAGGGGGTCATATTGCATCCCTACTCCTTCCGTCAGTCCACAAGTCCAGCTGTCCTGCAGGTAATCTATCTTATTGTTAAAAACAGAAGCAAAGAAGGAATTAAGGTGACTCATTTCAGTGTAAGATGTCAAGTGTCATATGAGTATTAGAGATGATAATTTTCAGTTGTGCCAAGAGACAGTAGGAAGGTGCTACTTTGCGGATTCACTTGTAATATATATCATCTATTATAAAGTAAGTCTCTAAATAGATTGTCACAATTTCACGTCAGCTGATGACCAGTTTCTGGTGCATTTCGAACAATAATGAATTGGTGGAAAAGCAAATGAATGCATGTAGACTTAAAAGATGCATTCTCAAATGATAATTTATGGAATTCTTGGAAAAGATGAACAGCAGTAAGTGTTTATTTTGAGAGTCTACATTACAAAAAAATTAAACATCCAAAACTAATACTGATAGCAACAGTATCTTACGAAGGTGAATATTCTACCAAACATGTCATGGATTGAAATGGAAAGATAAATTTGGGATTTCTTGTGCTATGATATTTGTTTATAAAAGAAACAAAACCGATGTTTAATGATCAGTTAACAGTATTTAGATTATTTTCTTAAATAAGGAGCACAGAGAAAGAGACAAGAGAGACCTGTCCCTGGGGAGATCAGGGATGTCTGCTAAGAAAGACAAGAAGTGGAATCTTTTTGAAAGCATCCATCTAGATTTATTTTTACAGTTTTATGAGAAAGAGATTAGTGTTGCCACATAGACGTATTTTACTGTCTCATGGAAGGGTCAGCTAGAGCTAAGTTATTTCAGAATGATATTTAAATAAACTGTGTAATGGATATTTTACATTACTCTTAGATTTTCTCTCTGAGTACATAATTGATTATTTTTATCCTAGGTTTTGTTTTGTTTCAGGGGGGTTTGGTTTTCCTTTTTTTAAAAAACTTGCAACTGGAATATATCTTGTTTT
This sequence comes from Pitta sordida, assembly GCA_013390025.1. Lineage (NCBI taxonomy): Eukaryota > Metazoa > Chordata > Aves > Passeriformes > Pittidae > Pitta > Pitta sordida. Next base: position 27,656 of record WEKX01026153.1, read on the forward strand.
GCTGTAGGACTGTATCTTATCCTACACAAAGTAGACCTGGAGAACAATTTATTCACTTCATGTTTACATGCCTGCCTACCTTTTTCCTATAGACTTCACAAGTAAATAATCTGATTTCTTTCACTCTTTCAAGTAATTTTGTAGATATCTGGTGACTATTTTCTTCCTGAAACGTAATCTCGTAAAAACTTATATTGTTCTAGCACAAGCCACAAAAACAGGGAAAAATAATTTCACAAGTTTTACAAATGACAATCATGTTTATGCACTCAGGATTAATATATTCACTGCTGCGTGTCATTGCTAATTCCCATTCAGTATATAGTCATCTGTAATGCACAAGTCCTCCTCTGGACACCTGCTGCATGTCTCACACCATTCACCACTCTCTACTACTTCAACTCATTTTTTTACTACTTAGTGCTTCCTGGCAAAAAACCTTTTTAGTTCATTTTTGCAAATTGTTACAGTCATGTATAAATGTATGTTACTTGAAAGAAAGATAAAATTTCATTTTTCCTAAGAGAAAAGCCCTTTTTCCTCATATAAGTTTTAATCATATCTTCTGAATAACCAGTATAAAACATTTGCAGCCCTGAAATGGCTAGATTATTTTAAAAAATAAAAATGGGCTGAAGATCAAATCAAGTTTCCAGTAGAATTTTTATTTAATGTCTGAATTGCCAGAACTAAGATTAACCTTGTTTTACATGATAATATAAGTCAAAGCATAACTTCCAAACTCATGTTTGGGTGTTATAGCACTATTATTCAGCACATTTGCAGTAAGTTTGAGAAAGAAGCCTTTTAATAATAACTGCGAAATGACAAAATATTCTTCTGTATTCACAGAGAATGTTAACAATGCAAATAAAATTAATTTTTATGAAAATCAGAGCAACTCCTGCTTACTATAAACAAGTAAATAAAAAGAAAGATCAGCTAAATCAGGATATAATCTTTTTTATCATTTATTTTTGAAGCTTTTAAGTAACAGAAGTGGATAAGTGAAGAGCTTATTTGAGGTAAACACTCTGCATTTTGCTCACTGCAGCCACCAAACAATCACAATATATTCTCTCCTGCTAATAAAAAAAAAAAAAAAGGAAAAAATGGAAAATATTTCTAAGTTATATTCTAGGGTAACATAGACTTTAGGTGCATGAAGTGAAACAGAGTTTAACTTAACTGACGTATTTATATGTTTGGCATTTGAAAAGCAAACCGTGTTGCATTCGTTAAATGGTATTAACTACCTGTCACAATTTTCAACAGCATGATATTGTTCTGAGACTCAGGGGGATTAGAAGCGCTTGACTTCAAACTCTGAAATTACTTCAAACTCTGAAATTTATGTCCTTCTGTTTAATTTCCACTTCGTCATCAGATTAGATCTCCAAATAGGCCAAGGTTTTGAACAAAAGACACACTGGGTTTTTTCTACCTTTATAAAACAGTTGCAGAAAGGCCTCTTAGTTTTGCAGTAATAAAAACCAGTCACTCCACTGTATGTCCATGTGCTCTTATCTACACCATTAAAGTGGCAAGCCTTGACAATGGTCTGAGAAAAACTGTGTGTTAAAAACCACTGTTTACTTTTCTCATCACTTTCATTTTATGCATATATTGGAATTTCAGAAAATAATATGCTACAGCCACAGCTTGAGATAAATATTTCTGATATATACTTAAATTGAATTGAAAATTCTCAACTTGAGCAGGTCAAGTGATCTTTCTGGAGTGTGCTAATGCCATGCCGGTTACTTCTTATTCATTCTTGTGGGGTTGTTCTCAAATGAATTCATTTAAAGTCTTTAATTTAGTGTTCTGTGATGAGATACCCTAGTTGGATGACAGGTGCTCACCAAAGCCCCTCTATAACTCCTCTCTGAAACTGGACGAGAGAAAATATAATGAAAGGCTTATGAGTTGAGATAAGGACAGAGAGAGATTACTCACCATGTGCAAAATACTGTCATGTGCGAACAGCCTCAGCTCAGTGAAACTAGTTGAACTTATTACCAATCAGAATCAGACCAGGACAATGAGAAACAAAACAAATCCTAAAATCCTTCCCTCCACCCCTCCCNCATCATGTGCAAAACAGCTTCAGCTCAGTGAAACTAGTTGAACTTATTACCAATCAGAATCAGAACAGGACAATGAGAAACAAAACAAATCCTAAAAAACCTTCCCTCCACCCCTCCCTCCTTCCTAGGTGTCATGGTCTGACCCTGGCTGGATGACAGTGTGGTAATTACCACAGGAATCATGGTGTGAGGCAACACACTTGCTCCATTTTAAATATATAGCCCTGCTCTTATCTCTCTCTTGTCCACAGACACACCTGGTTTTATGCTATTTGCTTGCTAGTTTGTTCCTTCCTACTAGCTGGAGCCAAGAAATATTTCAGACACCAAATATTTGACACATTTCTGAATCTTAGGTTAACAGCCTATGGGCTGTGGTTTTGGTTCCCTGTTTTAATGGCTAGGAGAAGAAAGAAGGTTTATTTGCCCAAGGTTAGAAAGTAGTCTGTGAAGCAGACACGGAGCAACAGCCTTCTTTCGAACATCCACCTGTTCTGGCATGGGTCTCCTCCATAGGCTGCAGGTGAATCTCTGCACCCCTGTGGGCCTCCACGGACTTCAGGAGGACTGGTGCTTCACCATGGGCTTACCATGGGCTGCAGGGGAACCTCATCTCCAGTCTCGAGGCCACTTCCTTCCTCTCCTTCTCCACTGACCTTGGTGTCTTCAGAGTTGTTTCTCTCACATATTCTCATTCCTCTCTCCTCTTAATTTTTTTCTCTTTTAGCTGGAAACACAGCTTTGTGTTTGCTAAAAATAACCCCCAAACATTTCTTGACTATAAGAAAATACAATTTATGTTGAAAGGCACAAGCTAAACTTGGCTAGCTGTAACAGTCTAGAATTTGCCAAATCTCAGCTTGGAAAGGGAGTCCAGGGAAAGCAGTTTAGTGCAACTATTCTGTTCTGGAGATTAAAGTAATTTCACTGTGCAAGAAATTACACCTATGATCTAAAAATTGCTTTGTTTTTAATATTACACTTAGTTAATTGGGGTGAAAACAAATTAACCAAAGAGGCACAAATGTTCATTCTCAAAATGTGTCACGCAACAGTTCAGACTAAGATGGCGGTTGTGATCTGTCTCCATAATGCAACATTTAACTGGAGTCATTCCGTTCATTTTTTGTCATTGGTGCTCTTGTGATATGTTTCCTCTGGAAAATTTCATTGTGACTTCAGAGAGACCAAAGTAATGATACAAAAGACCTCTTAATAACATGGTTTTGAATTACCTTCTTGTGCTGCAGAAACTTGAAACCCACATTATGCAGAACCTAGTGTATTGTGTCAAGAGGGTTATGCAAATGTTTGCTTAACAGCTATGTGCCGTGTTGTTTTTGTAAATATTTGTTTGAATTTCAGTGTGACTTGACTGTGTACCCTCTCAGCTGTAACAACTTGTTTTGAGAACATATTTGTGTGAACTTTATAAAACAAAAGCCTGTTGTGCAGATCAGAGTCACACTTTTCTCTTGGCCAGACCCATAGTTAAGTAATATGGGGCTGCCTGGAACAAGGTGTGTCTTACATTTCTACGAGTATTTCTGAAAAGAAAAGCATCTGTGCTGGAAATGTAACTGACCTAGATAGGCTGTCTTTTAAAAATAAATAGAACATGACATTAACCTTGTCATTATGCAAATTAGAATTACACATAATTTTACTTAAATTCTTCGATTATTAATTTTAATAGTCTGTGACTCTCTTTTGTCTGGTGTTCATAAATCACCTAGCACAATAAATGATGCTTTGTCCATCAACCCTTAAGTATTCACAAATGAGTATTACATGGTATTGTAAACATTCGAAACACTCGTCTCTTTTGGTTTTGCAAAACAAACACAAAACACTTGGATATTAGTTTCTTGGAACACTTTTCAAGCAGTTAAATGTATTTGGGTATTAACAAAGGCAACTGAGACAATGCAGGAGATTCAGCTCACCAATAAGATTGGAGGTATCCAAGACGCCTCAATTATCTGAGCTGGCTCAGAGATATTTCTTTCATGATTTCTAAGAAACTACTGAATGGATGGGTTAGTCAATCAGTTGAATGGCCATGCATGTACATTATTCATAAGTTCAGAATAATAGAATCTGTACAATTTACCTTTCTTCACTTTGCAGATTATCTGGGTATAGGTTATGAATCTCATAAATATATTTTTTCATTTACAGTTCTTCAGTAAATACTGTGTGTCAATGAATTTGAACTCATGATTCATTCATGAGCTGATCATTGAGAATATTCATTATTTATGCTTATATAATTTGTCCTGTAAATTACATGGCATTATTTATATTCCCTGAACAGGAGTTTTATGAATAGCTTTATGAATAAAATTAATTGTATTCTCCTTCAGCAGATAAACTGAGAACTTTATCAGTTATTCGAATCTGTCACCCAAATAATGACAACCTGCAAATTGCTCTGCTGAACCCCACAATTCCAACAAAATTGATGATGCCCTTGTTGTTTATATTTTTTTATTTAGAAATGTTAAAAATAAGCATTTATGCGTTTGAATATAAGTAAATTACTGAATGGGAGAAATTACAAAACAAAATAGGCTGAGATATTGCAAACTATTTTTATAGAAGCAATAGAGTGACTCTTGCACTAAGGTATGTGAAAATATTGTTGGGGAGAAATATAGGGCAATTTGAATCAGGTTTAAGATTTTCAGGGTCATTATTGTGTTTATAAGAGCATATATACTTCTCCTCTTAGCTTTCTTTGAGGGAGAAGATACTTGTTTTAAAAGTCTGAAGCATTTTACAAAAAGAAGTAAAGTGAAATGAAGTGGGTTAAAATTATTAGGGGCAGGGAAGTTAAAAATCACACAGAAACAAACCCAAACTGCTGTTCTCTTTTTACTGCTGCTTAATCTGTGAACAGTAACATGCAGTGTGCAGAATACTGTGATACAATCCAAAAGTCACTGGTCCTGGGGACAGCAAAGTCCCTGAAACAATGAGAGAAGGTGGCACAGCTGTAACATTTCCCTCAGACTTGCATTTTGCAAAGGTATTTAGAACAGCAGCGGCATCTGGGCCCTCCAGTTCAACTGCAGGACGCAGTAGGGGTTGAACAAAAAAAAAATAGAAATAGGAAGCAATGTACTTGTTTGGAATCTCACATCTGCCTGGCACTGAAATACCATTGAATGTGCAAAAGCTAATTTCTTTGAGATTTCTTTAAATAATAAAACCAACAAAACCCCTTTACTATGAATATAAAATTTTCATTTAAATATTTTTCTAACAAAACAGACAATGAAGCAAAATGACTATATTTTTTCAGGGATGTTTGTTATTGAAATCACCTTGTGTGCAAGGGAAAGCAGTAGTGTGAGCTGACTGCTCCGTATCAGGAAGTAAGCTAGGAGCCACCAAGATCAGCAGGACAATGTCCTCCATGACAGAGTACAACCTCACAGTGCCCAAACAAGGGGAGTGAAGCAGGCATGGTCAGAGTAATCAGTAACCTACAACATGTGACAGACACAGCACCAGAGTTTAAATGTAGTCCCTGAGCCAAAGAGCAGAGGATGTATGGGCGGAGGTCCCAGATAACCTCCTCACAGCTTTTTTTTCCCACAACTTAGCTCTTTCCCCAGAGTCTTGGTCCAAGGCAATACAGACAGATACTCACCATTGAGAGTGAAGGCTATAGTCAGGTAGTACAACAGTGAACTGTGCTACAGTACAGCCGTGATCTCAGGACTCTGGCAAACACAACCATCCAGGCTTTTCCTTAGATCTCATTGTGATTTTTGTATTTATTTTTTAAATCAGGCTTTATAATGACTGTTATAGGACATGGGTAAAATAATTCAATATTTTGTTGGCTTGATGCAGTCTTTGCAAGTTCTTTCAGTGGTGATTATTTTACTACAGTTTGGGATCTGCTCAGTAAACTTAATTCGCTTTCTGTCCACTGGGCCTAAACCATAGAAAAGTATGTTAACTCCATCATAAATAGGGTAAAAAAGATGAATTTTCTTGCTCAGACATGGCAGCAAAGCAAGAAGAAAAAAATTAAGAGGCAAAGCCCTCCTATCAATTGTGATCCTCATAAATACCCTGCATGAATATGGGCAAATGCTGGGATATGAGATGGGAGCACTGCCCTCCTCAGACTCTGTGTAGTGCCCAAGCTACTGGAATGAACAACTTCTTCCAAAACATAGGAACCAGCTCTGCCTCTGCCTTCCTTTGTGCCCAGCAACACAGAATGTGTTGAATGATAAAGCTAGGTTTTGAGAGGATTAATCTTTTCCCTCACCAGTCTAACGCCTGCTTTAGGGAAAGCACTAGTGGGTAATTATTTGGTTTCTTATGACAGCCAAATATTTTGCCATGATGCTCTACCACTGTCATTGATTCCCTTACAGAGAAAGCATCACAAGAAATTTTTATTAGACAATAGATGTGGCTGGGGGAAAAAAACCAATGAAGTATGGATCATGCAGCAAAACTATCCATGTTATCTGCACCTCTGAATGTATGATTTCTTTTGTGCCACAAGCTATGAAAAAAACTACCTGTGCAAACCACTACTCTCATCATTAAGGAATATTAAAAACCTCATAGAAATGTTCATTAAAAGCATGGTTAGTGACAATAAAGCTGGTCATAAGTACTAACCAGAAAAAAAAATGGACAAAACAGACCTCAACACTTATTAAAGGGATTAAAAGATATTTGCATATTTTTCCAGTAATTATCAGTCCAAAACAGCAGTCATTGTATTAGAGGTCAGTGTGGTAGAATAACAATGGCAAGGTTACTATTTAGTAATATACAGAACACTTCAAAATTATTTGAATTTACAAAACATAGGCAAATTAAAATCATGATTGTAGGAGAAAGTAAACATAAAATGTCAAACTGAAACAAATATTTCAGCCTAATGTGTTCAGTGAAGGTCACTGTAATTGGTTTCAAAAGCTTCTATTAATTTTGGTTTTAGGGTATAATTTTTCATTTGATACTGTAAAACAGTAGTACACCACAGCCAACTTCTGAACCCCTGAGCAGCAGATCCAACTTACCTCCTGGGTGTCAAGAGTTAGGAGCCTTCGCCATTTTCTGGTTATGGACACAAAAATGAGCAGAGCATATAAATGCAGGAAATCATAGGTTCTGAGGCTTATCTGGAGCTACGGGGACCTTCACGATGGATGATGTTAAGTCCTGTATTTGAAAATTTGAATTTGTCACCAAATATATAAGATATCTGGGATGGTTACTTTGCTACCTTGTTTAAGCTTAGGCATAAGTAGTCATGAAGAAGAGCTGACCTACAAGAAAAGAACAGGGATATGACCAATACAATGATCCAAACTTAACTATGTTCCCTGCAGTTGTTAGTAAATCCGTTTGGGATCCTCAGGCCTGAAGTAAAGGCAGGTAGCAGCATGAGCAGGGATAATTTTCTTTGTCTACTTAATAGCTTAGGTTAGCAACTGCAGTGTTCTTCTGGAGCATGAGATCACAGTATCACAGTATTGGCAAGGTTGGAAGAGACCTTGGAGATCATCAAGTCCAACCTGTAACCCAACACCAACCCATTGTCTAAACCATGACACTACCGACAGGACCATCCAGTCCAACTCCCCACCAACTAGACCATGTCACTGACCTCTTTATCAAGTCTTCTCTTAAACACCTCCAGGGATGGTGACTCCACCACCTCCCTGAGCAGACCATTCCAATAAGCAATCACTCTCTCTGTGAAAAACCTCTTCCTAACATTCAGTCTAAACCTGCCCTGGCGAAGCTTAAGGCCATGTCCTCTCATTCTGGTGTCGTCAGCCTGAGAGAAGAGATCCACACCCACCTGGCTGCAACCTTCCCTCAGGTAGTTGTAAACAGCAATGAGGTCGCCTCTGAACCTCCTCTTCTCCAGNAAAAGTCTTTCATGACCATTTCCCAAGTGAGATCTTGACCCGGGGACGACAGTTCTTCCATCTTCTGTTGTCCAAGAGTCATAGCACAGGATGCAGTGTTTTAAGTGCTACTCTGCTGCTTCATATATGAGCCAATTCCAAAGTACATAGTTCAGATCTTACTACAATGCAATCCTGTCACAAATGTCTGTCCAAAGGATCTCTGCCAAGCTCTCAGCTCCGATGTGCAAGTGTTTCTGGGCTCCCCAAACTTCCACAGCTTTTGCAGCATAATTCTCCATCTTCAGTCATGGCTCAGATGGATTCTGCATTGCTGATTCCTCTCTCTCTATTCCATAGGCTTACACCATGGCCTGTCCATTCCATGAGCAGCAGGGGAATGCCTGGAAGAACATTTCTACCCCCTCTCTTGTAGGCCTGGGGGGCCTTCATACCTTTCAGCCTCTCCACATAGGTTCTGTTCTGGCACACTACATCTTGCTACATCTTTCTTCTCTCTCCAATATGTTTATTCACAGAGACTTCTCTAGCTCCTTCTGCTCATGACCTTGGCAGCAACGGGGCCCAGGCAGAAACTCTTAACCCCCTCGCTGCCAGAAGGAAAAAAAACCAAACCATGACAGCAGCTCAACATCCTTCTTAAACTGGGGAGACCAGAACTGGACACAGTACTCAAGTATGTGAGTCTGTCTTGCAATATATCCATTATACTTTAAAAATACCTTGGGTAAACCATCAGTACTGTCCTGGAAAACAGGATCACAACACAGACCTCTGGCCCAAGTCAGTGAGCATCCTAAGGGTTAGACTGCATTTTGCTCTCTCTAGTTATTTTACAGTGACAGTGACAGTAAGTTTTTCCCTATGGAACCCTTAAGTCTGTCTTTCTCTTATGTCTGATCTCTCTTAATGAGAACCAAGCTGTGTCTGTAATTCTTATTAGATAAAACAGCAATGCTTTTTTTGTTTTCTGTGCACACCCACATAATGAATCCCATAAGGCTCCTAGTAGATGCAGCGGGCACTGCATTGGGGTGATGAGACGTTCACTTTACTCTTCCTTTGAAGAAATCCAAAGCATGCAGCCTCAAGCATGTGGGACATCCTGCAGACTAGACTGATGTTCTAATACAGGCACAGCCTTCTAGGTTTAAGAACTCACTCTACCTACTCACTCACTCTGACTGAGGCAAAACTGATAGATATTAAAGTAATATGAAGGTTAGAGATCTGAGAGCTTAGAACTCAAATTTGATTTGAACTATAATTTCTAGCCTGTAAAAATTATTCTTAAAATGCCCTCAGGTTTTGTGGTGGGGTTTTTTTTGGGTTTTGGAGGGTTTGTTGGTTCATTTTGTATCTTTTTTAGTCTGATCTTCTCCTTTGTTTTACCATAGATGATGTAACTCAGCACTAAGATTCAGTTTAACAACATTTAACTGTATATTCAGATGGGTGCAAAAGAAACAGAGAGTTGAAAATAATGGGCTGATATATATTTTTGATGAAACAGCTATAAAATCACAGAATCACAGAATACTATGAGTTGGAAGGGACCCACAAGGGTCATCTAGTCCAACTCACCATCTAACTCCCATACAGAGACCGTATGCACACCCCAGAGTGGTGAACATAAACCTAGATCTCTCACAGGTGCACAGGCCACTCCGAGCCAGGAGAGACCCACAGCACCATNCTAGCAAGAAGCTATGTGCTTTTAAGTCAAAGTAAAAATTTGATTCCCCTACCAAGCTGAAAGGTAATTAAATTTTTCAGTAACGACCATTAGTTAATTCTTTCTAACACTTTGTTTTGAGGTTCAGGTTAAGACATCTTCCTCGGCCTAGAGTACCTGTTATAAGCAATTGGAATGAAACGAGGTTTTCAAACTTTTTTTAGATTAAGAAAAACGGGAGTCTCCTGCGATGACCTAAGTAACATCTAGAATTATAAGAGGCAAATGATAGCAAAGGTAGAACAAAATATTCTCAGTATGGATGATTTAGACATTAAAGACCACAATGTTAATGCAGAGAAAAGAGCACATAAAGAGCTCAAACAGATAATTTCACTTAGTGTATTTGCCAAGTAAAGCCATCAAAGCAAATAGCTCAAATGAGTTTAAGAGAGAACTCTACATGTCTGAGCAGGGAGGGAATCAAAGGATATAGTTGCTAAGCAAGAAAATGGATGTGAGATAAACTTAAAGGGAACGTTTTATTGGGTCAGGTGTCCTTTTGTCTCTCTGGCAGTGCCTTATGTCCTTGCTTCTTAATCTTTCATAAAAGAAGGATTGAAAATAGTCACAAGGAAAAGTCCTTCAAAGACCATAATTAAAATGTGCTGCAAATGTATTAATTTGACTGACTTGTGTTTTGATTTGGGTTTTTTACATTAATTAGAGAGACTATAAAGGCTGTGACAATCATTTCATCAAAAGCAAAGGCTTTACAAGCAGCCCAAGACTGAGACATTCCTTCTTAATGAAAACATCTTCAATGTGTGAACTAAGAAAATTTTGAAATTGTGGGTCTGAAGAAAGAAAACTACATAGAAGTGAAAGGACTTACACTGTGGAGAACTTGGCCTAGACTATATAAATCAGAGACCAAAATCTCTGTCAACATTTGGTCTACTTGAGGAAATACCAAGCATATGTTGCAGTACTAGATATTGTACATCAGTATATTATTTTTAATTTGCATCCCAATTTGCATGTTCTAATTACCTTTTCAAACTNTCTAGCAAGAAGCTATGTGCTTTTAAGTCAAAGTAAAAATTTGATTCCCCTACCAAGCTGAAAGGTAATTAAATTTTTCAGTAACGACCATTAGTTAATTCTTTCTAACACTTTGTTTTGAGGTTCAGGTTAAGACATCTTCCTCGGCCTAGAGTACCTGTTATAAGCAATTGGAATGAAACGAGGTTTTCAAACTTTTTTTAGATTAAGAAAAACGGGAGTCTCCTGCGATGACCTAAGTAACATCTAGAATTATAAGAGGCAAATGATAGCAAAGGTAGAACAAAATATTCTCAGTATGGATGATTTAGACATTAAAGACCACAATGTTAATGCAGAGAAAAGAGCACATAAAGAGCTCAAACAGATAATTTCACTTAGTGTATTTGCCAAGTAAAGCCATCAAAGCAAATAGCTCAAATGAGTTTAAGAGAGAACTCTACATGTCTGAGCAGGGAGGGAATCAAAGGATATAGTTGCTAAGCAAGAAAATGGATGTGAGATAAACTTAAAGGGAACGTTTTATTGGGTCAGGTGTCCTTTTGTCTCTCTGGCAGTGCCTTATGTCCTTGCTTCTTAATCTTTCATAAAAGAAGGATTGAAAATAGTCACAAGGAAAAGTCCTTCAAAGACCATAATTAAAATGTGCTGCAAATGTATTAATTTGACTGACTTGTGTTTTGATTTGGGTTTTTTACATTAATTAGAGAGACTATAAAGGCTGTGACAATCATTTCATCAAAAGCAAAGGCTTTACAAGCAGCCCAAGACTGAGACATTCCTTCTTAATGAAAACATCTTCAATGTGTGAACTAAGAAAATTTTGAAATTGTGGGTCTGAAGAAAGAAAACTACATAGAAGTGAAAGGACTTACACTGTGGAGAACTTGGCCTAGACTATATAAATCAGAGACCAAAATCTCTGTCAACATTTGGTCTACTTGAGGAAATACCAAGCATATGTTGCAATACTAGATATTGTACATCAGTATATTATTTTTAATTTGCATCCCAATTTGCATGTTCTAATTACCTTTTCAAACTGTCTTTTGGGAGATAAAACACAGCTATTAACAAAGCTTCAATGTATCATGGTTTCAAGACTAAATAAATTTGCTCTATGATATTCCCTAGCAATCTTTCACAAAAATGGCAAAAGCATAAATATGTTTCATTAAACAAAAAGAGCTAGAAAAATTTTTGTTTTAAAATATTAGTGCTTAAAGAACATTTTGTACCAAGAATCATTTTAATAATTTGCTTTTAAAGTAAAACTATAGCCTTATTTAAAATTTTGATTGCATACTTCCTTACAATGTCTGGGCCACCATAAATTACAGTTTAGTTCTTACTGAAAAAGTGCATTGGAAATAACTTGTTGAACCTTGGAATGACTTCAGAAAGGATAAGCTCTGGCCATCAGTACTAAAATCAATGTTTCTCATGTAATCAGGTGGAAGTGGAATACTCTGAAATGTGGAGGGTTATGAGAGTGGTCATTTCTTAGAGTGAAGCTAACCGTAATAACTATGAGACGAGATTTTTCTTTAGCTTATCAGATAATTTTTAATCTTTCACATCACCTACTTTATCATTGTAAACTACAGGTACGAGATTGGACATAAACGTAAAGCAAGGGCCTGCAGGATTTGGGAAGATTTTCTGAACTATACATAGCTTTTTATATCTCCTGTGTTGAGTTTTAATGGTTGCAGGGATAAGACCACTAGATTGCATGTCTTCCTGTTTGAACAGCTTGGGCAGATGGGGGGAAAAGGGAGAGGTGTGTATAGTTCTTTCTTGTTTTCAAAGTACTGAATTTCAGAATAATGTTCGTTGCTACCTCCATCTTAGAAGAGAGAGAGAGAACCTGAACCCCAGAACCCCAGGTTAACAGTGCAGCCATTCACTTGGGATCAGATGGCACAGCCAGGCTGACAGACTCAGGATTCTCCCTCTCCTCCNGGAATCTGCATACAGAAGTTAAAAAAAAAAAAAGTGCTAATGCTAACTGCTCTAAAAGTGACACAACTTTTGCAGTATGTACATTATTCTTTTTTTGAGTCAAGCTAATTTTATGATTCAGTCTTACCGGAGATGTTCAGAGAAATAGCAATTTTTTGCATCTTACTTTTCCTCAGGACTTCAAAATTCCTCAAGGAGAACAGAGCATCAGGTTTTTCCAACTGGTGCCTTACTTCACTTGACCGAAAGCTTTCAATGTTGATAATGTGAGACTGTGCTGTTGAAAAGCAACCCTGGTAAACTGGAAGAAAATAACTGACTGATAGCTTTCCATTTTGTCTTTGTCAAAATTAGAGTCTGCCAAGTGGTTTGATTTTTATGTCTTTTTTTTTCTAACAGAAAAATGCAACCAACTTTAGGATACAGACACACTATGGTGAATCATCCTATGGTAATTTAAGACAGTAACTTATGGTAATTTAAGACAGTAACTTATGGTGCATGTGAAAGAGAAGAAAAGCAGTCTTGAAACACTCCAGTCACTGTCTGGTGTAATCACTTCAGCTGCCAGCAATGGTAGCTTGTGCTGCTATGCCAGAATGAAGCAGATGAAACATGCTCACAGACTCCCTTTTGCCAGCTCTGCTATCAGGGTTTAACCTCCAGGAAACACAGGAGGCAGGCAACAGAGCAGTGGTAATAGCTTAAGTGGCTGCAGAAATCTGCTTTACCAAGCTTGAGTGAGCCTTTAGCTCATACCCAGGCTGTGTATTTTTGCTGTTGGAACTAGTCAACTCTGTGTGAAATAAGTGATGAATAGAGAGGAGATTTTTTTTTTATTTTGATAGCTTCTTGGTGGAAGAGTAGAATGAAACCACAGTATTTTGCTTATTTTCAATTTTATTTTGAGATAGATTTGAAACTATGCTTCAATAAATTCACTAAATGAGTGATATACCAAGGTCCTGTGTTGCCTAAATGTCCTCTAATCTACATGATCTGATTTTTGTAAATTTAATTTATATTTTGAGAGCCCTTGAATTTTACATGCTTGTGTTAAAAACTGCAGCTCATTTTTTGCTCATAAATCTCTTCCAGAGAGAAATACTGGGTAAAAATCTAAGCAGATACTAACCTACAAAATAGAAGGAAATATATATTTTTGTCAGTGAATAGATTAATCTTTACAGTGATTTTCCTCCAAAACAAGACCTTTAATTTAAATGCAAAATGCAAATGTGCATGAATACATTAGAATTTACTTTGGACTCTGCCTGGAAAACTCAAATTTCTTCCACATCTTTGTGGGCTTGACTTTAAAACATAAGCCTTTCTCCTTTCATCTATTTTGTTTCATAATTCTCTTTCAGTGTCTGTCTCAAAGATAGGATATGAATATTTTCACTAAGGTTGTTAATGGCAATGTGTAGAGATATTCAAGTAGATCTGGTTTGCACATTGTTGTTATGATGCTTTATGATGTTACACCTTCAGCCCAAGGAGGCTAGTTGAAGTCATACTGAGTTCCTAACACTGATGCCAAAAAATGGCATTAAGATTAAGGAAAAATGCTTTGTCAGTTAACACTGTAAGTGCATATGAAACTTCTAGAGAAAGGGTCAGTTTTCATTTCATTGTTCTTCCAAACTCATATTATTTGCTAGTGTTGATAACATTCTAAAGGTGCTTTGAATCCTTGTGGCTGTGATTTTCTTTGACAACACATTCAACGCTCAGACAGGCTGATTCAATTAAAATAAGATCTAAAGTTGTCAGTATAGGTAGAAGTTGAATAGTCTTTTTATATAATTAAATTTTACGTCTGAAGCACACAATGGAACAGCCTGCAAAATAGGAATATTCTTTTTTTCTCTATTACAGTTTTTTATTTCTGAGAAGAAGGTTCTGCACAACTCTGTGAGATTCAGTAAAACCAAGAAAATGTAGCAAAATGACAGATATTCTTTTTAAGCTTTATGTTTTTGTGTTGTTTTATACCAACTGTAAACAACTCTGTGTTTTATTCTGTGAATACTTGTTGTAGTAATTTGAAATCATCTATAGCCATGGGGACTATAATGATATATCATTAACTACCTCTCCTGTTCTTATACTACCACTACACAGTGGATGACTGGGCAGACAAAAAGAGATGAAAGGGCAAAGTGAAAATATATTTTTCCAAATATATTTAAAACCTACTCTCTTTCTTTTTCTCACTGTTATTCAAGATGTGAGATGCTGCACATCTCACTTGAGCACCGACAAGATTTTTAGTAAATATCATAATAAGTACTCCTAAAAACCATGCCCATGATAGAGCCCCTTCAGACTCCAGGCTGTCCAATATCAGTCAGCGCTCTCTTCATCAACAAGAAAGGCAGGTCCTGCCTGACCAACCTGATCTCCTTTTACGATCCAGTGACTTGACTGGTCAATGACAAAAAGGCTGTAGATGTTGTGTATTTGGACCTTAGCAAAGCCTTTGACATGGTTTCCCACAATAAGCTTCAGGAGAAACTTGTAAAGCACGGACTGGATGGAAACATTTTATGCTGGGTTAGGAATTGGTTGGAAGGACAAGTTCAGAGGGTGCTGGTGAATGGTGCAACATCCGGCTGGCAGCCAGTCACCAGTGGAGTCCCACAGGGGTNGCTCAGAGGTGACCTCATTGCTGTTTACAACTACCTGAGAGGAGGTTGCCGCCAAGTGGGTGTGGACCTCTTCTTTCAGGCTGACAACACCAGTGCGAGAGGGCATGGCCTCGGGCTGCGCCCGGGGAGGTCTAGACTTAATGTTGGGAGGTGATTTTTCACAGGGAGAGTGATCGCTCGTTGGAGTGGACTGCCCAGGGAAGTGGTGGAGTCGCCATCCCTGGAGGTGTTTAAGAGAAGACTCGATGAGGAGCTTAGTGACATGGTCTAGCTGGGGGGTGTAGGGTTGAATGATCCTGTGGGTCCCTTCTGGCTCAGAGTGGCCTGTTAGCCTGTGTGGGAACTAGGTTTATGTTTACCACTCTGGGATGTGCGTTTGGTCTCTGTACGGGTGTTAGATGGTGAGTTGGACTAGATGATCGTTGTGGGTCCCTTCCAACTCATAGTATTCTGTGATTCTGTGATTCTGTGAAGTAGCGTGGCACATTACAGTGTCGCTAAGGACAAAAAACCTACCAGTTTGATTTGGGGTTGTTCCTTGAGACAGACTCTAGTCTTATCACTTGCACTGGACACTCAGCAGCAGCTGTAGCATGCTATATGTGTTCCTGGAGCACAGCTTCAACTTAGTTTAAGCAGAACTGAATGCAGCTTTGTGATTAAATGCATCCAGGGGATATTTTCACATCCATAGTGCTGCTCCACCTGAAAACATTGGTGGTCCTTTATAGTGCTGAGTGGTGTGAGGCAAGCTGATGAGCCTTGTGGAATAATGTCATTAGAATAGGATACAGATTGGGTCACATCAAAAGTTCAATTAACATAACACCTGTGAAAGTGACAACGCCAATCATAATTCCTTGATGTACTCTTCCATAGGAGAAAGAGAACCTTGGATTTCACTACCTACTTTGGACATTTGTGCCATAAATGTATTTAATTCATTTCTAGACTGCTACAAACTCTTGGTATTCACGGTTCTCTATGTCACTGAATTTCTGAGTTGGTGCGTTGGGTGGCATAATTTTTATTTAAAACTTCTGATGCAGTGATGATATCTTCTGAAGCTCCCTTCTTTTCCATACTTTCTTATGCATAGATCCCTACCACCTTCCCTGTTATCTGTCTGTCTTTCAGCTTAAAAGATCCCAGTCTGTTCAGCAGTCTCTTCTTGTACAAAAGCCAATCCTTAACACTGATTTACCTTTGACATACTTCTCTAAATGTTTTTTTTATTTCTCTATCTCATTCTTGAATTAGGGAGATCGGACCTGCCCTTAACACTACATATACATGAAGGCTTATGCTTTATCATTTGTCTTTTGTTAGTTTTGAAGGAATTCTGAATATTCAATATTTCTCTTTGACTGGAACTACTCATTCAGACAAATCTTTCATGGAACTGTTTATTATAAACCCTGAACTTTCTTGTTCAATATTAAAAACTTTGTCAGAACCCCTTACTGTACAACAGGGTTAGAATTCCTTTTCTACATGGTCAGGTTTTTATATTTATTAAAATTAAACTTCATCAGCTATTTTTCACCCAGGAATTCTGTTGTTCAGTGTAACAAATTCTTGATAATCATTTCCAATTTTCAGTGCCCTGAAGGGTTGAGTCTATGAGACCAGCATTCATTCATGCCACTTGAAGCTCAAAAGTCAGAACTTGACCTGTGCCTTACTCAAAGAAGATATTGTTTAACTGTGTGTTTCCAATGATGTTTCAGCAAATCCTGTAGTAATTATTTCCACCATTATTACATACATTTTCTAAAAAACTTTATTAATGTTAGATGTGCAATCTTTCTAGACATCCTCTATCTAGCTGCGATGGGATGCAACAGTGAGAACACTATCTTGATATTAATTCTTTAGAACAGTTTTTTTTTTTGTAAGTTAAAATCACAACTATCGTTTCAAGACAAACACTTCCAATAGTCTTGACCTTTTGTTCAGAGACTTTTTTTCACACACACACACAATTTCTGGCAGGGAAAGAAAATTACAAGCTCAGCCACTTTCATTGCATTTTGTCATTGTTATTGTTTCCAGACCAGCTTCTTCTGTGTGAGAAATTAGGAGGGGAAATTCACAGCAATAGCTGCACAAATCAGAGACCTTCAGTTCTTACAGATCTGGAAGATGAACTTAATGCACATTAAACTACATCATTAAATGCTGTAAATGAGCATGTCTTCATTGAAAGCAAAGGAAACGTATCTGACATCACAAGACTATATGACTTATAGTGATGACATATCAGATGTCACAGTACTCGGCAAGAATATACTTTAGAGAATATGCTAACTAAAAATGTAAATTCATTTAAAAATACTTTCAGGAAATGTCAGTTTCCAGTTTCTTACAAGGTAGCTGTCAACTCTGAGTCATAAATTAGTAAAAAATAGAAACAAATTATCATAGATACATTTTTATTTTATATGGACACTAACTATATGGAATGCCAAAGTGTGGTAATAGTGGTTGGCTGGTGAGATTGAATGTAACGTTAATAAACCAGGGCACCATGACAACTTGGTTCTCAGGGCTTTCAGAATACTCTAGATGAATGCATACAAATATCAATCACTCCACCACTGGAAGTTAAGTGTTCAGTAACAGAAGAGGTTGCTGTTCAGACTACATGAGCTGATTAGGTATTCTCATTAAAATTACTCTGACTATGATTGACAGATGAAATGGAAAGAGGTTTTATTAATTTATCAGTCAATTAATCTGCAAAAAACAACCAAAAATATTTTGGGAAAATATCATTCCTAATTTGGGAAGCATTTTTATTTGGTTATGTCTCATTTAATAAACATGACCCTGCAGCACTGCCTTCTGGTGCCATTGGTCTAATATCTTTTAGAGCCTGTGGGAGAGCAACATAAAGAATAAACATATGATGCTGCCAATATTATATTCTAGGTGTAGAAGAAAGGAGTTGTAGTCACATGTGCTTTTCTTCCTTTATATGTGGGGAGCACTCATGATTGCAGGTAGTATGTTCACGTTGCTAAAAGGAGATGCTGTGACACTATGACTGCTGATAGGTAGCTACTAATCAAGATTGTATTTGTCTGTTTCCAGGATTTCCTGTGTTAGAATTTTGTGTATTTATTAATTTCTGTTTTTTCTTGCTGCTTATCCACATTACTCTGCAGCTTATGTACCTGTATTCTCTTTATGCTCATGATGTACTAATTTGCATTGTAGTTGACATATGTTTATTTCCACTGGCTGTCTGATATTCTGTCCTGTTTTGCTTCTAATTTACATTGCTGTTTTCTGAGATTTCTTTCTACAATTTTCAGGGTAGTTTTATCTTTAAAAACAATTTCCTTGGCCCTTTGAACAAATAAATTCCCGTATTTTTTTAGCACTACTGTGATTTAATTCATGCCTCTATTTTACATGATGCACTCTGATGGAAAGCAGGAAAAAAATTCTTTAAGTCTCTTATATACACCCTTTAAATGCGTACAGAAGCTGACTGTATCCTCCTCCTGTCATTTGACTGAGTTATTTAGCTCTTTCAATATTTCCTCACAAGTTCACCTTCCAATTGCTTAATCATTTTTTATTGCTCATATTCCAAATCCTTCTCAGAGCTGAGTCCAGTTTTACTTGCAGCAAAGAGAAATGTTTACCTTTTCACTTTTGGTGCTATGCAGTTTTATTGGTTTAGTTTTCTTTTTTTTCTCCATCCACTGTATTACATTGCGCCTTCATCCTCAGTTTTCTTTAAATTTGGGGATTAATCATAAATAGTTCCATGTCAACTAGAAGTCTATACTCTGTCAGATTTTTTTTTCCCTTGTAATGTATGAACTCATCTTTTTCTGACTGAACTTCCTGCCTCAGACCCTTTTTGATTTATCTCTTTGGCCTCCTTATAATTTGTAACACCTTACACTAAATAGGACCTGAAGATTTTAATTAATGTGTTGTTTGCTTGTTCATGTAATTCAATAATAAAAAATGATGGTTAACTTATTAAGACTATTCTTGACAAAGGGCAACTGTATTTCAATACTGATGTGAAAGGTTGAAGCTTGGGGAAGTGACTACACAGAAGGAATACATTTTAGCTGAGAAAAATCAAATAAGTGGCTTGTCAAATGAGTTTGTGAGCCTTTATTTCTTTGTCTACAGAGTGATGAAATCCAAACAAACAAAAAATGCAGGACCTATTGGCAATATAAATCAGAGGCAGAGCAATGTCATATACTATCACCTCTTTTGTCTCACAGAAATGTGAGCTGAAGTAATGAAAGTAATGAACAGTGCAAATTTATTTATATTTATAGGAGTTTCTTGGAAGCCTTGCAGCAGTGTCAGAATGGGGATTTCTTGGCAGCTCGGAGAAACCTGGATGTCCATGCAGTGTTACTCTTGCTAGATTTCTCACTAGCTAAATCTCAATACTTACTGTAGCAATAACAGAACTTATTTCCCTTTTTTCTTTTGTTATCACTATGAATGTGTCTTTGTCACCACCAACATGAAAAGTCAGTGTCACAATAAGCCGTTATATTTCCAAGCCTCATCTAAGCATCAATCATCACTCCCACTTCTGCAATTCTAAACCAATATTTTTTCATATCTACTAATATAAATTTAAAACACATACCTCTTTTTTCTCCCTTATCTTTCCTTTTTCTTTCTTTTCCTTTTTATTTCTTTCCTTCTTTTCTTGCTTCATCTTTTTTTTTTCTTCTTTTATTCTTCTTTCTCTTGACAAGATTGAATTAGTCAAAAGTGTAATCTTTTTGGTTTTGGTTTATTTTGGTAGCACTGTAATAAGGGATTATAATGGGATAATAAAAAAAAGAGAAAAAGACGGTGTTGTCTCAGATTCTTCTTAGTTTAGGAATTCTTATTTAAATCTTGATCACCTTTTTGCTGCATTTGTTGGACCTCTGTTGACAAATAAGATATAAATGTTGTCCTCATGGGTATTAAACCAATAGAAAAGTGCCTTCTACACTTTGGTCACAATAACCCCATGCAGAGCTATAAGCTGGGGACAGAGTGACTGGAGAGTGGGCAGGGAGAAAGAGACTTGGGAGTGCTGGTGAATAGGAAACTTAACATGAGCCAGCAGTGTGCCCAGGTGGCCAAGAAGGCCAGTGGTGTCCTGGCCTGCATCAAGAATGGTGTGGCCAGCAGGACAAGGGAAGTTATCCTTCCCCTGTACTCAGCACTGGTTAGACTGCACCTTGAGTACTGTGCCCACTTCTGGGCCCCTCAGTTTAAAAAAGATGTTGAGATACAAAAACTGTTATCCAGATGTCGTGGTTTGACCCTGGCTGGATGCCAGAGGCCCACCCCAACTTCTCCTGAAGGAGAAAACTAAAAAA
>WEKX01026162.1:509-10922 GCA_013390025.1 Pitta sordida
TTTTTTCCCAGAGAGAGTGATCACTCATTGGAATGGACTGCCCAGGGAGGTGATGGAGTCGCCATCCCTGGAGGTGTTTAAGAGTAGACTGGATAAGGAGCTCAATGACAGGGTCTAGCTGGCGGGTGTTTGGCTGGATGGTCCTGTGGGTCCCTTCTGGCTCGGAGTGGCCTGTGCGCCTATGAGAGAACTAAGTTTATGTTCGCCACCCTGGGGTGTGCGTTCAGTCTCTGTACGGGTGTTAGACGGTGAGTTGGACTAGATGACCTTTGTGGGTCCCTTCCAACTCATAATATTCTGTGATTCGGTGATTCTGTGATGGGTGTCACATTAGCCAATTTCCGCTCTTGTGGTACATCACCAGTAAGCTAGGACTGTTGGTAAATTATGGAGAGTGGCTTAGCGAGTTCATCTGGTAGTTCTTTCATCACCCTCGGATGGATCCCATCTGGTGCCATGGACTTGTGAGGATCCAAGCCGCTCAACAGGTCTCTAACTACCTCCTCCTGGATTACAAGGGCGTTATATTGCACCCCTATACCTTCCGTTGGTACACAGTCCAGTTGTCCTGCTGGCAATCTGTCTTACTGTTAAAAACAGAGGCAAAATAGGTATTAAGTATTTCTGCCTTTTCCTCATCTCTACTTATCATATTCATAGATACCCCAAGAAAGTACAAAGAATATGTCAGAGGGACACAGAGGTAGATACTTACCATTTATTTGCTATGATATAGTAGATACCATTTTATAAGTCTCATTAAGGGTTCATAGGTATTATTTCACGAAAAAACAATGTACATAGAGACTTATTAAAAATAAGGTCTCAAAGCACCAAATACCTGAGGAAAAAATACATATAAGTCAACATGGCCAAGAAACACAGAACTCCTGGTTTGTTTTGGTGGGTTTTGGTGGGGGGGGTTTGGTGGGTTTTGTGGGGTTTTTTTAATTTTGAATCAAACTTGCAATTATTGAAGAAGAAAACTTCTGCCCAATCTGAGAAAATGTTGACTTCATGAGTAAAATTGAATCTCCAGCCATTAATAGTTGTTGATTTTCATCTGCTGTCTGTAGATGAAAATTTAGTCTATGAAAGTAAGCTCATTTGCAAGTAATTGATTTCTCTCCCTTCTCCTCACATCCTCTCCTCTGCCTGCTTCACCTCTCTTCTTCTCAGCAATGGGATAAGGACGTTAAGGGGCAACTTTGGCACAGCACTGTATTCATTTTATGTATTTGTTAAAGAAATCCCTGATCACTAAATGTATTCTGACTCTTTTGTCTCTTGCGTAGTGTGTACTCTTTTTAATCCAGACATACACAGAATCCTGGATGCAATGTAAATTCTTCAGATTCTGTTGGTGCAACAAAGAAAATATGAGAGTATGCAAGAGTATTTGTGACACTTTTTAATTAAGTAAGAAAACTCTAGGTTGTTTTCTATATTTATGTATATTTGAAATGTTTCTCTGCTAATTTATACCACCCACTGGACAGCTTGTCTCTCTGCAATATTTCCTGATACCCCACTCAACTATGTTTGTAAGATTGGATGGTGGAACCTAACAATTTAGTGTTTTCAAGTGTTCTAAATTCTATCAGAGAAATTACGTATATATATTTGCGCTATTTTTCTGTGCTTTATCACATGCACATCATAAAAGTGTGACTGAAAGGTATTCCAAATTTTGTAATGTGATTCCATATTTCATGGTCATTTTTTATATTTATTAAAAGTAGGAGCCCTGAGTGGACGTGACACTCTGCATGTGCTATGAGGGGCTATGAAAAGAGATAGCTTTACAGAGATACCAAAGCTTACATCAATAAAATAAACAGGCTAGAATTATTCCTTTGCCTCTTCTCAACACAATCACAAGTTAGACATCTAAGCTCAGTCCTGTCAATTGCCAAGAAACCTGGGTCCAGTCTACCAAGACACTTAAGCAGGTACTCATCTTGAAACAGTCACCTTGAACTATGTCTTCAGTGGAAGACTCTGCACATATGAGACCTTTTTTGATTCAGTAACTAAAGAATATAGAGTTTTTCAGATAGTCCTATGTGCCCCTATTTTATCTTCTGTCCTTTGTCCTATCCTCTTAAAGCATCAGAGCTTGAGGCTGCAATCATGTCCTCTGAAAGTGTGTGCAACATTTAATGATGGAGATTTTTATCTGAACTGAAGCTTTTGTCTTCAATAGCTCTGACTACAGCTCTGTGAGGGGTAGAGAGAGGGACTCTGCATTTCTTTTTAATAGTGCTCATTGTTATTCTTGACTCTTTATCTTGTTTTCCTTTACTCTTGTAAGCATTCAGTTTTCATTGGACTTTGATATTTCAGGCTGCAACTCAGAAATTCTCATGTTACATGCTATTATACTTTTTTTTTTTTGGTTCTTTTGTTGTTTTTTTTTTAATTTCAGTTTCAGTAAGGAAAAATTGCCAAGTGGAGAAAGGGCACTTTCTCCAAGCCACTGAACTTTACTAGAATGAGCATGAGTAACAACAAAGTCTGGAAAGCAAGTATCAATGGATCACCTTATGCCAAGCAAGGTAAGAATTTGATCAATCTGGTTTGTTTTTCTCTATCTTTCTCTATCTATTGACTGAACAACTTGAAAGTGAATGGAGAAAACTGTTTAGGATATCCAGGATAAATGAGATGCTTTTTTGCTCTTCAAGCCCTTGAAATAAGTAGGCATTTTTACACTACAGCAGTATTTTACTTGCATCTAATTCTCCCATCACTGCCTTTTATGCCACTGTTTGAATTTACTATGTGAGATACACAAGGGTGTTTTTCTATATTTTTGTAGTATCTGCTCTTTTAGGCATGTACTCTGCATTTTGGGTCCTTTATACATTCTGTATTCAGTTCTGTCCTTGTAGTACATTATTTTCCTACCAGTTTTCCCAAGACAACCTGGAAACCTCAGGATTTTAGCTGAGGTTGTTTGCAAGCAGTGAAGTCAAAGTTATGCAAACTGTGCTTCATGTTGGTTTTGTTGATATTGTTCAATCACTTCATTGAGATTTTTTTGCCTTTCTTCTCATCGTATCAAATCTTGCTTTCCTGTAGAGACAACAGCTTCTTGGATGGGGTTTGCTTATGATCAAAGAATGTACATGGGTATAACGTGGTGCGACTACAACTGTTAATTTAGTTTCTACCACACAATCTCATTTTACCTGTGTGTACTCATCCTTACTCTCCGTCCAAGCTCCAGAGACCATCCATGTTTCCTGACATTTGGCCTCCTCACATCTTAACAGTACCTCTTGTATCCTCTCTTCTTTCAACTTCATCTTCCCTCCCCTCATGTCCATCACTTTCTTGAGAGCCCTTCAGTGTTTTTATTGATTACAGTCAGACTAAGTTTGCATAAGACAATTGTTACCTAGTCAATGTTCAACAGTTGTGATAGTCTGAATTATCTCATTTTTCTTTATCAGGTATATATAAATAGTTATTCTTTAGAGAAATTTAAGAAGTAAATGTGTCTTTCATTTTTTAAGAACACTCACTTAATTTAGAGATTATTTTAAAATGAGGAGCTAAAACTCATGTCCTCTTCACAGAAGTAGTCAGTGATTGTCCTTTGTTTCCTGGTCCTTCTGCTCCAGCTGCATAGAACAGGTCAGTGTTTCCATGATGGCACTTCCTTGTATTTTATTTCCTGTGTGTATACTGGATCCTTATACAAAAATTTACAATTCATTTACCAAAATGCAGTCTGTCTACTCACTTAAAGCAAGAAAAAAATCAAAACTTTCTGCAGACAGAAACAAATCTCAGAGGCTAGTGATCAGCCAGTGAATCCATGCTGAGGAAGTAATGTCTCTTGGTACTAGACATGTGTGCTGCGTCCAGAAGTGCAATGTAATTGGGATAAGTGTAGTAGCCGTACTGAGTAATAGTACTGTCGACCCTCGAGTATTGTGGAACCACAGGTCTCCAAGAGCACTGCAAAGCCCTCACTCCCTGAAGATAGGCAGCTCATGAATATGCAGATTAGCCCTGCCTGTTGCCCCAACCCCCCTCAGCTTTGGAGTGCTCCTCCAGCCCACATCGCAGCAGCCCCATGGCACAAAACAGCGAGGCACGGATCTGCCAGCCCATGCCAGCACTGGCTAAGCTTTTGTTGAGGCTGTTGCTGCTGTCGTTGAAGCTGTTGATGACGAGAGTTGTTGCGGCAGTGGGGGAACTGTGCTCTGATATCAGTGACGAGTAGCAGGATTCTCTTGTGACAAGCTGCTTCTTCCTCCTCCCGAGCTGTGCTCAATAGCCAGCAGGGAACCCAAGTCTGAGCTCCAAGCGGGAACGCAGCACTTTTCTTGCGATTGGTCGTGGCATGGGCCTACAGGATCCTGCAGCACACAGGCGCAGTGCCTCGTTTTGCTTGTGAGTAGGGAGGGGTTCCAGCTCCCCTCCACAAGCTGAGCTCCTGGTGGCAATCTCCCAGGCCGATAACACAGGCCAGAACCCGCTCTGCTTGGCTGGGGGCTGGGGGGATGGTGGCTATGCTCTCATCAGTGACTGTGTCTGTTCTCCCCTCGCTCCCATCACAAGTTGTTGTTGCCGCTGCCAGGGGCAAATCAGGGGAAGACTAGCCTGCTGTTCCTGGCAGGAGGGGGACAGGGAAAGGCACAGAGTGACAACCTGGTCTCGCCTGCAGATGAGTCCTGGCTGTGAGCAGCGGTGGCTGCCCAGGTGGCGGGCAGGACAGTCCAGCTCCTGACACTCAAGTGGGGATATAGGGGCATGGGCAGGTCCCCCAGTGCTGGGACAAGCGAGGCGGCAGCACTATTGCCATGATGACAAGCACCTGGGCAGCCACCATTTAGGCTGTGTCCATGGAAACACTGCAATACCTCTGGCACAGCAGACACACACATACACATGGTCCCCACTCCCACTCCACAGTGACACAGGTAAGCACTGCTTCCATCCACCACCACACCCACCCCCCCATGTTTAATCTGGAGGTCCAAGGGCTCTAGTGGATACTTCTCTCCTCCAATGCAGCATGGGCCAGTGGATCCATGCCCTGGCAGTGCGTGCCGTGGGGCCACCGCAGCATAGACCAGCAGAGCAGTGTGCCGGTGGTCTGTGCTGCAATGTGATGGGCAGGGCTAGTTTGCGTATTAATGACTGGCAACACATGCACAGTCACGAATGCACCGTGAAACACAGAGCCGTCTTCGTGGAGGAAAAAACGACAAAGATGTGAACCAACAAGAGTACAACGCAAAGTAATGCGAGTTTACTGTATATTCGTTTTGGTATGCAGTTAGTTCTCTGCTATAAATGGGTACCTCTTTTTAATGAAAGTGTTAGCTAGGACAGGTGTGTATCTCTCATTCCTAAGACGATTGGATGTGAAACATTAAAAGATGTCTATGCTGTCTCTATAATAAAGTACAATGGGATAATGAGGCTAGATCACAGTGAATAAAACCTCACTCACCACTATATTAAAATGAATGGGTTTATATATGTTGAATGTACCAAATACGAAAACAGAGCTTGATGGATAATTAGAAAATCATGTTACCATTCATGAGAAGGTCACTTCTTAAACTCTACTCTTTCAGCTATTTTAACTCCATCTCTGCTGTCATTTAAATACTTTGATATTCTCAGTGTTGGCAGCTGAATTTGTTTCATTTAATAGTCTTTTCCCTCACAGTGCAGCAATGAGATACAATCCCATATGTGACTTCTCATACAGTGACTTCTCCATAATTGAAGTTAAATTGAAATAAAGAGAGAGTGTAACAAGAATATGCTTCTTTTGTTTGGAACAACGATATCAGCTCAGCATTAGAAATACTTGGGAGTATTTTGAGAGGTTGTTTGTACAGTAATACCTCATCCTTCATGAGGAACGGGTCTTGTCACGGTGTCACAAAACATCTAATTCACAAATACACGTGGGTCATTAATATGCATACAAGCCACGCCTATCACTCCACCCCCAGCCAATCAGGAGCACTGGGGAACATTTTCTGCTCCTCCCCATGGGCTCTCCCACACAGAGGTGCAAAGGGAAGCATTTCTGAGCCTCTTTGTCTGGGGAGACCCCCCAGAGAATCCCTCAGTTTCTCTTCGGCCAAGCTGCTGCTTCCGCAGCTGCTGCCAGGCTGCTGCCACCACTCACGCTTGCACTGCCTCTGTGGGGCGGAAGGGGTGTCCCAAGGCTCTGGTCGGCACTTGTGGACCCTGGGAAACCTTAACTTTGCAACACTACAACAGCCGGTGCCACTTATGTTGAGGGTGGCATCAGTGTTGGAGTTTCTTTCCCTTTAACATCCCCCAGTCCCGAGAGACGCAGCACTGGCCATATGGACCCAGCAGAACAGCGCTTCCCCCTGCTGCAGCAGAGGGAGGGCATGGGGGAACACAAGCCTCCTCCTGGCGCAGCAGCTGTGGCGGTGGTGTGTGCTCGTCCCGGCGCTGCCCTGTCCCAGCACACAGCGTTTGCCCCCCCACCACTGCAGTGAGCCCATCCCATTTTCATGGGGCATTATCCCTGGGGCTACATTATCACCAGGCACGCCGGGCACACAGTCCCCGAGCATCACCCTCCCCCCCTGTAGCCATGGAAACAGTAACACGCCCGGTGGGGGTCAGTCCCCCAGCTGGGCTTAGAGCAATAGGGGACAGCGTGGCTTGTTGCAGTGCTGCCCTGGGGTCTCAGAGGCCTCCAAGGGCATTCTACAGCGTGAGCCTTCTGCTGTAGGGACCACGTGTGGAGATACACAGGAACGGGGCAGGGACTAGGGCACAGCACCACGGGAGCAAGAGGCACTGCACGCACTCCCTGAAGTGTTGGGCCTGTCCCACCCCAAAGGGAGTGCTAGCACTGCCCCTTGGCAAAGCAGAGGCACGGCGCATGAATCGGCTGGGAAGCTCGGTGAATCACTGACGCAGCTCTGCAAGAAAAATTTCTCGCAAATCAGCGAGGTTGCAATGGAGAAGTCGCAATGCAGTGAGGTATTGCTGTATTTTAAAGGACTGTGGCATTTATGCTGAGAGCAGGCCAAAGCATCATACCTTCTATTTTGTCTGTAGCTCTAAATTAATCCTGATTATTTAGCTCTTATGCAAAAACTGATGTAAGCAAAGATTTCTCTCACATTAATTGAAGAAATTGCCATAAGCCTTAGTAGCCATTGAGGACTAATTTCTCAGATATTGCAGAAAAAATTCTGGCAGTAGTCTAGGGTCTAGATATATAAATGACAGACTTTTTTTAAAGTAGGGGCTTTTTTTAATCTGTAGTAAGGACAACACTAAAGAAAATAGTATTAGAAAAGTCCCAAATGAGTGAGAGGTGACTGCAGGCATTAGCTCTATAATACATAAGTCTAAATGTCGGGTTCTACATTTTGGTTATAACAACCTCAAACAGAACTATAGGCTGGGAATGGGGTGCTTAGAGAGTAGTCAAGCAGAAAGAGATTTGGGGGTATTAGTGGACAGCAAACTCAACATGAGCCAGCAATGTGCCCAGGAGGACAAGAGNAAATAATTAAATATAATAAATATAATAGAAATGTTATTCAATATAATCATTAAAACCAGGTCTATAACTAAGAAGAAAAATGTGTTTTGTAAGTTTAAATGTGTTTTCTTTTAAAAAATAAAAAAAAACCCAACAGAATACGTACCTGTAGCTCCGATTCTCAAGGAATTTAGCTTTTTACACTTTGATTTAAAAATAAAAATCAAACATTATTCCTAAGCCAGAAGGTAATGCTAATTGCATAGAGATGTGAACTACCCCATCAGTTTAGACGGCACACTTTGTGTGCACCCTTCTTGTGTTTTTAAATTTGAGGATAAGGTAAGGTACCTGATTATTGAAAAAAAGTAACATATAAAATTACACACTTTCCTTATTATTCTTTTAAATATTCCCTTCTTATCTTTTCTGTTGAACAGTTCTATTGCTGATATTAAAAGCTGAAATTCAGAAGGAATTAAGTCTTGTTCCAGAGAAAAGTTGTTTTCATTTTTTAGAATTTTGAAGTCTTGGGAGCAGACTGTTCTACCTTTGATGAGGGCCTAGTTGTCTACATGGTAACTTCTTTAGTTTCACAGAAGTATCTTTAGCGTACACTTTGAGGAAAACCCGCCATGCTTATGTGTGCAATTAGCTGTTTTTCTCTGCTGTCTGTGTAATGTAAGAAGGTAAGGAAATCAAATTAAGTTAAATTTCGTTATCTCTTAGTGAACAATGCTACTTTTACAGCCTGGTGGCTTCTTAGGGCAAGGAAGTGTTCCCAAACAGGACCATGAAAAGCTATCCAATACATTTAAAGGTGTCCAATTTTGAAAGTCTAATTTATCTCTTCATTAAGATTAGAGTCATTAAGGGAGGTAGATACTCACTTTACTCAAAAGCAAAGCAGCAAACCTCTCAATTTCCTTTGTCTGCCGGTTGAGTCTGAACTAACCAGGATCACTTACTAAATAATTTAGGAAATGTGAGATTCATTTGAAAACATATCCTGGATTCTGCATTTCCTCCTAAGAGCATTAGCAAGAGACAGAGTGCTAAATCTCCTTCATGGTGTTTCTGTAAAATCTAGTACTAAGGATTATCTGATTTTAATACCTACTGTGTGGGAAAGAAATGGTGTGGTAGCTATCAGGCAGTAGCATGTCATCAATTTTTTGGCTGTAGATGAGTGAAAACTAAGGCACAAGGAAATAAATTTTCTTGCCTGGCATGTTGTCATATGTTTGTTGCAGAACTTTCTGAGAAAAAGTATTCTGCTTTATGTATTTAACAATAAAACTTCACCTATTTTCACAAAGCTTCATTGTATGTTCTGACAAGGGCACTTAAATCCCTGATTCTATTATCAGTAAAACAAAATGTGAAATCTAATTATCTACCATAATGGAGTGGTGCATGAAAATTACTTACAATGTGTTTCTTTTTTAAAATATCATTTGTACAGTATATTTTCTACAGGCTGAAATTTACAGTAAATTTTCTACAGAAGATCCCTGGGCTAACTGGCATAGCCTGTGTAGCTTGAAAGCCGCATACTATGGAAAGAATATAGCCTTTCTTGGGCTGGATTGCACATGATTTGATATACCATGCTAGACTGAAGACAATTCTACACTGAATCATCTCACATGACCCTGCACCCAGGGCACAGCCTATTTGCAAATGGATTAACCTCCTTGTGAATCATAGAAGTTGTCTTTAGGCCTGCAGTAGTATTGAGCAGAAGGACCACAAGAAGGCAAAGGAAAAATCATGTATTCTAAAAAGGTGAAATGTGGCTTTATGGCTCTGACCTCTTCTAGGAAGAGTACGCAAACAGAAATTCTGGGTAAGAAGATAACAGATCTTCTTTGAAGAAAAACCAGCCAAAGCAGTCCAATAGTGACTACTATCATTAGCTCTGAGGAGCAGTTTCCTAACCTCTGGATTTCAATCCCTTCAACTTCTCTGAAATTTGTACCTTTTTGACTGAGACTTTATTTTTTATCTCTCCCTGAATATAAATACTTGGTTTCTAGTGTCTGAGCAGAAAATAACCATTTCTTTGTAAAGAGAAATTTGTGAAGGAAAATGTACTCTGTAATACAGAGAGAGTATTTTAAATGAGAGAAATTACTGAATTTTGAAGCCTGACATTTACAGAAATTACTTTTAATTAAGGGAATAAGAAGAAATTGATTTTAATTTGACCAATGTTAGCAGCTAAAATTTTATTTCTGAGAATGTACAATGGATTCCCCTTCTCTTTCCCATGCACAAACCAGCAAGGCTGATCTACAAGTATGTGTGAGTACCATAATTATTAAGTTTGCCACTTAACTGCCCAAGCGATGGGGCTACTGCTGAAACAGGGGCTCCTTCATCCTTGGAGAAACTAGGAGAAATAAGCATCATTTGAGAACTCATGTGCAGTTTAGTAAGAGGTAATTATTGTTCATGGAGGAGAATGGGCAGCTGTTCACGTCTTCTTTTGTATGATCTATGAGATCTTTTTATTTCTTACCTACAGAAGTACATGTGATGCCTGAGAGAAGATGGTATCCCAATAATTGCACTCAAGCAAATGGATTAAGTCCTCTTAGAAATCTGACTTCATTCAGAAAAATTGACCTTTTGTGTTCTCATTAGACTTTCTCTTCTAACACGTGTATTGTTCAGAATAGATGCAGGACTTGAGTCCATCATCAGCAAGTTTGCAGATGATACTAAGCTGGGGGCAAATGTTGAACTGCCAGAGGGTAGAAGGGCCATTCAGAGAGACCTTGCCAGGCTAGAGAAAAGGACAGATTCTAATAGTATGGTATGGGATTTAACAAGTCCAAATGCCTGGTTCTTCACTTTGGACATAACAACTCCATGCATCGCTATCGGCTGGGGGA
>WEKX01026168.1:4104-14963 GCA_013390025.1 Pitta sordida
ACTGAAAGAGTGATCTGGATTTGGAATGGGTTTCCCACAGAGGTGGTTGACTTGCCAACCCTGGAGGTATTTAAGGGTAGGCTGGAAGAGGTGTTGAGCGATATGATCTAGAAGTAGATGCTAGCTTAGTTGGGCTATAGATTGGACTAGATGATCTTCAAGGTCCTTTCCAGCCTTATCTATACTGTGATACTGGGATAGTGTATTCCTAACTTAAGTAATTTTCTTTTCCTTTTATTTAGTGGGAAGTACTGCAGGTGTAATGTATACAATAAAAGTAATTCAATAGATCCCACTCAAAATAGCCCTTCACCTTTCTGCAGATTTAAAAAGAATAGATTTTTATTCTCCTCTGGGTTAATTTCTAAAGGCAAACATATCTTCTATAGTCTCTAAACAAACAGACTATTTTTGTATACAAATTTCTCATTTTCTTTTTTTCTAGAAGAGGTTACACTTGCTCTTAAAAACCCACAAAAACACCTGCAGAGAACATTTCCTGTTACTTATAAAAAATTATCTGTTACCCAGTGAAGTAGGAGAAAGATATATTAGTGCTTGTAAGTGTTATTTAAATAGTATTCCTGGTTTTTTAAATTTTGAAAGCAGCATGATTCTGCAGTGAGTGTACCAATTCAGCATTGACAACTCCGATTTATATGTTCCTAAAAAAGCTAGAAGAGACTATATATCTCTTTTGAAATTAGAAAAAGGAAATACTAA
Source organism: Pitta sordida (assembly GCA_013390025.1). Classification (NCBI taxonomy): domain Eukaryota; kingdom Metazoa; phylum Chordata; class Aves; order Passeriformes; family Pittidae; genus Pitta; species Pitta sordida. The sequence continues at coordinate 4,828 of WEKX01026168.1, forward strand.
AAGTAGGTGACATTTCAAGATGTTATCTAAGGAAGCTATATCACGTTTCCTCTTCATTTCCTATAAAGACCTTTCCCAGTCAGATGTTACTGTACAGCCTTCCTCTTATGCCATCCTTTAAGCAGTCAGCATAAGATGTTTCAGGTATGGAGAGAACATAAATGGGAAAATATATTTACAGATGAAGTTTCACCTAAATTGGATAAATCTTTTTCTTGTGATCATTGTATTTAATGACTCTCAGATATTTTATCTGCCTAAATAGTTATCAAACATGTTCATGTCCTGTTGGAACTAGTTATACCCCCTTCATCACGAGGAAAGGGACAGGCCAATGCCATCATGCAAAGAACTGCAGGTTGTTAATATGCATGCAGGCCACACCCATTGCTCCACCCCCCGGAACTCCGGAGCTCTGCGGACAATTCTCTGCTCCTTCCCCTTGCCTGTCTCGGCACAAACAAGCAAAGGGAACCATTTCTGAGCGGCTGCTGTTACCATGTGTGTGCTCCCAGCACAAACTCCACGCCGCTGCTCCCCCCCCCGGCCCAGGTACTCACGCCGGTCCGCACGTGCTCACCCTGCCTCCGCGGGGGGGAAGGGGTGTCCTCGAGCTCTGGTCGGCATTCTTGGAGCATAGAAAAACCTTAACTTTGCAACATTGAGACACCCCGTGCGCTTATGNAAGCTTCCACAACACTTTTTTAAATTCTATAAATTATACGTGCGTACATACACTGTACATACGAATACATGGCATGTCTTGTGACGCTGCTGCACTGGGTCTCAGTGGCCGCCTGGGACATAGTGCAGCGTGACCCTTCCACTGTAGGGACTTGGCACGGAGACACACAGGACTGGCTCAGGGGCCGGGCACGGTGCGACAGGACTGTAAACTTGAGGCTGTGCTGGGGAAACCCCGAACCCTCCCTGCGTGCCCTTCCTGGGGGGCCGGGCCCGTCCCGCCTCACAGGTAGAGCCGGCACCGCCCCTCGGCAAAACAGAAGCAGAGCACATGCGCTGGGTATAAAATATTGCAGATCCATGGAGCCGGACTATGAAAAAATTGCTTCGCAAATGGGCGAGGTCGTGAAGAAGTCGCAATACAGAGAGGATTCACTGTACTTGTAAGCCTCTGGCTTCAATACCATACTGAGCTAAAAATCATGTAAAATTGTATTAATTTCCATACCTTTAATTTTCTGTTTCTTTTTTCTTGGGTATTTAGTTGTTTCAGAACTGCAGAATTTAAAAAGAAACATTCTATAATCTACTTTACTATCATATAGTTTTACCTGTATTTTAAATTGTGTAAATCAGTTTTAAAATCCTCTGATACCTTCTGTATTTCTAATATTTATCACCAAAGTTTTAATCTCATCCACTGCAATATAAATACATTCTTATAATTACATACACCTTTAGAAAGCTGTGGTTGTTAGCTTCACTTTTTTCTTATACAGTCTAACATAAGTTCTTTCTTAATCACTGATGGTCACTGGTTTACACTGATGACAGTATGGACTTGATGATTTCCGCTAGCTGATTCAGCTAATTTAACATGGTCAATGTGTACAATTGTTTGACATCATCTCCTCTTATGTATGCCGCTGCGTTTTCATCTGTAGTGAATTTTGACTACTATCTCAATCACATTTTATTACCATTAAATCCTCCAAAAGTCATCATAACTTTCTGTGACTAATGTATAATTTTGTGATATGTCATTTTGTCAAGTTCCTTTCTAGATTGTTAATTGCATATTCAACTCCAATCCTAGTAAAATGACTATAGAGAATCCTATGTAAGTCTTCTGCTAAGGTAAGCTTTACTATCTTAAGATTGGGGCTTAGGCAGGGCTATGATTAATAAAGGTAGAAATATTCTCACTGTTGCTAATTCCAAATTTCCAGGCTAAGTGAAAACCTCTGGAGGTCCCTCAGAAAACTGCTAACTCACTTGTTTGCCACTTGTCCACAGCTCTCTGTGAAGTATTATGCATTCACGTCTGAGACATATTCCTTGGCAGTATCCCAGTGACAAAATCATTCTTCACCTTTCCATTTATGAGACCAAGTGAGTCCTTCAGCACACTATATGCACATATGCTCAGTGCATGGGGTGCATAAGTGCATGAATTATAAGATTGGCCATGGCCCCAGAGATCAGAAACCAACTTCATTATTTCTTCTGACCAAAGCCCTGAGCAAGGACTGGTTCATCTTGGAAAAATAATATGCCAGAAAGGGTTTTTAATATTGCCTAAACTTTTTTACTCAAAAAAATCTTTCAGTGTTTGCTGACAGCTATCATCACTATACTTGAAGTCAGAACTTAAATGATATGTTAGTAGGCAAAGGGTTCCTAAAATCTGAGTGTGTTTGTTGCATTCAATGAGCAATATATGAAGAACTACTGTAAGAACTACAATCACTAATTGCAAATGAATTTGACTGAATATACTCTAATTTAACAGTAATATATTGATTTCAGTGGTACTTGAAAAGAATCATGAATATGTTGGTGTGTGCATATTTAACACTCTCATAAATATAATGTGAATCAAGGGAAATTGTGTAATGCCTTTGCAAATCTATTACTTATTTTACCTTCTCAAAAGTCCATATTTTTGCAGGTTTCTTGCTTCTGATATAATCCACTGATTTCTTTATTATTTTAGTGTCTCCAGACAGTTTCTTGTTATTCAGATTCTCCCTCCACTGTTTCAAGAGACCTCAGCTGTTTTGGCTTTGTTGTTGTTTTGTGAAGGTTTTTTTCCCTGCCATCAGTGTATTTTGGGATGCATTATTTTCATTAAAAAACATTTCTGTTTTTTTTAAGATATCAGGTTGAATCAGAAACCTTTAATTATTTTTCCTTTCCCTTGTTTCCTATCTTTTATTTTTTTAAGTGTAGAGAATTCTGTTCCAACTTAATTTTCTCTATAAACAGCTTTAATTAGCTGTTGTTGTAAGTTCAAAAAGTTAAATAACCTTATGTTTCACTAAAAAATTTTACTTTGTGATTTTAATTCCTCTTTATCATCTTCTGCTGTTTTAAATTCCACGTTGGAATTTTTATCTCATGAAGTTAAATTTTGCCATGTCTTATCTCTGAACAAGACTTATACTCAAAACCAGTATTTACTACATGCTCCGAAAAATGACATGAGTTGTATTCAAAGACACTCTATTTTGTTCTCTAAATTATAATAACTCAAGAGGCCTAAGAAACCTAGTCCATGAGCACAAGTTTTCCATATACCCTTAAAAATAAAAGAATAGTGAACAAAGTAAATTGGTTTTGTACATAAATGTAACAAAAAAAAAAATCATTAGGGAAATTTCAAGAGGGAATATGAACAATCAGAATAGGTCTTTACAAAACTGAACAAAATCTTTTTTATCCTTATATTACCGTTAGTTTTGTCATTGTTCTCCTATATAAAATCTATCAGTCACACACTCTTCTATGAAAGAGGATTTTCTTCCTGTTTTCATTTTTTAATAAGGTAAAAACAATTCCTGAACACAATCAGACACTATTCAAGGTTCAAAGAAAAATAATATCTCGTACGGTTTCATCATATCTAATTTAATATGAAAGTATCTCACACTTTTTGTAAACACTTTTACCTTAATAATACCTTAATAACAATTAACTTGCACTTTTTTTAAAATCATGAAGCAATTGATTTCATTGAGTTTCTTTTTATAATATTGAATTTCTGGTGCTTGACTTCTGTATGCTTTTCAGATTAAAAATATTGTCTCGTTACTTACGATATCACAGTATCACAGTATTAGCAAGGTTGGAAGAGACCTCAGAGATCATCAAGTCCAACCTCTAACCCAACACCAACCCATTGTCTAAACCATGGCACTACCCACAGGACCATCCAGTCCAACTCCTCACCTACTAGACAATGTCACTGAGCTGCTCATCGTGTCTTCTCTTAAACACCTCCAGGGATGGCAACTCCACCACCTCCCTGGGCAGACCATTGCAATGAGAGATCACTCTCTCTGTGAAAAAGCTCTTTCTAACATCCAGTCTAAACCTCCTCTGGCAAAGCTTAAGGCCGTGTCCTCTTGTTCTGGTGTCATTAGCCTGAGAGAAGAGATACACACCCACCTGGCTGCAACCTCCCCTCAGGCAGTTGTGAACAGCAACAGGTCGCCTCTGAGCCTCCTCTTCTCCAGGCAGAACAACCCCAGTTCCCAGAGCCGCTCCCCAAAAGAGAGAAAGACATAAATTTCTATACAATATTTCAAGGTTGGAAAGATTCTTGAAATCTAACCATTATCTAAACACTACAATTTCCATCACTAAGTGCCATATCTACATGTCTTTTAAATACCTCGAGGAATGATGACTTCATTACTTCCATGGGAAGTCTGTTCCAGTGCTCACCCTTTTGGTAAATAAATTTTTTCTAATATCCAGTGTAATTTTCCCCTTCTATAACTTGCTGAAATTTACACTCATTCTTTCACTTGAGACTTGGGAGGAAGGACCAACATCCATCTCACAATAACCTTATTTCAAGTAGTTGTAGAGGAAGATAAGAGGCCTCCAGATCTCCAGGCTAAATAACACCAGCTCCCTCAGTGGCACCTCACAGGACTTCTCCAGGATCTCCACCAGTTTCATTACTCTTCTTTGGATGAAATGATAGCCAAAGAAAGTGAAACTGTTTTATTTAGCAATAATCCATTAAATTGCTGGAAAAGACCATTGCCCTACTTCTACAGAGATTTCCTCCAGGTTTTTGGCAAAACCTGGCATTTGTTAATAGTGGTCAAAATGAAGATGGATTAACAATGGGAGTCTCAGTGTTCTCTAGTTCATTATGTGACACCACCAATGCAATTATCAAGATTTTCTTCTATAAATATGCTGAAGTACAGTTCCTGCAGGAAAGCATTAGGAAATAAATGTCATGAAGACCTGACAGGAAGGCTTAAATAAAAACATCAAAGGTGTTCCATGAATTTCAAGATTTAAAAAGATATTTTACAAATTAAGAAACAGAAGTACCATTACTCTCAGCATGTATAGATGTATATACTAAAACAACAACAAACCAAACCAACCAGCTAAAAAAGTAAGAAGTCCAAGCCAAAATCCACAGATACAATGCTAGAAAATTGTTGAGTAGGTAATTATTTTTTGCCCTAAATGAATATAAGCAGCTAATAGCCCAATAATGGGCTATTAATATTTATTTAATAGTCGTTGTTATGCAACTTATATTAACTATCAAATATAGACTCTGCCTCTACAGTTTGTTGCTTGTTCAATGAGAACAAAAGGGTTTTTATTTAAATTGAGACAGTGGTGGGAAAAATTCAAATGTCAAAGATCAGTAGTAATTTGGAAGGCTAATAATCAAGACAGCCCAAAGTTAAGTGCTCTAATTTTCCTGATTATAGTGTTTCAATTAAATATTTGTAAAATTTTAAAATACTACATACAAATTTGTTAAATGGATATTGCAGAAATTGGGAGGGGGGGGTGGTGGTGTTGAAAATTTCTAATTCCCTTTATCATAGACAGAGTAGTAGAAAACAGTTTCAAAGTACATTTAATATTAGAAGAACACAACATGTTATTTGTAAATTACTGACTTTACTAATTATTTATTAATATTATTCTTCCCTTAATTTCTGTCTCATCTTATATAATAGTGATGATTTCTTTAATAAGAATTGTTCATTATTTGGAGTTTAAAAAAATGTGACTAGCTAGGTAAAAGACATTATGAGGCCAAAGTTGAGAATTTTCTTAACGTCACTTCCATGGCTAATTTCTTCAGTGCATACAAACTTAATCCTTTAAAAAGTCTGCTATCAGAAGCATCTTATTTTACTCTAGAAGTGACAGGGGTTTTTGTTTTATTGCAACAGTAATGTATTTTTTTCTAATTAAATAGATGAAAAAATTCTACTCTCAGAGTTGCTTTTATTTAGTGAACAGTTCTACTTACCACTGTATCGGGCCAAAATCGTTTTATGAGGTGGTACATATTTTGTCTTGTTTCAAAATCTTAGTTTGTTTTAATTTCTTCTGACGTCCATAAAGTAAAGACGACAATGCTATTATATACTCTGAAGAATGTAAATTGTTCTATTTCTTAAGTTTGCCTCCATCTTAAATAACTAAAGTACTAAATACAGTTTCAGGTTTCTTCTTAGAGCTCCCATTCTACAGAGAAACTATTGTCATTATCATCTATAATGCCTGTCATGGTTCATGCTTCAAGTGATAGCTATAGAAATTGATATTCCTGCGTCTCCTCCTAAGTAGTGATATAGATAAGATCAAAATGTGTCAGTACAACATGGAGTGGTAATTATAAGAAAAATTATGTTTAATATGTTATTTTATATAGTGTACACTTAGAGCATGCTGGCAGATTATGTTTTATTCAATGTAATTATAATTTGTAGAGTGAGATTAACAAAATTAATCTAGCCTAACACTGAAGTAGATCAGAATAAAATACAAAAATACCTTTACCGGGTTTTGCTTCTGTTTTCCTTTGATGGACCCAGATTCCAATTCTTCATTACAGAACGCAGGAAAAGTATACTATGAGCTGGGATTTTTTACATGAATACTTTTAAGAAAGCTACAGTTGCTGCTGACAACCTTATCATGCTTTGTATATTGATAAAATCTGCTTGTACTAGGAGTGTGAAATTATTTTTCGTTTCATACAGCTAAGTGCCAAAGCAACACAGATGTTCTGTTCAGGAGTCTGTGCTGAAATTTTCCTTTCAGAGCAGTATGGTGTTAATTTCATTTTATACAGCTAAGAGGAAACATCTGTCATAAAACACATTTGTTCTAAAGTATAAACTGTACTTTTTAATGTATTACCTAGACAAATTGAAGGTTTAAAAGAATATACACAAATAAATTTATCGGGTAACAGTAAAAATATTAATTTCCTAAGAATCAATCCAGGAATATAATTCCTTCCATGGCATTAGATGGTTATGGGAAGTAAAAATTTCTTTTTGCGCAAGTTGCTACATACTTGTGCGCTTTAATTTGTTTTGTTTTGCATATAACTATTTTAAAAGTATACCCACTGTTCTACTACTATTATGTTTGAAATTATATTCCTCACTTTAGTACTAGATGACTGTACTAATAGTCCCTGATTATTAATCTATTTATAAGTGCAGATTTGCCTTTACCTGTTGTGGGTATTAGAATTATTGATTAGTGCTGTTTTCAAAGGAGACACTTTATAGGTTAATGTTACTCAGATGGCCTAGATGGCCTATTATCTCTGAGCCTTAATCTCCTGTTTTGGTAAAAGGCATTGAGCAAGTAACAAGATCATTAATATAAAGGCAATAATAGGTGGAGGTGCTGCTCATAATGTGCTGAGGAAATCTGCTAGCTAGAGTGCATCTTAGAAATGAAACAAATAACTTGACCTGAATATTCTGACCAGTTTCCTGCCTGACAGGTTTGACATCTGGGAAAAGTTTCAATTTCTGAATAAGACTGCTAACAAAACACTACAAAACACAAGCTGTCTTCTGGAAATATTCCAATCTCCTTGACTTTTGTCTGTCTACGCTGACCCAGTAACTCTTCACTGGTTATGATTTTCCCCAAAATAAGCATCAAACATAAGTTAAACTGTAATGTGATCTACCAAGTAACTCAGATGTCAATGACTGTAAGGCACTGTTGATACTCAAAATGCTTCAGTATGAGTAACAGCTATGATACCATGACTGCCTTTTCTTGTTTATTTTTATAAGGCTCAGAAATAATCAGAACAGATTATCTACCACAAAGCAGAGTAGATTCTTCAAAGAAATTTATCATCCTTTTTATAAAATGTGTTTAAGGGGTATAGCTGTCGAGGATGGTATTAAACATGAGTTTACTTTACAGTGCAACTATTTCATGTATTGGTTTCCTCTGACTTCAATAGGTTTAGACAACAGGACTGTGAAAATACGGCTATGAAAATAAAGCTATTAATAAGTAGCTCAATAGAAACTGAAATAATGATCATTTTAACTAAATGACAATTGTTGGCCATTAGTTCTCGAATTTTGCAGTTAGAGAATTGCCGTAGTTTGGCCCTGGCTGGATGCCAGAGACCCACCCCAACTTCTCCTGAACAAGAAAACTAGAAAAAAACAAACTGGAAAATAGAACTGGTCACAGGCAAAAGAAGAAAGGCATACTACAAGTAAAGAATATAAAGGGTTTATTTTCTAACTAACAAGATCAGAACTGCAAAGGAAGCATCATTTAGAAGGCAACCTTTCGCCCCCGCCCCTCCTTCTCTTACAACAGATGTAATACTCCCTTTTTCACCAGGAGACAAAGGGGGAACATAGGGTAGGGATAAAACAGGCAAGTGAGATCTCGACCCGAGGACGACACTTCTTCCGAAAATTCTCTGTTGTCCAAAAGTCACAGCCAGGATTGCAGCTTTTAAGTACTGTCTTCTTTCTGCTTCATAATGAGCCCACCCAAAGTACACAGATCCTATCACAATGCACAAAAGTCTGTCCACAGGATCTCTGCCGAGCTCTCAGCTAGCTCCAGGCTTCTGTTTCCAGGCTCTAAAAAACATCAGCAGTTCGTCCAGTTATTACGCCTCCATCTTCAGTCGTGGCTTAGATGGATTCTGCAGTACTGGTTCTCTCTCTCTTTGGTCCATAGGTTTTCACTGTGGTCGGTCCAATTCACAAACAGCAGCGGGATGCCTGGAAGAACATCCCTACCCCTTCTCTCGTGGGCCTGGGGGCCTTCAATCTCTCAGCCTCCCGACGCAGTTTCTGAGCCTGCACAATACATCTTACTACTGAACTTCTTTTTCTTCTCTCCCAAGTATGTTATTCACAGAGATGCCTCTGTCTCTATAACCTTGAAGACCATGGCAGCACGGAGAGAGCCCAGGCAAGAACTGGGCTGTTAACTCCCTCACTGCCAGAGCAGCAGAAAATCCCCTAAACCATAACAAGGATATAATTGACTTACATTGTATTAAATTAAGCGGTTCAAAATGTTTCTTTTCATACCAGAAATTTGTTCCCCTTGATGTTCTTTGCTCTCTATTGCTTTTTTGGCTTTAACTAAATCTGAGCTGTTTTTTCACAGGAATAATGTTAGAGATGGACACTACACAACGCAGTGAGTGTATGAACACTGAGATACTCCAAATTCCATTTATTTTTTCTCGTTCTACATATGGACATCAAATTGAGAGACCTTGACATCTCAACAGTTTAAAACTTTTCAAGTCTGATATAGTTAGAGATGTAATTGTTGTAAATGGAGATAATCTTTCCAGGAAACTCATCCTCTGCAATTTGCTTTTATCTCCCCAGTATGATTTTGTTGACATTTGGGTTCCTATCTGTTTCAGAAGAGGAGGGGTCAAGCGTAGGCATATGAATTTTCCTGTTCTGGAGTATTTATCAGGCAGCAAATGGTGGCATACCATAATTTTGCTATCTTTGTCTGGATTGCTACTATTTCAAAAAGCTCATAATGTAGCAGTTCACTTTTTAAGGAATGGTGGTGGGTTTGATCACTTGATGCTGCCTGAAATGGATGGAATCTCCTTTCGCAGGAATTCACATATAGACAAATTCCATCAAGTACTCTAGAACTCACAGGTTCACAGTTTATTCTGAGTTGGAAGGGAGCGACAGGATCATCTAGTCCAACTCCCAAGCGAATGCCCACCCAGGGATCAGACCCACAAGTGTGGAACCACGGGCACCACACTCCATCCATCCAAGCCTCCCACCATCTAGACCATGTCACTGAGCTCCTCATCGAGTCTTCTCTTAAACACCTCTAGGGATGTCGACTCTACCATCTCCCTGGGCAGACCATTCCAATGAAAGACCACTCTCTCTGTGAAAAACCGCTTCCTAACATTCAGTCTAAACCCACCCTGGCTTAGTTTGAGGCTATGTCCTCTTGTTCAGGTGTCATCAGCCTGAGAGAAGAGATTCACGCCCACTGCAACCTCCCCGCAGGTAGTTGTAAACAGCAATGAGGTCACCTCTGAGCCTCCTCTTCTCCAGGCAGAACAACCCCATTTCCCAGAGCCGCTCTCCATAGGGTTTGTCCTCCAGTCC
>WEKX01026182.1:15678-49551 GCA_013390025.1 Pitta sordida
CCTTCCCTTCCCTTCCCATCCCTTCCCTTCCCTTCCCTTCCACATTAGTTATGTTTGTTGAATTTAGATTATGAATTGGAATTTTTACAAAGGGCCATATGATGCATCCTGACCCCAAGTTGGCAACATGAATTTCCCTTCCTTAAAGTTCCTGTATGTAAAGAACAATTATGCAGATGAGGAGAATTTCACCCAAAATAAATTGCATGCTCCATCTGATTATGGATAATAGATTATTCCAGACCTATACTGTCCTCAGGTGGAACTGCAGGATTCTTTAAACATCAAGGAGTATATTCATAATCATTATCCTCTTAACCCTTTGATGTGAAAAGATTGCTATAAAATTTACTAAATTCATCTAAAATGACTTTTGAATCTCCAATCACTTTGTTCTCTGCATTAATAATACTAGGACTAATCCTGCATGACTTGTGAGATTTAAGATGAGTAGCTAATAGCTTTTGAATCAAGGGTGCCTTTCAAGGGTGCCTCTAAGCAGTATCTAAAACTGTTCATGTGCAATTTGTCTTATCCAAATTGGTGCGTATTCAGAAAGCTATGTAACCTATATACAAACTTCATTTTCATTCAAGATGTATGTAACTCATATATGCAAATATAGTCTAAGGATTAACAGTGGATTTTTTACACAGAGAACAGAAACGAACCACACATGAATACTTACAGTTGCTTCTGAAAATTTAGCTCCATTTATCCAACTAGGAACTGTGGGAGCTTGATTGCTCTTAGTCTGGTTTTGGATCCCAGGTATTTGTGTTTCTCCCTGGTTCCAGGATTTCATCGCCATAGCATTGGATTAAGGCTGACACACTGAAACTGTTGCTTTCCACTTCTGTTCTCCACCCCTCATAATTTGTCCCTCAGGTAAAATATTGTCAGTGGGACCAGCTGCAGACACATCCAAAGTCTGAGCCTTCCTACACTCAGAGACTGTTTACAATGTAGCCATTTTTGTGTCTATTTTATTGTATTTCCTTTTCCTTTATAGCCTCTACATCCAATGTTTACTCTTTTGCCTGGTTCTTTTGCCCTTCATCTCCTCTACCTATGTCAAATTCAATATTCTTTCTTCCTTTATTCTTTTCATGTATCCCCAGGTAAACTACTAGCTCTATCTTTGACCTCCCTCNAAAAATCCAGAAAATATTTTGTCACATGTCAAAAGAAATAAAATCACAATCTGTTCAATATAACATAGTCTACATGTAATCTTGGATAGCATTACAGGATATGAACCCTGTTTGTGAAAGTGTAATTTAGGCATTTAAATGATTCAGCCCATTTGCAAAATGGTTTTTACAGAAATTGTTTAGGCTATCATCACCAATGATGTGTCTTATCTCCACTTTGAAATGAAAGCTGAGGACTGACTTCCTTCCCTTTGTCTCCTTCCTTTTCTTCTTCCCGCATATGTAAGAAGATATTTGTGGGGACAGTTGGATAGGTTGCAGAGGCTGGCTATATCTCTGGTGTGGATGTTCAGGAAACTAGGTTCTGATCAGGATGATCAGGAGACCTGGGAGACTATGGCTTCTGCAAGTTGGCTATTATGGTTTTCGAGTGTGTGATTGAGCCTACATCCACTGAAGTAAGGAGAGCTAAGCTCATTTAAAGCATGAAAAATATGTAGCATCTCCCAGATGATCCTCAGAGGATGCTGAAGAACAGAAATGGCAGTGATACCTGTGGGACTCAACCTGTGAAGACTGTTAAGAAAGAAATTAGTTTCTGAGCCCTTTCTTAAGCCAACTTGTGACCAGTGTGACCATTTGAATACTGCATAATTACAATTAAAATGTGCCACAAAACAAAGCAACAATCAGCAAGATGCACCCTAAGAAAATCTGGAAGAGTAGAGCTTAGAAGATGTAAAAGAACAGGTGAAAAAGATGTTTTATTGAAATCACAGAATGTTTCCCACATGGAAAATTCCTACACATACACAAAATATCATATCACAGCTGTGATTTGAGATCAATGGGATAAATAATAGAAATTTGGTTTATTGAGTGGCTTTAGCAAAAATACGAGTATAATCAGGTTGAAAGAAAGAGAGGTATGTCTACATGCCATCACTTATGCATGGTATGTCTTATGGAGTTGTTGACTGCCTGGAAAGGCCAGTGTGGCTGTAGCTGCTTCCTTCTCTGCATCTTCTCAGTCAGGGGTAGGGTTGTACACAGCTACATCCCCACTCTTCACAAACCTCCTGCTAGGAAGCTGCTAATGGTATCCTTATATATGTAAGACAAACACAGGCTCAGGACACCAGAAATAACCTGCATTTTGTGCATAAGTAAATCTGCATTTTGTGCATAACACCAGTCGTAGCTCTTCAGTGAAGTACTATAGAACTAGTAGAAGTTCAATGATTATTACCGCTTAAGATTATGGCACAAGAACTGCACTTGATATAATTTGTTAACTTTGCTATTAAAGTTGTATTACCCAGAAATAGCTTGTTAAACTAAACATGACAGTTCTCCATATTTTCCATCAGACAAAGGGCTGGCAAATTCCCTTGGCTTTAGAGATTCTTCTAATACTTCAAATAACCTTTCACAGGCAAAAATTGTTTTCAGTTATCCATATATATCTGTGGCATGAACGGATTACAGTTATGCCCTTATACTAATATACATTTTTATTAAGCAACTATATTTTTATAATTCATCTTACTCCATAACAAAACTAAAAAGTAATGCAGTTGACAATAGTGCACAGTCTATTCTGCTATTAATTCCTAAGAAATCATGATTTCTTATGAAAATTGTTAGTAGCTTTTACTATTCTCTATCTTCCCTTTGTCTTTGATTTACACCCTCCTTAATTTTAAAACTGTCCATGCCATTATCAGAGTGTTTTGCATTAGGGTTTTGCAATTGCTTGTTTGTGTTCAAATTCTTGCTATTTTGTTGAATGGAAGTATATAATGAGATATGTTAATTAATGTTGATTTTATAATATTTTAATTCTGCCTGATGGATATGAGCTAAACATCTATCATTGTCTTTAATTTTCAAATCAACCCAAGAACACATGAAATGAAACATCACAAAAGACACTTGCATAGAAGATATAAATTAATGGAAAGCTGTTTGATTTATTATACAATAGATAAGATCTGCAGATACAGCTTTGTGATGGTTTATGTGTCTATTAAATATTTCTAATGAAGGTTATTTCTGAACTCATAAAATTTCATATTCCAGTCTGTACTTTATCATCAACCTATAATGCTAGATTTGAATTGATAAATTTATTAATAATAAAAAATGCTTCTGTTCATCTAATGAGTATATGCTTTTTGGGTGGACGATATAGAAATCAAATTAACTTCTGCCACAGCATATCCACAAGGCAGCAGCAAAAGTGACCACTTGTTTCCTGTTATTTTTCCACTTGGAACAGAGTGGGGAACCTACACAGAAGTGAAGACTTTTACATATATAATGAAGTAATTATCTTTTACATATTATTTCAGGTTTTACTTCTCAGGATACTGTGTTCTATAAAAGATACACACACATAACTTTGAATTTCTGTGTTAGCTGGAAATTAGTTTAGTTTATAAACTTTTGTTTATTTCCCAGTAAGTTGAATATTGACAATTAAGGATAGGAGATAAGATGCACTGATACATCAGGCAGAACTGGACTGATAAAACTTACTCTAAAAAATACCAGTACCTTTCACATACTCAGTTACCTCTTTCAGCTGAGAGGTACTAACCACTTGCTGAAGATCAGCTATGCTCAAGCAACATATCAGCCTAACAGATTTGTTTACTGACTCAATGGAAAAATCCCTAGGTAATATCACAGGATACTTGCTTGCCCTTTTATAGTTACGTAGAGATGATTGTTCATTATAAATATTAGCTATAAAGATACTATGCTCATTTTTAATATTCTTCAATAATTTTCAAAATCAAATCTGAGTAACAGAGTTCGACTCGTGTTTGCACAGTAGGTCCCATTTAAAGAAAGCATTTGTGCATGTGTTTAAATTCAACATATACATATACACGTTTTTAGCATTAAAATAAAAGTGTCCCAATAGGAATGATTTCCTGAGTGGGAGCTTTAATCCCTACCAAGTATTTGCTAGAGCTCAAAACAGGATGAACATGTGGCACTTTTATTTTGCATCAAACATTTGCATAATAAAGGATAAACTGACAAAAGAAGTGACTTAAATCAAAAATGGGTTAGCCAAATAATTGAAATTTATCCTTAATGTGCAGAGGAGAGAAAGTACACATGAAAGGCCTTTTGGGATTGTTTGTGAAAAACAAAGACCACATGAAAAGTTGGTTGATGCTTTGTTTTTTTTTACCCTGTATGTTTATGAGTCCATTCACATGCATTCATAGACTTTATTTGTCTTTTTATGAAGCAATTAGGAAGCTTCCAAAGTGTAAAATAAAGTACTTTATCAAATAAGTATCAATTTCCATTTCCTTATTTATGATCCTGCAGCAAGTAACCATCAATAATTTCTGCTTTGCTACAATGTCACCAGGAAGATTGATTGTGCATGTCATCTCAATATGAGAAGACTTAAATGGAACATATACTTGCAAAAGCACCAAGTTCACTTTTGCACAAGAGAGAAAGTCACATTTTTTAAAATATAAGATTTAAGATGCATCACATCTTTGTTTTGATGAAAGCTTGATATTGTATACTTGTAATTATGCATAAAGCAATCTTAACACTAAGAAAAAAATACCATTCCTAAAAATAAAACACCCAGAAAATAGGAAATGCCAAGGTCAAGTTTGCACCAAAAGAATTTAAATTATCTCCCTGTGCAATTATGATACAGTTAATTAGATGATCACTATAAGATTACTTGAATAGAGTAGGTCTTTGTTTTATTCAGTAGATAGAGGAAATAGTTGTTAGGGAACATATAAACAATTGTTTTTCAGATTTTTTTCTGAATTTTCTTCCAAAAGAATCCATGCCCATTTTTATGAGAAAGGTGCTTGCAAATTTCTGAGGTATTTTTTATCATACATTGGGCACTCAGTTTCCAGATGTTTACAGAGGCACGTTAGCCCTCTACTCAGAGAAAAGACCTCTACTGGTCTATTCATAGGCTGGCATGTGCAGAACTTTTCTGTTTTTAGGACTGACAGGAGTTTCATAGAATCATACAATCATTGAATCATTAAGGTTCAGAAAGACCTCCAAGAACATCAAGTCTAACCTCTGACTAAGCGCCACCATGTCAAATAAACCATAGCACGAAGTGCCACATCCTTTCATTTCTTGAACACCTCCAGGGGTAATGACTCCATCCCTTCCCTGAGCAGCCTGTTCCAGTGCCTGACGACCCATTCATCAAAGAAATTCTTCCTGATGTCCAGCCTGAACCTCTCCTGGCACAGCTTGAGGCCATTTCCTCCTGTCCTGCTGCCTGGGAGAAGAGACCACTCCCCACCTTGCTGCAATCTCCTTTCAGGTAGTTGTAGAGAATGATAAGGTCTTCACTGAGCATCCTCTTCTCCAAGTTAAACAATCCCAGTTCTTGCAGCTGCCCCTTATATGTTTTACTCTCTAGACACTTCACTGGCTACCTTGACCTTCTTTAGATGTGCTCCAGCACCTCAATGACTGTCTTGAACTGAGGAGTCCAAGGACAATCACTTCTCGCTGATGGCCACACTATTTCTGATACAAGCTAGGATGCCATTGGCCCTCTTGGCCACCTGTGCACACAATGGACTCCTGTTCAGCCGGCTGACAACGAGCACCCCCAGGTCCTTTTGCGCCAGCCATTCTTTTCCCAGGCTGTAGTGCTGCATGTCTTGTTGTAACTCAAGTGCAGGACCCAGGACTTCACTTCACTGAATCTCATAGAATTGGCCTCAGTCCATCATTCAGCCCTGAAGTGGGATTCTTGGGCGCATTGAGTTTTGCGCATGTCACCTCCTTCATGGACTTGTGATGTCAAAGACCAAAAAGTGAGTGCCTGCTTCAGGAAGGATATGAGCCCCAGTTTCTAGAACAGTGTGCTGTGAGTGACGGTATTTTCTCTTCTGGCCCAGTAAATATTTCTATTACACAAAGGTGTGCAGAAGAGACTAAGGAAGTGGGCGCTAAGGGATACTTAAAGGAGATAAGTTCGCATCCCTCTCCCAAATTGATAAAAGCATAGAAAATTTGAAAATGCATACCAGCTAAGGACCTCAAACAGGACTATTGGGTATTCTGGCTTTGTGCCCTCTCTCTAAAGTATAGTTGTAGATGGAAGAGTCTTAAAGCACCTAAGAAGCCGTCTGTCTTCAGTGTCTCACAACTGATATTTCCTTAAGTAAATGATTTCTGGAAATGTCTTTGTCAGGCCTCTCACTCACGTGTGTATCTAGGAGGAACAGTTACCAAATGCAGGGCTCAGGATACTTCTGCACAGAGCGTGCAAAACCACCATGACTTGCAGGTTTATTACTTCTGTCTCAGGTTCCTCATTGTATCATTATCTTTATGGACTACCCTGCATTTGAGCAACTATTGTGGCTGCTTCACAAATGTGAGTGAATTTATCACTACGCTTTTTGGATGAGTGATTTCCAGACAGGAACAACAGCACAGAGAGAGATGAAGGTGTCCTGTTCTCAGCAGTGTCAGGTTCTCCATCTCTTGCTTGCAGAGAGCTACTGACAGGAGAGCAAGGAAGACTGAAGAAAGATCTGCAGCCTGCTGGGTTCCCATCTCAGCAATGAAAATTACTTTAATGACAAGAACACTACATGAGGAGTAAGGCAGAGCTCGTGGCACACACCTCACAGCCTGTCCTCTGCAGTTCACTTGCAACCCAGAACAGAAGTACTTTTTATCAGCCTCTGTTCATATCAACTGTAAAACTGGAAATAAAAGAGGAACCTAAGAACCAATTGCTAGTATTTAGGATATCCTTGCTTAATTGACATGTAACACATACCTCAGGTTGCCCTAGAGACCTGTGGGGATGAAAGGATTTAATATTTTTGGGATGAGGAACAAAGTTGGGAGGAAACTACATATAAGATCATATTAATTCACAAGTGATGATTGTGTTAGTTGTATGGTGAATGTTCTGTTTTCACACAGAACACATTTTGTGACCATATATTGTTCAGTGTGATAGTACTTTTTTAGTACTGTTTTCTAGCAGTGTAAATTATATTAATTCTTTATCCTGAAGACACAATATACTGTACCCCATTACTCATATATCAGTGTCTGTTATTGACAACTATATTCTTTACTTTCTTGGGAAAGAAGCCTAAATAAAAGCTTTCTACCTGTTTTATCATTTCCCCCTCTCATTCTATTTTCTTTTAACCTTTCTCCCATCTTTGTGCCTCAAATATATATAAAGGTAATATGACTTTTTTTTTTTTTTTTCCCTGCAAAATGAATGAATCTTGGTACAATATAATCCTGAATCTAGAATCTTGACCCTGTTGTTTTTGACGTCTGAAGCTTCCTTTCAGGTCTGGTTTCCTACTGACTTCTTTGACATGCTTCACTAGACCTAATAGCTCCCTATTACCAGTTACAATTTAGCATCTGAGCCAGGAGCTGAGGGAAAAAGGGAAAAAGGAGTGTAAATTATACAGGGATGCGGTGAACAAAGGTTTTATTTCTCCTGAGCACAACCCTTTGATAGGAAAACGGGAGAGACAAATGTGTTGCTAATTTAATTAAGTAGTATGAGATGGCAGGGTCCACAGATGCCATTTAGGACTGGATTAATCAAGAGCAGGTGATGAAAATGAATAGTCACACATAAGGTTAGCATTTTTAACAATCCGACACAGTCTAATGGAATCAAGGGTTCAGTTTTGCTTGCTAATCCAAATTTATCTACACTTTCACTGGGCACATCCATGTGGATCAAGAACTCTCATTCCTATGAATTTTCTCGGGCATTTTTAGTTATTTAACATTTTGTACAACAGGTTCATGTACCCTTGTACTGCACATAGAAAGAATCACAGTGAGGACTCTGGAAGTATTAAATTCTATGTTATGAACAAGTGTAATATTCGGAAGGTAAATACTTTTTGACTTCTGAGAGATCATACTTACCAGTATAAACCCTTTTATTTTCCTCCATGTGTTTTTTCCTAAAAGTACAGAAAAGGTTTTGGTCAACTGTTTCCTTATAGAATCAAAGCTTGAAAATATTTTTGTTCATAACTCTTCCAGCATGCCTTTATCTTTCCTGGACATAACTGAAGAAGAATCTTCAGTCTTACCTCTAGTGAAAGAATCCCTAGATGAAGATTGAAACTTCTGTCAGATTGGAAGAAAATTTAACTGCATACAAAGTCACACTTTCACAATAAACAGTTTTCAGCTAGAATAAATTGTAAGTTCCCCGCTAGAGGTTTAGAACCTGCTGTTGGAAATCAGATCTGTGTCTAGTTGTGGTATTTCACAGAGCAGTGGGTATGCAGCTTGTTCCTCTACTCCAAGAGTTTTGACAGGGAGGAGAGAGTGTGTAGGAAAGTGCTGTGGCATCTGTTTCTCACCCAGTTGTGCAGACAGGGTAGAAAGACTGCCACCGATGCTAGGGCTCTGAAAGCTTTAAAACCTATTATTTCTTTATGTGGTGCCATAAAAGTAAAACAAATCCTGTCCAACACAAGACTGACAGAGTGTCCTACAGGATTCCTAGGTTTCAAAGTCTGAGCTCTCTTTACCTTTTTAATGGCTGGATTTATTACACCTCAGAGTGCAATTTACCATTAGTTGTTATCAGGTCTGAAGGAAGCATCTTTATGTCACAGTAAAAGATTCCATGAGCTGCTCTGCATTTTGTTGCATTTACAGAATCTTGCCTAGCTTGTTTTTGTAAAATAAAGTCAATTATGAACAGCCTTGTCTCAGTTATATTACTTTCAATACAGCTATTCTCCAATCCCTGAAGTCTCTTTAGAAGAGATACGCCTGTGTACCATAAACACCTTGGCGGATTTAAGTACCTCTGAGTATAAAAAATACAATACAAGAAATTAAAAGATACAGATGCATTTTTTTTTCCAGAGAACATCCCAGGATGAACTACCTAGTTCTGCTCAGTGGTGTTTGGCTGTCTGTTTTTTCAGGTGAATATTTTATTCGTCAAAGTACTCCTGACAGAGGAGAAAATACTATCAGGGAGAAAAAAAACCCACACAGCCTCAAAGTAAAGGAACCCTGAAACACAAACAGCAGGATTTAAAACCACTATGTGTTTATATAATTGTGATTCTATCTCCAAAAAACACTCACCAGGATCACAATAAATTCCAGGATTTTTTGACAGCTCTTCCTGAAAATAACACTGTGAGACTTGAAGCCTTGATAAAGGTGCTGTGAGGCATTTAGCAATTGTGTATCAGGAGTGACCATGCCCTGCTGCCTCTTTTCTTTAGATGGCGGGTAACCATGCTACAATCCTCAGCTGATTAAAACTCTTTGCTTGAGATAGTCTCTTAAACTGTTATTGAGCACGGTTTCTGTTTATATCTTTGCTCCCTGTAGTTTCTCCAGCTATACTTGCCAAAACCTGTCTGCAATATCTATGAAGTCGGGTGTGTTTATAAAGCTGCTGTCACATTTGAAGAAATTACCACATCTTCTGCTCACTGTTGCCCCCAGCTGAGACATCTCAACTCACAGAGCAAGGATGTAGAGTTTAGTGCTGGGATTTTTCCTGAGCTAATCTCTCTCACTTTGCCCTGACCCAGGCCAGAGACACTGATTTGGGGTGCCAATATCTTGAACTGCTGCTGCTGTTTAGCATTTATGACAATGACCTGAGATTAAATTAATATCTAATACATCATTTTCTTCTCAGAAGAGCAGAAATAAAGAAGACTCATGTGGAGATGGTGTGATCATCTAAAGGAACGTGCACTTTCATTCTAAAAAGCTTCATCCAGGGTTGGTGGTTTATTATCACGATTTGTACGATTTGTGAAGTGTGTGCGATGAAGGAGAAGGAATTGGAGTGGAGAAAGAAGCTTTGTTTTGGAGGGAGATGGGAGGGAAGGGACTGAAGGGACTGCCAAAAGTATTTTGTGTCTTTCTCTCTTGCTTCAGGACAACATCCATAGAGCTTTTTTTTTTTTTTTTTAAAGTTCTCATACTTTCTCAAGTATGTTTTCTTTTAGAGATACGATTTCATCCTCTTTTGAAGACAGGGCTATGTTCTGAGGTAGGCTTGGGTCTTTTAATTAAAAATTACAGGTAAAATATGTAGAACACTCCTGAATTATGGAATATTTTTGTTTTGCAAATAGAAAAGTGTAACCAATAGTCTTATTGCATTTTTTATTAAAAGCAGTGTTAAATTATAATAAAGGGATAAAGTTAAAATAATTGCAGCCTGGATTTATGTATATGTGTTGAAGATTAATGCTTTTGGTTAATTTGAGTTGGAATATGTTCTCTAATAAGGTGCTCATCTGGCAGCTATGAATATGTTATAACAAAGTGTAATTAAGCTTCTCTAAAGTTTAATTTTTTTTCCTTTTTGATGAGCTTTTGGGAACTTGGAGTCAGGTACAAGGACACCTTTCCAGAGAAAGTTATATCTTCACAGAAGTTCAAAAAAGTGTTCTTTCATGAGTGTTCTTACTCTTTCAAAATGAAAGGTGAAAACAGCATGATGAAAAAATGTTTAGTGTTTCCACAATTTGTTAGTCTGTCTATAATCTTTTTATACTACAAACATCCTCAGATTATCCCCAAACTTAACCAGATGGGTGGAAAACTTGATGAAAATAAGAGTAAAATGCCCAGGCTCAGAAGAGAGTGGTTAATGGGTCATGTTTTTCCTTCAGCCTGGTAACCGATAGAGTACTACCAGGGTCTCTACCAGGGACTGAACACTTTAACAACTTTAGTAATGATGTGAAGGAGATGATGGATGGCAATCTTGCTAGGGTGACACCAAGTTGTGAGGGCCACTCACTGTACTCGAGATCAGTACTGCCACTGAGGGATACTCACACAACTGGATGAAGGGGCCAAAAAGAACTTTGTGAAGGACAAGAGGAACAAATATTAAGCCCTGTGCTGGGAAAGAGGTTGCCCAAACAACACTGTAGTATCGTGCCTGAAGGCTGGGGCACAGTTCTATGGACGAGTGACTGGGGGAACTGGTGGGCAGCATACTTGACAGGAGCCAGTCCCATGAGCTGGCAGCACTGATGGTCCACAGCATCGCTGGCTGTTATCAACAGGGCAATAGATAACAGATGGAAGGAGGTACTCATTACTCAAAACAACACTCATTAGATGATGTCTAAAATATTGTATTCCTTTTTGAGCTCCCATTGGAAATAAGACAACTGCGAAATACACAATGAATCCTACTAATGTGTTTTAGCATCTACAAATACTGTGAATACTATTTAAAGGATTATTATATCTGTAGAAAGGGTAACACTGTCATTCATTGAGTATTCTAAATATTTAATATCTTGCCTTTTTAGAAAGTTAGTTGTGCAGCTTTATAACTGCGACTACAATGGCAAACTAATGTTGACTTATGGTCTAAAGAGTGTCAAGGGGCAAGAGTCATTCTTGAGATGTGTCCAAGATGGTTCCATCAGTTACAATTCCAGATGAACTTTAAAATAGTCAAATAGGAACATCAAAGAGACATTAAAAGGCAGACAATGTTTATTCCAGTCCTCTTCTTTAACATTTACCTCTTTAATGATTACTGCAAAATGGAATTTTACTACAGTCAGTGGGGAAAGAATGATGGAGTGACCGAAGCTTTCTACTCTTTTTTATGCACAAGGCACTGAGGAAAGTAATAGCAGTCAAACAGAACACATGGATTGAGTGAATATTGATGCAAGGCAGGGGAGGAAAAAACCAAGAGATTGTCAAAGGCGAAAATAGTGTGACAGATTCATGGTTTATTTTCAGCTGAAGATATTTTCAGAAATAAGATCTATCTACTGGAGTTGAGTATAAGGTAAATCATAAATCAATTTATATATATATAATACATGATATGAATATACATGATATATAATGTATATATATATATATATATATATATATAATGTATCAATGTATAATCATCCATTCTCCAGAACACTTATCCATTTCTGGCTAGTAAATCTTTTGTATGTCTAATTTCTTAGCTGTTGATTTCAGGGATTGATATGTATTAAGTACAGGAATATTCTGACATTGGTGTTTGATAACAAATAAAGCACTGCAGAACTACAGCTAGGAGACAAAATCTAGTCTGCAACTGAAAACTTGTTTTCATTAGCAAGCTTCCAACCAAAACAACTTTGTTGTGCATTGCTAAATAAATCTGCTAATCCATTTAGGTCTAGAATTGTGCAAAAACTCATTAGGATATTTCATTAGGAAGGTTTTCTAAACTATATGCGCTGCCTGTGAGCCCTGTGGCCCTTAGCTTATCTGGAACATTCCTGGAAAATGTGCAATAAAGACCTTTCTTTCCTCCTTTTTACCTTCACTCCTGTTGTCTGTTCTATTACCTCTTCTTCCTCTCTTTAGAGACTGTCTTCAACACCTGAAGTTCCATGGGGCTGACTACCCAGTTTAGAGAGCACTGTGGTTGCAATGGCCATCTACCCAATGTGTGAGCAGGGAGAGAATAGTCCTTCAGGGGAGAAAAGGAAGAATAGATTAGATTATAGGAATGAGGAACACAGAGAATTAAGCTTAACTCCTCTAGGTTCAGTACCCAGGGCACTTTTGGGAAATCTAATGTGAATGACCTTCAGGGTCAGATGCTTTACCTTGACTTTTTAAAGTGGAAGAGTTATTACAAATAACAAGCAGCTGAATACTGACTCATAAACCTGGAATCACTGGCAGGACCAGGTGTTGCCTTCTTACAAGACAGGACATTGACATGTCCTGTTTCGACAGGACGTTGAAACAGCTCAAGTGTTTCCAAAGTCCTTTAGAAAGCATGGTCATTAGATGTACACACAGTATCCCAGTTCCATTTCACTAGCACCTGAACTGTTTGGCGCAGTCCTGCGCTGGCAGCTCGTGNAGTGTAAGACTAATTGTAGTGCACTAAGGTGCTGTCCTCAGCAGAAAGGCTGTTCTGCCATGCTATCCCACCAACATGCTCTGTATCATGTCAGGCTTTATTGATCTGTGTGGATATATGTTTCTAGATCAGTGGACATCTGCCACAATACTAACAGAGCACCCTGTAATTGCCAGTGATGAAAGGACTTGCTTTCTTCCCTGCAGAGATCTTGAAGAACAAAGCTTGAAGTGATATCTGTGACAACTTCCAAGTAGCTGACATTTCTCTCCTTTGCACAGCTAAGATAACAACTGTTATAGGTGCAACGCCAACCACACACAAAATGTTGTTGCTGAGTTTATTGTCTGGGGGTTTTTTCCTCTCTCTTGGTTTTTTTTTAACTGGAAATGAAATTTGAATAAAGGAGGAAACTAGGCACTTGCATGGATGTCCAAAGATCCTGTATATTCCTAGGTCTTGTTCTGTCTTTGGATTCTAGGACTTCATGACACAACTTTTCTACAAGTAAATTAAGAAATATATATAAACTTGCTTGAGGCCTATTAGGAATTAGCAGAGCTGTAAAAAAAATGTCAATGAGGAGTTTTGTCTTGTAGATCTAGCAATTGGATAATTGTGTAATTTTTGTGTTTCTGTGTTTAGCATGTGCACTGCATTCTCATTAATCATTGCAGCAATACTAAAATGGCCGTGCTTTCCACCAGTGCGATAAGACATGTTGGCTGCTACATTCATAGGGATAAATTGGTTATTTTACAAAGTCTCAAAGGGTGAAGGCTTGGGGGTTTTATTTTAACATTTGTCACATGATCTCGCTGCATGACACCGCAAATCTCCCATCTCTGCTTTGTTGGTCTATATGCATGAATAATTTTCCCAGTGCTTGTTTGTAGCCGAGCGGGAGAAAGAGAGAATTACTGCTGCACAATCTCTTGTTGTTGGTGATCAGCATTCCGATGGTCTGAGCTGGCTTACAACAGTGTAAAGACATCAGTGGCATGTGTTATAATATATTGAGCATTGTACTCCTGAAGAACGCACGAAAGAAAGAACATTGTTCTACTAGGGAGCAATTCATCGGGTTTTTCCCAGAGACTCTTGGGTCAAGTTTTTATGGGCCTATTTGATTTTCAAATTCTTTTTCCCCCTTTTTCCTCTCAGTGAGCCATAGTGTCCAAACTTGTCTACATTTACTTCCCATGTTTTGTGCATGGTAGATGTCCTTTAAAAAGAGTATCTCAAATAAGTCTTTATTCTTGTTTTGTTGGCTCTTATTCTGTGTTTTCATGAACTCTGGCCCTGGCCATGGCAACTGCAAGAAAAATGTTAACATTGATTGACAGGATTAAGAAAGCCTCCATGCCTATCCGCATTTCAAACACTTTGGGAACAATGGTGTTTGGTGTGATTGAATTAATGAGATATCGTGGACTGTCAAAAGAGCACACATACTTTACATAAACCTGATTATCTTTGCATGGCAGAAATGAAAAAAAGGAGGGAACAGAGGTTTGGCTTTCACTCATACCTCCAAAGGAGCCATCAAAGTGTGTGTGCCCTGGCTCAGAGAGTGATGTGCCTGCTCAACTGGCCAACCCTCCCTTTCTCTCCACATACTGCCTGGCTCTGCTTAGCATATATCAACCACAGGCTTTAACAAGTCTATTCAAGTGACTGGGCCCAAAACAACACTCTTTTCATAGCTCAGCACCTCCGTGCTGATTTTTTTTCCCTATGGATCTATTGTTTAACTTGAACTAAGCATACATTTCAACAATTAGATCTAAACTGGCTCCTACCACCCTAGCTTAACCTCAGGGAATGACATCAGTCATGATACAACATACATTTTGATAGGTGAGCCACAGCTGGTCTTTACTTTTACAATAGAATTACTGGAGACAGAAGAAAGTTTCATAGGGAACTTCTTCCCATTTAAGTCTTCAAATGATATTTCTATCCTCTGAGAAATGTTCCAGTAGGCATAATAGCATGGTGAATAAATACAGTTAATTGTATTAATACTGCATTTTAGCATAAGCTATTTTTTTCACAGGAGAACATCATAGATTAAAAGGTTCCGAAATTAAATGTAATCTAAAAGCTGAAAGGTTTCTCCCTACCTATGTACCTGTCTGTCTATCTGTCTACTTACTTGTGTTACGACCTCTCTAACAATTTTACATGGTCCTTGTTACCACAGATGAGCATTAGTTCCTCAAATTCACATAACACTGGCTAACTGAATATCATAAGTTTGGTGGTGATGGTATTTCTTTAACTACATACTTAAACTTCCAAACTTTTTCAAGAAAGTAGCCACTATTTTATTGAATTGAACTCCTTAATTTAAAGAATCTAGCTGATTTTTCCACTTCATTCATGGCTCATAAGAATTATTTTTTAATAAAAATATTTTCTCTCTTTTGTATGCTGAATCCAGACAGAGACAATACATAAAAGTAATCTATCTAAAAAGCGACTTCTAGCAAGATATGTCTTACAATGCTTTTAGCTTGTCTGGAGTAAAGAGGTATTATGAAAACACACAAAAAATTACGTATAAGAATGTCCAGACTGTTTTTGCAAATGTATGAAGAATGGATAATTTAAATGATGTTTAAATAAAAAATCAAATTTTCTAGTTTACTTGCAGCTTCTCAAACCTCTAGTCCTCCCTGGGTCCTCCATTATGTTATTTCTAAACAGGTAGGAAAATATAGCCTATATGTAGACATGAAATGTAATATTCATTGTGGGATTTTAGGATTCTTTACTCACCTATATCATAATTTCAGTCTTAATAAATAAGCAAGAGATATTCGTTGTCTCTGTAACTTCAGTGGTATTGGTGCTGAGCTCAAAAATTATGACATTTGGTGGCCAGATACAGGATTTCTACCTTTCTCACTATATGGAATTCCCTAAAACCTTACAGCACTCCCACAAGCTTTAGTGGCTTTATGTTGTGATAAATGATTAATTTTCACTAAGGATTTTGAAAAATATTGTAAGCATACCGAAGTTTAAAATCATCTGGTGGCACGTATTGAGCGTTGCTTTGTAAATCATTAAATGAATTATGGTGAAACTCTTTTTAACACATGTGCATATTTTCTGAGGCCATGGATTAGTGAAAGGCCTACCATAACAGATTAATGATTCAGATCAAAGAAAAGGTCGAAAGCATTGCACTGTGAAGTTGCAAAAAAACCCAAAATATTTCCCCCCAAAGCTTAACCAGTAGATGTCTCTGTTTCACAAACCCTGCCATGGTATCAGCTGCCACATCCTCCCAGTTACTCCTCCTCCACCCTTCTTATTAGTATAAGTTCACCTTTACATAGAAGTGGCAAACTGATGTGAGAAAGGTGATATTTTGAAGCCTGTGAAATTTGTCTGAATGCTCAAGATATTTGAAATTCAGATGTGCACATAATAAGCAGTAGGGATTGAGACAGCTCGTTAGTTGGAGACTGGTAACTGTCCTGGCATAATCAGACCACTTTGCACTACATGACAGGGTCTTGGGGGTACCATCATTTGCCCCTTTTTATCAACAGAGCACAGCCACGATTTCTAGGATGTACATATGACAACAGGTAGGGATATTAGTATGGGTGCACCTCAATGCTTTACACAGTCATCTGTTTTTCTGAGCTCTTTCTGCTCCAGTTCTATGACCCAGAGCAAAGCAAGAGGAGCTCCAGCCCTTCATTGGAGAACAGCAACTTTTCTTCTCCAGTTTTAAGAACTTGTGTTCCCTAAAAGGAAAACCCGTGTAAAAAGAGGATGGGCAGAGAGATGTCCTTGGATAAAACAGGGAAGGAAAACAGTGTGATGGCATAATCATGCAGTTTCTTCCTGTCCTTGAGCTGCTGCCAAATTGTAGTGCCTTCTGCAGAATACTCTGCTCAGTGCGGCAAAGAGCAGCTTCACCTTCACAGAGTGCTACTGGCCTCCTTTCTCCGTCAGAAATGGCAGTACTGCCTAGTTGTTCTGCCAAAAAGTTAGAAAATGGTTTCAAGTAGCCTTTAAATTCACAGAGCCAACTGTGTCTCAAGGGAGCTTGAAATGGTGACACTGATGTCTGCTTTTCTAAAATTTTTCCATTTTTATGTAGACTTCACAGGTTCACAGGTTATTCCAAGTTGGAAGGGACCCACAGGATCATCTAGTCCAACTCCTCACCAACTAGACCATGTCACTGAGCTCCTCATTGAGTCTTCTCTTACACACCTCCAGGGATGGCGAATCCACCACCTCCCTGGGCAGACCATTCCAATGAGCAATCACTCTCTCTGAAAAAACTCTTCTTAACATTCAGTCTAAACCTCCCCTGGCGTAGCTTAAGGCCATGTCCTCTTGTTCTGGTGTCTTCAGCCAGAGAGAAGAGTTCCTCACCCACCTGGCAGCAACCTCCCCTCAGGTAGCTGTAAACAGCAATGAGGTCACCTCTGAGCCTCCTCTTCTCCAGGCTGAACAATCCCAGTTCACGTAGCCGCTCCCCATAGGACTTGTTCTCCAGTCCTTTCACCATCCTTGTCACCCTTCTCTGGACCCTCTCAAGCAGCTCAACACATATTTCTAATGAATTTTCCCACGGGTGAATTTAGTTACGGCCTAACTACAGGAAAGCGTTGAGTTCAATATAAGCTTACAATTACTAAATGATTCTTCTGCCTTGGCTCTCAAACAGATATGTCAGGATCCTGTATTAGTACTTTAATGGCTGAGCAGACACTACTACCAGTGAGTTTGAACTGCCACCAGCAAACACCAGAAAATGTGAGGTAATACTTTCAACCATATTAATTAAAACATGGTGGCTAGCATTTTACAGAGCAACTATTTTCCTAATCCTGGAAGACCCTTTAAGCCTCATCTTGAGGAGTATCCTGACCCAAGAGAACTTCAGCAACAAAAATCCCATTTACCCCAGGACACTCACAGTTTCGTAGGGCTTTCTATGAAAAGGTGTAGAGTGCACCTAGCTGCATGGTCTTCCTGCCGCTTCCCCATTGTCCTAAACCCTAAATCAGCTAATACAAAATTAATCAGCACAGATGAACAGAATGTGTTAGATTTCAAATTTTTTTAAATGGCATTATAAATTTTCCAGTACAAAGATCTCAAGCCCTCTAATGTCAAAGACGTCAGATAATGACTGAAATTTAAATTGCATTTCATAATTGTTTCCTTTAAATAATGAACATACAGTGACATATTCCAGGAGAAGTTTTTTCCTATTTATACCTTTCTAATGAATTTCCACATTTTGAATTTTTAGAGCAAACTGCAATAAATTTTGATTGTGTAAAGTCTTACTAAATTTACAAAACTCTTCAATGAAAATAATTTTCTCTAATGACAATGTGTGTAAAATAATTCACTAACCGTGCAATACATTCCTTGATTTAAGTTATGACTTTCTGATCATATTTCTTCCTTATAGCAACCTGAGTTTTAAATCTGGCAACATTTAGAGGTTAGTAGCTTTCCTCAATAGTAATGATTGTACTTTCTTTTTCAACATTGTTTTAAGGGGTGCATTCTTTGCACTGCAGATCCAGTATCCTTGAGTAACCGGAAATCATTAATAAATATAATTATCACTAGAAGTGCTGGAACAGGGGAAGCTTTGAGGTTAGTACAATGGCCTGGCAGAACATGGCTGTTTTGACATGACAATGGCCATCCAGAACATTGACTGGATGAAAAAGTTTACGGAGATTAACACCCACAGAGCTAGCCCACTGGTAGGTTGTTGCAGGTTAATGGAAATGTGTGGCAACAGGCAGCTACATTAGCAGAGTCTTTATCTTTAGGTCTCATAAATATTCTCCTTAACCTCTGCTAACACCCATGTTTCAGGCTTTCCTGCTAGCTGCATGGTTATTGTCAGGACTAGGCACATTCACTTCGGGGCTTCTCTGCTCCTGGCTATCAGTTCAGAATTGCCCAGCTTCTTGGACAGTTATTTTGTGCCTGTATGAAATGTGATTCACAGATTACTGCTTCTTGTCTCTTGACTAAAGGAAATTAACAGCAAATTTCTGGGTGATAGAGAACTGACCTCAGAACATTTTGTTTGAAATGTAGTGCTGTAATAAATAAAGCTGTGAAATGCATAACTGAAAGTTCACAACTTTCTGTGCCTAAAAACAGTTTGGTCATTAAGTGAAATTTAAAAAGAGTATGAATTTCTTTTCATTATATACAAGTTTATTTGTCTTTTAGGGTCTTTGTCAGTTTCTTTGTATATTAAACCACAGAGACTTTATTCTTTAGTAGATTGAAAAATGAAGCTGGGAAGGGGTTAAGGATCTTCGTTGACTGCAATTTCTCAATCAGCCTCAGGAAGCCTCAGGTCAACTTTGCTCATAAAACTCTGCACAAATATTTCTTTTTCTATCAGAGGAATTCTAATTCCACACACAGACCAGTGCCACTCAGATTATTACACATTATTAAAAATTAATTTTAAAAAATGGTTTGGTCTCTGCAACTGTGAGAACCCAAGCTTTTGCTCACTCACATAATAGTAAAATAAATACTAAACATAGTCCTCATTCCTACTGTTCTTACCATTTCTGTTATCCCTCGATTTTGAAATCTCTGCTCTTTTTCTATATTACACAGCACAAATGAAAATTTTACCTCTAGGTAAAAGGCTACACTTATGAAAAAATAAATCATATGGAACTTAATGGGGATAAAACCTGCTATAGAGATTAATAAGTTTCTATAGAAATTACTCTGAAAACCATATAATTCAATAGAAACTTCAATAAAAAATGTGAAAAATCACTCCCTCCTGTGGTAAAACATGTAAGAGGGTGGGCACAAGAGAAAAATACTTCTGTTGCAAGAGAATTGTTATATTGTGTGGTAACATGGTTGGAGTTGCATGTCCCCTACACAACAGGCCTGTAAGTACAATTGTCCAGACCAATTTAGCAGTTTGAAGGGAAACACTTTATGTCCTGCTGCTCTGGGGCACCAGGTCTCCAGGAAGATACATCAAAAAGGAGTTTTTCCTTCCACTGCACACAGGTACCAGTTTTTATTAATCTATCGGGATGAAGGTGATCATTTGAAAAATGCCATATGCTCAGCCACATCCTAGTATGATAGAAGCAGGAGGGCTTGCTGGCACCATGTCCTGCGTGACTGAAAATTCCAGTGTGAAGTAGGGAGAGGTTTTGGGAAGCTTAACTTGAGGGTGGAAACAGAGAGATGCAGCAGGTAGGGTGCCTGCAGAGAGTGGATAAGGAGGCCAGGAGGAGTGACGGAAGCAGGTAGAGGGCACCCTACGGCATGACATAGACCCACAGCCATGCTCCAGGCTAGGATAGCCACAGGCATGTTACATTCGCAGGAGAGAATGTGGGAACATTGTGCTACTCAGGAAACTACTGCCAACTGCTAAACTAGAGAAAACGGGAGCTGTGGGTGAGTAGCATAAGATTTCTTCAAATACAGTTTTTGGTCATTTTATTCTTCCCTAACTCAGCTCGAATCCTGTGTATTTTCAGAGTTACCTTGTTCTAATTTGTGTTTTAATAAAACCTAGCCTTTTAAGGTATTTGTGTTCCTGTGTTATAGCAGAGATAGGACTGCCCTAATTTATGACTTTGGTGCATATGTAATCTGGAATACACGCGAGCAGACATAAGATTCTAAGTATACTTACTGCTGATTCCATCCTGGCAACTAACCATGTGCATGTATATGAGTAAAATGAATGCCAGTCCCAAGCATAGGATTACTTAAGAAATAAATTCTTTTTGTTGAACTGTGTCACTTGTTTGTTTTCTGTCAATAAAAACTTAACAATTCTTACTGTATTCCCCAGTAATCTTGAGTGTGTGTGTATAAGGGCAATTAAAGACTGATTTAATGTATCAAGGAAGTCCTCTGCACTCCTGAAAGGCTCTTTACCTCTTTATTACATTATTAATACACTAATAAGCTTATTAAATATAAATATGAACAACATTCTTTATTAGCAGACCCAGAGAGTTCTTTTAACAAAAGCAACAGTTACTTATAACTTAAACCAATGCAAGCCTTTCAGAAGAAAATGTTCTGTGCCAGTTTACCTGACATCTCTGTGAGAATAAAAATTAAAAAAAAAAGCGCCAAAAATAGGGTTTGTTTATGTTAAAATATTCTGAGAGCAATTTCTTAGAGGAATGCATGATGTTAATAGTCTTAACCTTACAGAAAGCTTTTCGTACAGTAGAATTTAGTAAAATGATCAATATGACAAATTTCATAATTTCTTTATATTTCCTCATAGTAAATTCTGATCATTGTGCTATTTTGGGTATCCATCAGAGCAACCTGTATCAGAGACTAAGAGAACAAAAAGGTTGAGGGGAACCAGAGCCATCAGCAATGTAAAAGGAAAGTTTCTGAAAGAAGACTGGTGCTTTCCTAAAGAGCACTTTAAGCAAACTATACATCACACAAAATTGTGCAAATAGGACCACCTGTTAACCAGCTTTTTAGCTGATCATTTCCAACATTTTATAGTTTTCAGTAAGGTTTTAAAGACACTGGCAAATAACCAAATTCCAAAGCATCTCATGGAGCGCCTTAATAATTACCTGCATAGTAGTCAGCAGTTTCTGACAGTAAACAGATTTTCACATCTCAGGTTGTATACTTATCTGTTGGGCTTTTCAAAGTATATGCAGAGACTACTATTAGACAAATCTTGTAAGGATTTAAAAAGTGGAAGAAACAGGTAGACACACAGTAAGTTGTATCATGCATATACCTACCTCAGCATTTAGACTCAGCGTTTGCCCCCCCACCCCTACAGTTTCTGATACCATACACTGAACATTATGGTTTCAAATCAGGTGGGGAAATGAGATCATCCTAAAAGGGAACAAATCTAAAAGCTGTGAAGGCTATTTCATTTGCCAGAAACAGTATAATGCCCAAATTTAATGATCATATTGCAGGAGTAGGATTATTCAAATTGTGTTCAACAAAAGGGATAATCCAATGAAGTTGCAATAAAATTAGAAATGTCTCATTCATCCATTCACAAGAGCATTCAAAAAGAAGGGAGTCTAAGAACATACAAAAATTTGTTGCAAGATGTAGTTCTTCCATAGCCTGTTCTCCTAAGAGTAAAAATCATGAAAAATAGATGCTAACCACAAAGAAACCATGGGGGACTTTTAAAAGTGGTGCTGGTGAAGACCTACATACTTCCTGTATCAAAAAAGAAGACAATTTTTATGTTACCAAGAGGGGAGTACAGAACAAACATATGTACTTTGATCATATGAATAATAGGGATAGAAAAGACCTTGAAACAGTTAGTGCATATGAAAGGGATCATAAGAGACCACCCTTGAAGAGGACGACTGGAGAGAAGATGGTGTGTGACAGATGATCAGAAGTCAGTTACTTATAACTCAAACAAGAAATGAACTGAAAAAACATTGCAGTACGATGTTACTGATATTTTACATGGATTTTACCTTTTACAATTAAAGATGAATGTCTCATACTTCATTTAGCTCACTCGTGGTGACCTGGTGAATTCCTGACTAGCTACAAGTTTTCTAGGCCAGTGAGAATAAAGGTAAGTTCTCTCTGTATAAGCAAATGCAAGCTGCAAATACTACATGTAAGATGATTTGATATGGTATTCCCATGCATTTTCAATACTCAATATACAAAAGGAGATCACTGGCCCAGAGAAAAGGACAAATACTCAAACAAACATGAAAGGTATCATATTCATAACCAAAAAATTGAAGTATCAGATGAAAATACATATACAGTCAGGTCTCCTATACCACGGTACCGTGGGTCTTGTCCATCTCCCGTGAAGCCCTCCATCTGTGTAGAATGGCAGCTCATTAATATGCAAATTTGCCCTGCACTGTCACACTGCCCCCCAGCACTCTGGTGCTGTTTCGGCAGTGCCCTGTTGTGTGTTGGTGTTTGTGTTGGTGCTTCCCGGTGCCTGCGGCCACCCCACGCCAGGAAAAATCCCTTTTCCTCTCTCTCCAGGGAGACAGACCTGGTCTCTCCATACTCGGGGTAGACGTCTACCCTGAGAAAGTCTCAGACACCACATCTAACCTGAGAGTGTGTAAATCTTTCATAACTGCACAAAGCCTCTTCACTCAGAGCTGAGCCGAGGGGAGCGAGGCGGGTGACGCTCACGTCTAGCTGAGCCAAGCTGAGCCGCTGCAGGAGAGGTGTGTGCCCAGCTTGGCTCCACCGTGTCGGGGCGAGCGGCCAGCTTGGCTCGCTGCCACACAGCCCCGGCGTGGGAGCCTGCTCTGAGCTGCCCTGGCGTGGGTGGCCCGGGGGGAAGGGAATTGCATATTCATGACTGCCTATTTTGAATATTCATGCGTGTCAGGTCGCGCATGTGCAGTCCCAAAATGGGCCTCCTTAGTTGCTGAAAAATCATGGAGTGAAGATGTGAAGCCGCTATCTGGGGGCAGGGTCAACTGTAGACTCAATGCTATTTGATGGGATTTTTTCAAAGGACACGTCATTCTGGGTGAATTGGTTTTAGGTTTGAACTTGCATTATTACTAGTAACATCAGTTGCAGAGGGAGGAGGCATCATAACAGCATCTCTTCCTGTTCTCTGCAGGTAAGAGGGCCAGGAAGCAAAGATAATATAGATCACAGTGTACAGAGCAAGAGCTGTAACAACCATAGAGGCTTCAGTCAGGAGAATAAATGTGATTAAAGGGTTATATCTGCTATATTTAAATCAGTTCCTGTGGAAAAGGGTGGTCCTTTCTGAAAAGTATTTTTGACAAACTAGATTTGCTTATGTTAAAGTCCAGAGAAAAATCTCTCTTGAAGGGTTTAGAAAGAGAGTACTTGCTTTGTTTTGGGACAGGAGAGAAAATATGTGTTGTGTTTTGAGTATTATATCAGCATCAAGTACTGCTGTTGTCTCCACATTGGGAACTTCCCATCACGTTTCTTTCTGTCCCTAGGACATTTTTTGTCACTCCTTGTTTCTTGCCTTATATCCTCCCTTGATATTTCCTTGTTCATTGGACTATTTTTTTAATTCACTCTTATCCTCTTATCCTCAGAGAAAGACACATTAGCAGAACCATTTTTAAAAGTATTGGTGAGCAAGATCTTGGTGCTGATTTCACTAGTATTTTCTGAAGTTTACCTGAATTAGATATTATAATTTACCAGTTGTGACCTAGTAGTAAAATAAGAACCAAGAAGACAGACAAATAAAACCTTTTAAGTTCACTTTTCAGAGGACATTAGAGGAATTTAGTCTGTGTGAAAGAGTAAAGGGATTGTGTTCAGGAAGAACAGGTATGTAGATGCTAACATGATATTTATCCCTGCTGAATGTATTTGTGTATGTAAAAATGTATGATACTTGTTTCAGAATTCCTTGCCTAGCCATTATATTTATGGGCAAGGAGTAGAAAAGCAATTTTTTTGGCATATGTTTTACTAAGCTAGCAATGCATTTCATTCCTAATTTTATTACTCAGGGAGAAGATATAACATGTCAAAATGTGAAAGTACAGAGCTATATTTAATGCTCAAAGTCAACTATTTTTCCTTTGGAGGATAAGGAAATTCACTAAAATTTCTCTGTATTTTTCTTGTGCCTTTCCTCACTTTAAATTGTTCTGCACTTGTCTTCTGAAGAAATCATGCTTGTATTCACCTATGCAGGCTATGCTCCAGTGCTGGAAAAGTCATCTAGTGGAATGGGATCTTTTATTTAGAAGACTATATAGAAAGGTAGGTCCCTAGCTTAAGTTGCCTTAGTCTCATTGATTTCAATAATGCTCTGGAAATTTTCCCCAGCTGATATTGCCTATGTTCCAAAATTTAAATATTCAGTGGCTGTTCACAATGCTTTTTGCTCTGTAGGTCACTAAGTTATAATGAGTTTTTTTTTGAGGAGCTCATGTAGAAATGACTAATCTGAGTAAAATTTCTGAGAGGAAGGTACAAGTGATTTGTTCACAGTGAGTTATTTGTTCACAATGAATTGTTTACACACACAGACTCTCTTAAACAAAAGGATGTCCTTGCTTCTTGAAACATCACATAATTGTGTGCTGAAGTTCTGTTACTGAGAGCATAAAGGGACACCCAAGTGAGTTATCAGGCACACTGAAAGTAACCTATAGGACCCAGATTTCCCCTAGTAAGACAAGCTCACCATAGTAACATCCTCTAAGCAGTGGCTGCAGAGAACTGTCAAATTCCTTTTCTTCCCATGCATGGGGTCCTTTCCCTTACTGGTTTCTTAAGCCACATGGGTCAGGCTAAGGGATGGAAAAGGGTTTATCACCCGTACTTTGATTCATGGTCGTATAGCAAAGAACAAATTTATTGTGCTTATGTTAAGACAGATATGTTTCCAGCTTGCTTGGTGTAGAAAAAATAGGAAAGTTGACCATTCTTGTGAATGAGAAAATAAAAAACACATGGTTTGTCTTCCAAGAATTCTGGGCCCACCTGAATTCCCCAAATCTGAACCAGTCCACAGGTCAAGGGTGGCTCCAACCAGCACATCTCAAAAGACTTGTGGATTGCCAAAATTCCCAAAGGAAATTCAGGACAAACAAGTGTGTGGAAGAAATGTTTTTCATTGTATTTCTAATGTGGCTCGTAGCATGTGACCAGTAAATAGTAGAACTTCTTACAATTTCTAATCACCTCTTAAGAGCAGCGTGAGTGGAGAAAATGAACTGATTACACTTGAGAAGTGAAAAGTGATGGGAATGGCAAGGAACTCATACATCAGAAGCCAGTACCATACAAGTTTTGGAAGCATATTCAGAAGACAAAAAGAATTAAAGACAGAAAGTAACTGTAAAATGAGATCAACCCCAACATACACTTCAGATTTACCTAATGTCTGTCTTTACAAGATGATTGATTTGGAAATCAATGTGAACGCTCTAGATATTACCTAAAGTAAATCACTGGGTCTGGTGCTGTAAGGGAAACCAAATAACATTAAAATTTAAAAAAGCATTAATACAAGAATTGTTAGATGAATAAGGAGTCTGCGTCACGGGCAATTATGGCAAATGCACTGTAGGGGAGCTATCACATAGAATAATACAAATATGCATTCTCAGAAAGAATGGTTTATGGACCCAGGCTAAATGAATGCTTTTGATGGCATTTTTTAATGAAATCTGCTGAAAACACACACAGAAGAGGTGTCCCCAGTACAAAGAATAACCAAAACACCACAGAGAAGACATCTAAAAAGCGGTACAATAGAAACTGAATGTAGCTGAATAGGACCAAATACAGCACAGGCAAATAAGGCTTTTTTTGTCTTCCAGACTTCCTGATTCTGAGACAGTTCACACGTCAGTGATGATTTCTGAGGGAGAATGTGGCAGATATAATTTGATACATATATTAAAAATCAGACATTACACTTACGTTCTTCTACGAAAAATTTCCAATTTTGTGCTGTCCCAGCACTTCATAAGTACTCTTGAAGATCTGAAAATCCAAGGATTTTTCCTCCTTGGAGTTAGGTATAATTTATCTCATCCTAAGGCAGAAACATAGAACAGTGGCATCCCACTACTTCTCTTTGCTTATCTATTCCCGTGTAGCCGTTCTCATTGATTCTGCAAGTTAATGTATACATCTGACTCCCACATTGTGCATAATAGGTATCCTTCTGTCTGCTTTCTGTTTTGTGTCTAGGGAGTGATACTTTTAGAAGTCTTAATTTTGGAAAATGGGAAGAAATTCATGAATTAACTTCTCCTTCCAGACATCCATACAAAATTCTTCCTGTTCCAAGGGATTTCCCATTTAATAGACTCACTGGCTTTATTCCATTCCCCTATAATACCTAGATCCTCATACTTTTACAATTGCTTTTACAATGCCCTTCGCTGCAGATCACAGAATCACAGAATCTTCTTAGTTGGAAGGGACCCATAAGGATCATCATGTTCAACTCTCAAGTGAATGGCCTATACAAGGATCAAACCCATGACCTTGCAGTTATTAAAAACACACTGTAACTACCTGAGCTAATCAGATATGTGACTTCTCAGCCCTTCATGGTCAACTGGGACCACAGGAACATCTGCACGTTTCCAGATATTGCTCCATAACTTTCCCATCTAAAAAAGCACTCCCTAAAGTCTCCTGAGTTGTCTTGTGGAGGAGTGGCTATGGCTTGGTGAATGTATCACAGTATCACAGTATAGAAAAGGCTGGAAAGGACCTTGAAGATCATCTAGTCCAACCCATAATCCAACTAACCTGTCCTCTACATCTAGATCATATCATATGTATTAGAGGTTGAGGAGGAAGAGGTAACAACATTAAGCATTAGCCTACTGTAGCCCGTTGCTCTAGACTCTTATTCCTTACTCTTCACCTGAAGATGTTTATTGTTCCCATTTTGACCACTACTTCTTTCAGCTGCTATTCCTGTGCCCTTGAAACACCTTCTTATTAAAAACAAACAAAACCAATCAACCAACAAACCAAGCATATCCCTACAACCCAAAAGAAAAAAATAAAATCACGGAAGACCCTTTTCATTTTTCTCAATTGTCCCCGTTTTGAAGGCCTTGAACTCAAGATCTCTTACCAAAAAAATGGGGGGAAACATGGATGATTAGTTGTGCATTATCCTCAGTTTGAGATCCTTAAAGGGCATTTAAATGGGCCATTCCTTGGCTGTCTTTTTTTGAATGGTATATCCTTTGTCTGCAGACGTTCAGTGTCATATTGCTGTCATATCAATTACTGGACTCCAATAGGATGAGACAGATTGTCCTCAGAAAGACTCATCTTGCCAAAAATAAGGGAACTGATTCATCTCCTTTGAAGGCAGATATCTATATCTGAGCTATGATATCTATATCTGAGCTGTGATGTCTACATCTGCTGTGACCTCCTGTAGGATATGCTGCAAATTCTGGTAGTTTAGAGAGAAAAAAAGAAGATGAACTCAAAGTAATATGTGGAAAGATGACATACAGTAATAATCAGGGATGTGAAGATTTGTTTTACAATGGGAGAATAAAGAAGCCTGATTTGCTTAGCATCAAAAATAAAAGATAAGAAATAGAATTTCTTTTTATAAATGCTTTATAGGAATAAACACCAGAGAGGTAGGAAACTGAACAACAAACCTAGATCAAGCAAAAATGTGTGTAAGAGACATTTAATCTAGGAAATAGGTCTATAGAGATCAGAAGAGTAAAATTTTGGAACAGACTTGCTATCAGACAGGAAGGACAAAGAGGACCAAATTGCTTTTAAGTATAATGTAAGTTTAACACTGGAATTATAAAAATGTAATTGCCTGAAATAGTAGAGATTGTGAGGATTTGGGCTGGCTGGTCCTGTGGGTCCCTCCTGGCTCGGAGTGGCCTGTGTGCCTGTGAGGGAACTAGGTTTATGTTCACCCTCTGGGGTGTGCGTTCAGTCTCTGTATGGGCGTTAGATGGTGAGTTAGACTACATGATCCTTGTGGGTCCCTTCCAACTCACAGTATTCTGTGATTCTGTGATTTTGACTATTGA
Source organism: Pitta sordida (assembly GCA_013390025.1). Taxonomy (NCBI): domain Eukaryota; kingdom Metazoa; phylum Chordata; class Aves; order Passeriformes; family Pittidae; genus Pitta; species Pitta sordida. The sequence continues at coordinate 44,319 of WEKX01026182.1, forward strand.
TACGTTCTTAGGAGCGTCAATAAAGAGAAAGTTGCAGAACAAACATGGTACACGGTTCTGATCTTTCATTTCTGATCCTGAAGACAGCCAAGGAATGCAGAAAAACAAAAATATTTCCTAAAGTAGGAAGTAATTTTTTTTCTACATATTTTATCCCCTCAATCAATATCACATCTGCAAAATTTTGGATAGCAAATTTATTTTATATTCTAATTGAACTGTGTAATTTTTTTTGTGACTATTCATTGCATGTTCAGAAACAAGAGGGATGGTCAGTTTACTTTTCTGCTAGACTCTAGTCCATTAATTATTCCTGGGATGTTCTGAAATGAAGGTATTCTGAAACAATGTTAAGCTTACATTCTGTCCATTCTGAATATAATTAGTTTATTTTTCAACAGTTTTTAAATTGTGTGTCCACTCCTTTCCATATGCTGTCACAACTTCTTTTCTGTTTACTCATTATTGGTATGGAGGACGTATCTTCTGTAGTTTGTTTTATTTTCCTCATTCATGTCTAGTACAATTCAGCCACAGACCATAGACCTGAAGCCAACAAGTCAGGTTGACTTTCACAGTATCACAGTATTAGCAAGGTTGGAAGAGACCTTGGAGATCATCTAGTCCAACCTGTAACCCAACACCAACCCATTGTCTAAACCCTGGCACTAATTGCCTCATCCAGCCTACTCTTAAACACCTCCAGGGATGGCGAATCCACCACCTCCCTGGGCAGACCATTCCAATGAGCAATCACTCTCTCTGTGAAAAACCTCTTACTAACATCCAGCCTAAACCTCCCCTGGCGTAGCTTAAGGCCATGTCCTCTTGTTCTGGTGTAATCAGCCTGAGAGACCAGATCCTCACCCACCTGACTGCAACCTCCCCTCAAGTAGTTGTAAACAACNTGTATATAGAATATATACTTCCTTACTGAATATGCAAAACGGTTAAATGATCTTGCTATAAGAATAATAGTAACTAAAAGTATGAAAATATCATTAATGATTCAGCACTCCTTCCTTGGGTTTTTTTGGATGAAAAATATCAAAGACAAAAATATAAATTTTCACTCTATTACTACTGAAACAATTTCAAACTATATATTGCATGGTCCCAAATAATAAAAGAGTGTAAGACATAGAGTGCCATTGGTTTGTAAGTACAATTTCTCATTCATCACTTTTCATATAGGGCTTACATGATGAATGACAATAACAGAACAACTGCTTACAGTATTATTGTCTATAAAAAGGCAGCAATGGAGGCAGCAAAAAGATAGCATTAAAATGAAAGTACCTAAATGTAAAAATAAAATATTTCCTTTTGAAGATTACTTGTTTAAAGAAAAACCTTCACATTTTCAGTTAAAGAGTCTTTTGTACCCAGAGAGACTTTCTTTCACTCAAAGAATGCTTGTTAGTAACAATTCCTTGTTGGTAAAACTTAAATGTCTTTTCTTTTTGATCTTAAAAGTTTAAGTCTTCTATATTAATCCTATTCTTAATCAGAGAGATTTACCAAGACTTAAGAAAGATACATGTATGCGCACAGCAGGGAACAGACAAAAGAAAAAAAAAAAAAGATGGCTATTCCTATTTATGGTTAAGCTTTGGAGAGATATAATTAATTCAGAACCCAGATTATTCAGGATTCAAGGGATGGTAGCTTGCTTTTCCTATCAGTGCAGATTTTAGCCCTGGAATATAATTTGCTTTTTTGATAGAAATTCTGGAGCCTTCACTTCTCCTCTTCAAAGGCCTCCCATACCAATTAAAAGCTAGCTGCATATCATTCTAGTGCCTCATGAAGGAAACCCTTTATTTCTTTGGCACGATAGGTGCTGCAAGGCAACCAAACTACAAGTCTGTGCAGTTTAACATTAAGAAATATAAAAATATAAGGGGAAAATGAAACACGAGTACGTGTGAGCAAATGCAATGTTACAGCTCTCTGTCAGAAAATGAAGCTTTACATCAGACAATGTTTGTCACATGTTTATCTGAGTTACAATGAAAGCATTGAAAGAGTGTCCTTTAGAGTATTTCTTTTGCAATTTGGATGGTTATGTAAAATAATGCCTCATTTTATGGGTCAGTTTTTGATTTTAATGTAATTAATGCACCTAGTTCTCTGGTTCAGGCTGTGATGGCCAGTCTCAGAAGTCAGGTTGAAAATGTAAAATTATAGTTTATGATATTTCCTGCAGAATATTTTCCAGCTTTTAGTGATTTATGGTTTAGAATTTCTTGAGAAAGAGATCTTGAGGAAGTTGTCCTCCATAACATTTGATCAGTCAACTCTTCTTCACAAACTTCTGAAATTTGCAGAATCCTGAGTCAGTGAGCAACATCATTCTTTGTGTGTAAAAGTATCTCCATTTGTTTTAGATTTTCTAGTCACATTTGATGTCCTCTAGGTGTTGTACTGAGAGAAACAGTGTACAGATATGCTGGTTTTTATCTTCTGTGAGACACACATGGATTTCATAAATCTCTACTGTTCCTTCACTCCATCCTAGAATTTTTTCAGACAACTAGTCCTTTATTTTAGTTCTTTGAAAAGAAAATATTTCTCACCTTTGATCACCTACACTGGCTTTCTCTCTGAGTTTCCTTGTGTCTGGCTTTGAATGTTTTTTTAAAAGGTGACAGACCAATATTTAATATGCAAAACAGAATTCACCAAACTAGCATAATTATATTTTTATTTTAATTTAGGGTTCGGGGCTTTTTTTTTAATCTTTGCTCTTCTACTGAAGCACAATGACAGGATTATTCTACTTTATCATAGGTGTCAACAGGATTTTAATTTTCTTTTTCCTACAATTTAATTAACAAGTGGAATTGTGATTCTTTTGTTTTCCTTGGCTATATACTGTATCTATTAGCATAGATTGAATATATTCTACCGTTCATTGCTTTGAGGACAGAAGAGAAGCTTCTAAAACATTAAAAACACACTCTCCAGACTGTGAAAGTTGCATGACACAGCATTGTGGTGTAATTTTCAAACAAGGGACTCCCTAAGTAGTTCATGTAGGACAGAAAGTCTTTGTTTTTATACACTTATCCAGCTTTAATATATGCTGTCTCTACTGGGAGCAGCCACATTCAGAGTGACTCCACTCTGAATACTTGTAGTTGCTTTTCTTAACCTGAACAACACTGGAACAAACCGTGGTCTTTTAATTTCTTTAGGAATAGATATCTCAGGCTTGGCAGTGGCAGCTGAAGGGTTAATTCCCAATGGACACAGAAAAGGCAAACAGTCTGGGTGCTGGTTTGTAAAACGAATTTTCAATGTGTAGCCCACAGACTATCATTGATTGCGGTAAATAAATAAAACCACTCCTGACTTTTATTGTTGTAGGGAGTAATTATAATTCACAGGGCCAGACCCTTTGTGCCACAGAATGCTTCATTTGTGGTTTGCATGAGCAGATACATTAACTTCTGTAAGCTCTTTTCATTAGAACGCTATTACTCATTGAGGACTGATCAATATATCATCTATACAACATCTTGAATGTGGATGTCTGGACCCATTGTGGGCTTGCTGATAATGACTTCTTTATTCAAGCCAGCTTGTAGGAACAAGGAGATAAAGAAAAGGGAAGAGAATTATAGCATATGCTCATGAAAGTATTCTAAAGGTTATAAACAGAAAGCGGGAGTAAAGCTACAGGGTAGGGAAAGCGATCATAGAGAAAAAAAGAGTGGAAAGGAACTGAAAGTCGAAAAGGAAAAAAGGTTAGAGTTTCACTGTATTTCTTTTTCTGACATTATGCAAAGCAGGCTAAGTTTTAATAAACCATCTTTTGAAACTAGTCCTCCCCTTTGGGATTATATTGCCCTTTAGGTTTTCATATCCTAATGCTCTGCTCATCTTGTGAGGCATTTAAGTATTCCCAGTGAAAGCAGAGCACCATTTTCCTTCCCCCTTGCAATCTTTTATTTATCTTTTGTTCTCCTCCTTGCTCTCCTCCCTCCTTCTACCCCAAATAAACTCTCTGGGGCTCAAAGATTTCATTTCTTCCATTAACTTTTAATTCCTTGCTGTATTAATATTTTTCCTCTTTCAAGCTTTTGTTATGCTCTTTATCAAATTTTGTATAATTTTACTAGAACTTTAATGTGTAGTATGACAGATTACGGCTTGATTCAGGCTCACTGTACTCTCCACATCTGGGATATATTTTGGAAAATGGTAATGAGCAGAATATTGTATACCCAGAAAACACTTTATTCATTTATTCTCGCTTTTTCCTTTCTCCTCTACTTTGGCTTTTGTTTTGCTGATGCTAAAAGAATTGAAGAGCTATAGTCTATTCTGTAGATTGGAGTAGAGATACCATGCAGTGAAAGAAAACATAGAGAGGTTTAGAATTTTTTTCAAGGATAAGAAAAAAGAATTTATGAAAGAATGCATAACAAGAGAGCCATAGAAGCTTTCAGCCGTGGTTGAAACTTTTTTTCTGGAAGAAAATTAAACCAGGTTGGTCATAAAGCAGGTCTCCACCAAGTATTTTAAGTACAATGTCAACAAAAAGAGTGAGAAGCAACCCATCATTAGTGATGCATGAAGTTATGTACCTGCATAATGCCTACAGCAAACTCAAAATGTTGTGAATTTATTTCAACAGATTCATCAACTCAGGAGGACCTTGCAAGGGAGAAGAATATTTTCAGTGATGCAAAGTCAATATCTGTAAGTCAATAAGAAATTTGGGTAATAAGGTAGCACATATCAGATTTCTGAAGCTGACTGAAAATGAACAATTAAAGATTTTTAAGATTTTAAGAAGCGGTGCAGGAGGAAAACCAGAGAGGCGAAAGCCCAGACAGAGCTCAACCTAGCTGTCTCTGTCAAGGACAATAAGAAAAGCTTCTACAAGTACATTAACAGTAAAAAGAAAGGCGGTACCACCCTCCACTCCCTATTGGATACAGAGGGCAATATAGTAACCAAAGACGAGGAGAAAGCAGAAATACTTAATGCACACTTTGCCTCTGTTTTCAATAGCAAAACAAATTGTCCGCAGGACAACTGGACCAGCGGTGGCACGGAGGGGGCTGGGGTGCAGGATAACCCCCTTGTAATCCACGAGGAGGTCGTCAGAGACTTGCTGAGTGGCTTGGACCCTCACAAGTCTATGGGACCAGATGGCATCCACCCGAGGGTCATGAGAGAACTAGCAGATGAACTCGCCAAGCCACTTTCCATAATTTAC
>WEKX01026182.1:49904-71539 GCA_013390025.1 Pitta sordida
TGGGCCCCTTCCGGCTCGGAGTGGCCTGCTAGACTGTGAGGGATCCAGTTTGGTGTTATGCTCTGCGATGTGCTCTCGGTCTCCTTACGGGTGTTAGACGGTGAGTTGGACTAGATGATCCTTGTGGGTCCCTTCCAACTCATAACATTCTGTGATTCTGTGATTCTGTGAACAGCAAGCTGATTTTGGCTTCCATCTAGCAAACTAATGGTCCTAGAACAATTCATGGAAATTAGAGACTAGATATCCACACTGTAGAAAAAAGATAAACAGCATTGCACAGCACTATAAAAATGATTGAAATATTGCCCAGTTTTGTTTCATAACAGCAGCGGAGATGATCAGAAAAGCCTACTTTTTTTTTTTTTTTTTTTTTTAACATGGAAAACAGATAAGTACATTATATAATGGGTGGGAAAAGTTTCTGTCAAAAAATCTCCAACATTTTTTGTCTTCAATATCCAGACCCTTCTCTTAGAAAACTTGGTTTCCACTAGAATGAAAGTATTCCATTTTGGCTTTTGTTCATTCCTCAAGTCAGACCAAAACTTGCAGTTCAGGTATCTCTCTTGTGCCTTGTAATGAACTACAAGGCTGCAGCATGGAAATCACAGGAGGCGTTTAATCTGTCCCAGCTCCCACTTCCCCAGAACATGAGAAAATATAGTTAAATGATGAACTCTGTATAGATGAAACTTTTCCATTTGATGATCTATATGTTTATTTAAACCAAAGGAAGTAAAGGGAAGATGCTTGTATTGAAAAGAATAAAAAAAAAAATTGTAGAAAGCAAAAGTAAAAAAAATTAGCACTCAAATTCTAGCTAGAAATCACTGTAGGTAGCTGTGCAGAACAGGGTAATCTCTGCCCAATTTTTGTCAGACCTCAGACACACAGTCAGTCAGGTGTGAGTTCATCTAGAAAAGGCTCTGCATCACCTGTACTGGTGCAGGGCTGACGGAATAGAATTCATAGTCCAGAGTTTCCTGCTCAGGGTCCATAAACAGCATGTGGAGAGAATTAAACACAGCTCTAGGATGCAGCACAGTACAGCCTTCACTTACAGTGCATTCTAGCTCTTTAACCTTGGTGCCACTTGCCTGTCTGTCCACTTTAAAAAAGGCAGATCACAAGATTCCCCTTCAGTTTATTGTGTTGGGGTTCACAATATATTCCACAATGTGTCACTCCTCCTAAGGATCAAATACTGAGTATGTTTCAGACTGGTTTATATATGATATGCCTTCTAGAGTCCCGGTTGATGTCTCTGATTCTATGATTATTCCAGTAGCTTTATCCTACTAGTTTATAATTAGTTGTGCTGCTGAAGGAAGTTCAGTCATGTGTTAACAACCAGTTTGGTTTGTACTTTGAAAGGTCTGGCAGAAGCAGGAGAAAGCAGAAACAAACCTCTCAACCTTCCTTAATGTGCTTAATATTACTATTGTATGTCTTTCACTGTGCATGTATGAAGGAATTCTCCCCACACATGGGCTTCTCCTATGGAATTTTTCCTAGCTAGGCTGTTGCAGCAGTATTATATAAAGCAGTTATGGGCTCAGATTAGAAGATCCATTAGAGGTACTTCATTGAGCCCAGAAGTGTTTGAGCTTCTTAATATGTAACTTGCTTTAAATGCGGTTGGAGGTGTTGTACCCTCTTTGGTATTGGGAACTGGAATGTCTCTTCTCATGAGCTCTACAGAGCTATTAGCCAGAGTGCTCAATCCCTAGCATTTGGCAAATCCCAACACCATTTACAACTACCAGAAGCTAAACAGCTAAAATCTCTCCTCTCTGGTATTTCTTCACTGTAAGCACCCTTGGTAAGTGTATTTGTTACCACTGTGCAGCTTTTCTTAACTTGCAATATTCCTGAATAGCCTCCATAATCGGAAGCCTGCAGTTAGCTCCTTTGCATATCCTGTACTTTGCCTGGTACAAAGAATATATTCAAACCTCTTATCTTCAATTTCTTCTCTTCTTTCTGTGCTTTTCAGTGCTTTCCTATTCCATATTACTTATCACTATACAACCAACATACTTCCTTGTACAGTGATTACTTTTTGAAACAACTTAAACTTCATTGCCTCATAAGCTTCCCTTATTTTACAATTTAAAAATTAAATAAACTTTGAAAAATGTTAAATATTTTATGTTCTGTACCTTTTTCCAGTTGCCCAGATGTGTCAGTATTCTCAGTTATTATTCAAACACTAAATGTACTGCATAAAATAAATTGCTTCTCAATATACTGAAAAAAATTATACTAAAATCCAGGTGTAAAATAGTTATAAAAAATACTAAAGAGCAGCTATTGATGTTTTAGTCACAGAATTGTTTTCTGCAGACATCCATGATCAATTCAGTTTTATTCAATACTTTAAATAAGAGCTTGGTTTTCACACAGGGAATAAGATCCTTACATAAAAAATATTTAGTTGTGGGTCTATCAATATTTAAATATGAGCAAAAATTTGAAATAATCTGGGCAAATTGAAAATTCTGATATGAAACCCTGTTATTTTTCAGGTTGGAGGATTTTGCACGTAGGTAGGCATTATCAGCTGCCTAAGCACATAACACAGAGAAGCTGTTTTTTTCTGTAGGAAATGCCTGGAGGGACACTGAAAGCATAAGGGAATAGTACCATGGGGCTGCAAGTGCCATATTGAGAGAAGGTAAACAACATCATAACTACAAGTTACACGAAGTGAACATTTTAATTATTTGGGAAAATGTAAGGTCCTGAGCCTTGTGATCATCTTTGGACACTACACTGAACAAAGATGATGGTCAATTACAGTAAGTGGAAAGGACAGAGGCAAAAATGATGAGGCAAGAAAATAATCTAAAAAGGAAAGGGTGAAGCAACTAGGGTTATTTAAGCTAAAGTAGAGAAGATGGGGTGGGGGGATAATTAATAATAAAGTGAGATATGCAAAAGGCTGCTGTACAGAGATGAGAACAAATTGCTGTCCAGGTAGATGATAAAATCCTCTTTAGTATAGTGGTGAGTGTCCCCGTCTCTCATGCAGGAGACTGGTGTTTGATTTAGCCAGGGAGGCAGTGATGCTGCTTAAGAGTTCGACTCGATCCTCGTGGGTCCCTTCCAACTCAGAATATTCTGTGTGATTCTTATAATATATCAAGAACGTTCCAGAGCATCATCACTGTTTTCCAGCACAATAGGAAAGGCTGGGAAAGATTTGGTGGAGTTTAGGGTGTCTACATAGAGCTGTATAAAACATGGAAATTGAGGGGCTCTTCTATTCTTGTCTCTGGAGCAAGGCAACCAGCCCTATCAATGTGGTTGCCACAGCTATTTGTCTAACCTATTCTGGGAGATCTCCCTATATCTCCAGACAGCGTATTCTAGGTCTTCATTATACTTNGTGAACATTTTAATTATTTGGGAAAATGTAAGGTCCTGAGCCTTGTGATCATCTTTGGACACTACACTGAACAAAGATGATGGTCAATTACAGTAAGTGGAAAGGACAGAGGCAAAAATGATGAGGCAAGAAAATAATCTAAAAAGGAAAGGGTGAAGCAACTAGGGTTATTTAAGCTAAAGTAGAGAAGATGGGGTGGGGGGATAATTAATAATAAAGTGAGATATGCAAAAGGCTGCTGTACAGAGATGAGAACAAATTGCTGTCCAGGTAGATGATAAAATCCTCTTTAGTATAGTGGTGAGTGTCCCCGTCTCTCATGCAGGAGACTGGTGTTTGATTTAGCCAGGGAGGCAGTGATGCTGCTTAAGAGTTCAACTCGATCCTTGTGGGTCCCTTCCAACTCAGAATATTCTGTGTGATTCTTATAATATATCAAGAACGTTCCAGAGCATCATCACTGTTTTCCAGCACAATAGGAAAGGCTGGGAAAGATTTGGTGGAGTTTAGGGTGTCTACATAGAGCTGTATAAAACATGGAAATTGAGGGGCTCTTCTATTCTTGTCTCTGGAGCAAGGCAACCAGCCCTATCAATGTGGTTGCCACAGCTATTTGTCTAACCTATTCTGGGAGATCTCCCTATATCTCCAGACAGCGTATTCTAGGTCTTCATTATACTTCCCTTTAGGTGCCATTCTTAATGCCTTGCTGTTACTGGTGATAAAATAAAGAAGAATCTTTATCTACTCCAGCAGCAATACACTTAAATATTTGGAGAAGAATGTAATAAAGGCAGATGCACATGGGAATCCAAATAGGTTTGAAGATCAAATAATTGAAGACAAGTTACCTAGCAAATATGTGTGCAGGATCCTGGATGGGCTTGGGCAGCCTGTGCTGAAATACAAGCTGTTTTGGGAAACATGTTCTTGGGTTTCCCAAGGTGTCTCATCACAGGCTGTAAGGCTATCTTTAGTATTAAGATAGTGTAATCCAAAGGGCTATCTTGGTCATACAGACCCTGCTCTGCTTGTTTTGACTTTGTGGGCGAACTGTACTCTTTCTGAATTTTTTTCGGGTTTTTTTCATATTTGATCAGGAAGACGTTTCATATGAAATACCCTGGCTCTGTGTAATTAAAAAAAAAAAAAAAAAGTGTTAATTTTACTTGTTCTTAACTTTTTTTTGAGTGTCTTGTGATTCCCAGGGTCATGTTTTTAAGAGGAATGACATCATCTGAAGTGATCTGTCAGTATGATTATTGAACCATATGAGTGAGTCTATAATACTCAGTGTCCTGAGGGCCAGGTCTGATGAAGTTGACTGTTTAGTACTCTACTAGTCAGGTTCGCCCTCATATCTTGGTGAGCGGCTATATGTATATCAAGTTTTATCTTCCAATCAATATTTGAAGTTGTAAAGGGTTTTAACCTGGCTGGATGGCAGGAGCCCAAATGGTCGCTCAATCCTGAATAATAAGATGATATATGAAGTACGGGTTGGAATAAGGCAGTGTAATATAAGCAAAAATAAAGCAAAGCAAAGAGTGAGCAGAAGCAAAGCAAAAGAACTAATCTCTGCTTCCCATCAGCAGAGGTGTCCACATCCAGGGAAGTACGGCTCCTACGCATCTTAGAAGGCAGTCACCGAGAACAATGAATGTCCCCCGTCTCCTTGCTCCCTTCCTCAGCTTTTATATCTGAGCTGACGTCATATGGTATGGAATATCCCTTTGATCAGTTTGGGTCAGCTAGCCTGCTTGTGTCCCCTCCCAGATTCTTGTCCTCAGTTAGGGGGAAGGAACATTACTGTGACGTGTGCCTGGCTGTAGTCAAAACACTTGCGTGTTATCAACACCCTTCCTTCTAAAGCACAGCATTGTGAGGGCTGCTGTGGGCTCAGACAGATCCAATACAGAAGTATATGAAACGTGCATTGATGCCTGTAGTATGGACCTTTATGACTATGCTAGAACTTAATCAAAGATTGTGTGGAATATGAAAGGAAGATGAGTGATGTACCTCCGTCAATATTGCCAAACATACATCATTTGAGATTGCTATTGGTATTGTGGAAGTGGTATTGTGGAAGTCTTTTTCTGGTCAACCTCCAAATTTTGTAGGGTGTAGTTTGTGCAATATTTATAGTATATAGGTACAGTTCAGCATGAAAACAGGAAAAAATTATGCTCACATATAACTTTCCTTACTTTGTACACAGAAATCTTTGATGACTGCTCTGGTGGATAAACTAAAGGGTTGGCCTGAGTACTTGAGGTATTAGAGCCTCAGTTATTAACATTCTTTGGAAAATGAAACAAGGCCACAAAGAGGTCTTGTATAAATTAGAAATGAAGCAAAATGAAAAAGTAAATAAGTCAGGAAAAATAAGTAGCTGACATATGTCCGTTTAAAAAAAAATACTTGTTTGTGGAACAAAGTGTAATTAAACCCTTAGTGAGCATATGGGACGCAAATATTAATGGAGTTTATTAGTATGCATTCAGTAGAATATTTGGGCAGATACGTCACATATACATATAAAAGCAAGCTGAATACTAGAATGTGAGAATTAGAGCAGTCTTGGAATTATAAATGTTCATTTTACTATGTATTTTAGGTTTTGAAGAAACAGCAAAATAAAAATCTCTGTAAGGGACATAACCCTATTTAATTTTTTCATGAGGGTGGAGGTCTAACATGAGGGGAGGGTGAAACCAGTTGTGTTAAGCTAATTAAACCTAATCTCTTTTTTGCAATTCTAAGAGAAAGTATTGAATGAGCTGTAGCTGCTTGTAACAGTTCTGGCTCCAGTTTTCAGAAATGTGTACACCCAATCATGCTGCAGCAGTTCCTCTCTATCTACTTCAGCCTTTTAAGGTAGAGTTCTCTTGAAAGTTTTATTCCAAGACCTGAATTACTAGTTTCAAAGAGGGATATTATGAAGAGCGCTAAAATCTGCACATGCAGTTTATTTAACATTGTGGTCAAATTAGCCTTAATTAAAACAAGAGAAATAAAAAATCAGAAGTAATTAATAATGCTAATGCAATCATAATAATATTTTCAATACTAGGACAGAGTATGTTTAAAAGACTAGTCAATTATTGCATTTTCTGGTAAAGACTTCCTAACACGAGCTTCTCATGTCGCTTTTTGCCGTGCAGAGCCAGTGAGGAAGAATGAGTGAAGGAGAGAATATCTACAAACAAAAATGAATTTGGCTATTTACAGTGCATAAATCCAGGGATTTGTGAAAGGGAAAGGAGTAGTGCCTCTGGCTTCATGAGGAACTACATTTTTTACAGCTGTGCTGTCTCTGAGGCCACTCAGCACCTGCTTGGATCATTGGAGTCTACTGAGGTTTTAGTTTATAACAAATGATATCCTAACCAATATGCTATAGATCCCTTATAAAAACTAAAACATTCACTGCATCTATAATACATTAAAATGGTCCATCTGATGTCCCAGCTGTGGCAAATGCATTTCTCTTGACCATAATAGAGCTCCAGTAATTCATGCAAGATGAAAACTTGGCATGCCGTGTTAGTATATGAAATAGCTGAGGTGTCACTAAGCTTATGAGATACGCTTAGAAGACCATAAATAGTGTCATGAATTGTCAGCATTGACTGACAATATGTATGTTAATTATTTTTTATTAGATATTTGTGGATTTTTTTTTCCATAACCTTCAGTATAGAATATTGCCTATTGAGGGAAGGGATTTGTCTAACTTTTTAAATTTAGTTCATAGGAAGTTCCATCTTGAAAGTGGGAATGGTGTATGAAGTGAGACTATCGAGCAAAGATTTAAATGGCAGAAATACTGTTTATAATATGGTTTCAAATATTGGCTGAGTGAAGTTTTTCTTAATAGTTTTAAATGTTAAAATATTTCTGCATACTGTTGCTTTGGTGCTACAGTTCTAGCACATACATGTGTATTGGGTCTAAGTCCATAGCAGTCCTCGCAATGCTGTTGACCTGCACAAGAAATTCAGTTTTTAGGAATAAAATGGCAGGATGGACGTCGCATTGTGCCCATGGATGTGGTGAATAAGATAACTATGTCTCTACCAGCAAATAAGAAGCAAAAACAAGCTTTCCTAGGCCTTGTGGGATTTTGGAGGATGCACATTCTAGGATACAGTCAGCTTGTGAGCCCCCTCTCTTGAGTGACATGGAAGAAGAACCATTTTGACTGGGGCCCTGAGCAACAACAGGCCTTTGAGCAGGTCAAACAGGAGATAGCTCGTGCAGTAGCTCTTGGGCCTGTTCGGACAGGACCAGCTGTGCAAAATATCTTATATACTGCAGCTGGGGAGCATGGTCTCAACTGGAGCCTCTGATCGACCATTAGGGTTTTGGAGCCGCGGTTATCGAGGATCAGAAGCCCACTACACTCCAAGAGAAAAGGAGATACTGGCAGCCTATGAGGGGCTTCAAGCCACCTCAGAAGTCATTGTGACAGAAGCATGTCTCCTCTTGGCACCACAGCTGCCTGTGCTCCACTGGATGTTCAAAGGGAACATTCCCTCAACACATCATGCAACCAATGCTACATGGAGTAAGTGGGTAGCCCTGNTTGAGAGATATAATGGACTGTTGAAGACTATGCTGAGAGCATTAGGCAATGGCACATGGAAGCACTGGGAAACAAATCTAGCTGAAGCCACCTGGCTAGTCAGTAGTAGGGGTTCTGTCAACCAGCCTGTTCCTGCCCAAACAAAACACCTACACACTGTGGAAGGAGATAAGTTCCCCGTACTACACATGGGGAAGTGGCTGGGGAAGTCAGTGTGGGTTTCTCCTCCCATGGACAAAGGCAAACCCATACGTGGGATTGTCTTTGTTCGGGGGCCGGGGTGTACCTGGTGGATAATGCGGGAGGATGGAGAGACATGTGGTGTGCCCCAAGGGGATTTAACCTTCAGGGAAAAATAATTGGTGTTATGAGTGATATGTTTCAGGGAGGCAGCAAGACACTGAAGAACAAACTTTGCAGAGACAAAGAGAGACAGTGATCTGAGGTGACCTGAGCCAGGCTGGTGTTGGTGCCCAGCGATAGACTATGCTGTGTCTTCTGTCCTGAGTACCCGTCCCGATGCAATGAAACCCAAGATCTGGAGGGGTGGGAGGAAGACACAGAAGAGGGAACTAACATCTATTTGTAAAAGCATAGGAGATAGGGGATATATATATAAATATACCTTCTCATTATCTATGATCTGAGCGAGACATAAATGGTATGGAATAAGGGGTGGAGATTGTATTGGGTCTGTCTGAGTCCATAGCAGTCCTCGCAATGCTGTGCTTTGGAGGGGTGTTGATAACACACAAGTGTTTTGTCAACAGCTGGGCACACTGCCCCTTTCCCTTAATTGAGGATGAGATTCTGGGAGGGCACACGAGCAGGCCAGCTGACTCAGACTGACAAAAGGGATATTCCATACCACATGACATCAGCTCAGATATAAAAGCTGAGGAAGGGAGTAAGGACAGGGGACATTCATTGTTCTGGACGACTGCTTCCCGAGACATGTAGGAGCCCTACTTCCCTGGATGTGGACACTTCTGTGGATGGAGAAGTAGAGACTAGTTCCTTTGCTTTGCTTCTGCATGGGCTTTTGCTTTGCTTTATTTGTGCTCCTATTAAACTGCCTTATTCCAAACCACCCTTTGTATATCATCTTATTGTCAGGACTGAGCGACCGTTCAGGCCCCTGGCATCTCGCCAGGGTAAAACCCGTTACAACGTGGTTGACAGAGATTCATCTCGGAGCATTAGTAGAATTCCAGCAAAACAGAAATGTGCCTTAAGACAGGGAAGCATGACATACCTTGCTTTCATCTCTGCTGATACAAAATTCACTGATGGTGAGAGCATTTCATATTTAAGCTCATGGAATTTTTCTCAGTTCACCAGCAGAAGAAGGACTTTTGTCCTTAAGTCATAAATTACACCCAAGAAATTGTAGACATTGTGCACCTTTTTTCCTTATGGAAGAGCCTACAGCACTGTAAAATCATATTTTGCAGGTGAAAAGACAATGCATATTTTTTAGTGCATCAAGTTATGCCCCTGTTGCTTAAAAAGGAACAGCTAAGAACATAAGACTAGTAAGTTTCAATGTAGCATGTTCCTCCTGCATAACAATTTACAGCTTTACAGTTGCCTTTCTAGCTTTTCAGTCTGTCTCTGTACAATTTCCTGAGTTTGTCTCACCACCTTTATTTACATAAAGTGTAATCCACATTTCTATATGAAAAACATCCCACTATTTTTCTATGAATTAAGCATTGATTTAAAAAATTGCAGTGGTGTTTAGGTGCCATTTAGTTCCAAGGAAAAATAGAATCTTATGCCTGCTACAACATTTCATATAAAGTGAAGGGTTTGGGGATTTTTTATGATCCTGTCATTATGACAACTGTGGTGATTCTGCAAACTATGAATTTTTTATATCCTTACCTGAAAAGAACTTTTCTCTTCACCTGTATTCAATTCATTACATCTTCTCAACTGAGATACCTTTGTTAGACAGCTAAAATATGAAAAACAAAAGGTTTAATTAAATGTTCCCTGTAGATCATTAATTTTTAGTATAAGACCTGAGTACATAAAAAAATACAGTTGTGTTCAGACAAAAATAGTATGAGCCTTATCTTTTTTAATTGAAATTCTCCATTGACTATAAAGTTGATTATCAAGCTTAAAATTAGATTATTAAATTTTATAGAAATTCATGTGACATATGCACATTTTTCAGTGAAATGGATATTTCTCAGATACCACACCAGTCAAGATTTGACTGGTTTGACTGATTTGAATTGTGAGTGATACATTTCTCAATTAAACAGTGGAGATCATGCATACATATGACAAGCATTTGAAAAAGTTAGTGTTGTATTAAGAATTTACAAATCTTTGCATAGGCATTCTTCAGAAGAATATATGCTAGAATGCAAAGTGTTACTGGCACAATTTGGCTTTCAAAATAAGTATCTTAACCGTATCGAGATGGTCAAGTGGTCTTCTGCATCCCAGGAAATATTCTGAAGAACTGTCTTAACAGCACCTTTTTATAACATAAATTTATAACATAAGTTGTCTAATTTATGTATTTCTCACCAGAGTGCAAACATGTAAAGTTAAGTTTCTGCAGGCTTAAACGTGCTTAGAGCACTAATCCAGCAGTTCCACTCTGTAAATGCTATGTTTGATTTTAAGTAGATAACAAATCTTGAGGAATATAATTTAGGGTATGCAAGGATTGTGATTCTTTAGACTAAGCTAGATTTAGATGTGACCTTTACATAATATCTGTATAACTTTGTAGAAATATTAAAGGCAGTGGATTAAAGCCAAAGACTGAAGAGACAGTACTAAAAATATACGGGAATGTTTTCATGCATGTGGCCATTTTCAGTTATGGTGTCCTGGGTCAATTAAGATGAAGTGTGAATTGAATTTAGAAATAGCTGAATAATATATATAGAGAGAGAAATAAGAACTTTACTGGGAGAAAAAAAAATAATAACAAATATATATAATAGATATACATATATTTGAACAACAACAATAACAATATCAACAACAATGGAACAATGAAAACTGTAGACAGCTGGGAAATAAACAAGCACGAGGTGGGTACCTAGTTCAAGGGAAACCAGGGCATCTCCGGGATTCCAGGTGCAGGGGAAATAGGGTTCATGGTAGGTGAACTAGGCAAAGCAGTGGAGTAACATCTGGTGATCCTTTTCTGAAATGTCCAAGGGGCTGCAGGGAGATCCAGAGGTCGGCAGGGGAAAAGCTGTGCTGAGACGAGGAGTCAGAGGTCCACATGGTCCTGAGCAAAATGGCAGCAGTAAAGATCAGAGGCGAAAACAAGGCTTCCTCCATCCCAGAAGACACCCAACCCTTCTGAGGCCCAGGAGCTGTAGTTANGAAAATAAGGCCTCGGGCCCCTCCCATGTCACATGCCTTGTGGGCATGTCTTCACATGCCATTGGCTCTCACTTAGCCTGCCCCAGCCCCCAGGCTCCTCCCCTGGCTACATGCCTTGCTGGGAAGGGAAAATAAGACAGAGGATCCTCCATTGTTTGTCAGGCGAAAAGGAGAAAGCCTCTCCCCTGGCCACCTTCCTTTCAGGTGAGGGAAGGTGAGATAAGGGGAGAAGCTTATTGTCTGTTCCAGTGAAAAGGAGAAAAGTTTTACAATAGAACAAAAGGGCTCTCCCCATGACATGTGGTAAGAAAAGATCCAAGGGAAACAAATCTCAACAATTTGCAGAAGTAAATACCCTCTGTGGTCAAATAAGAATGTTTCCTGGAGAAGAATGTGTGAAAATACGGTTGGAAATCCACTTTAGTACAGTGGTGAGTGTCCCCATCTCTCATGCAGGAGACCGGGGTTTGATTCCCGCCGGGGAGGCAGTGGACCTGTTTAAGTGTGGGACTCGATGATCCTTGTGGGTCCCTTCCAACTCAGAATATTCTGTGATTCTATGAAAATTACTTATTTAGATAGGGCCAAATACATTGGGATAGAAATGGGAACTCAGATATGAAGCTGTTCTGCCTATTATTTTCAGTGGAGAGCACACAGAGCCTCTAGCACCTGCAGTGGAAGCTGGTGTGTAAAATGAAGAAAGAAAGCTGATGCACTTGATGGTGAGGTGATTAAACCCTGCTCTATAAATGGTTTTGAGAACTGAACCTGCTGTTTATGTACTCTTTGTGATAGGTAGGAATCATCTATGAGGCTCACATTTCAGACTTGTTACTGATTTTGCTCCTCAAGGTCCAAACAGAACCACTTTTTCAAGTTTCATGACTATTTTAGACCAATCAAAACAAAACTTGGGCTCAAGAATTGTCAGCCCAGCCCTCCAAAAGATTTCTTCTTTTTTCTTTGACAAATAAAACACAGCTGAAAAGTAATAAATTCTCCACACTTCTGTCTGAAAAGAAGGTAGAAACATAGCAACTCTAAAGCATTAGGTGGCCATTTATCCATAGGAAACTGATCTGACATCAACTAACTCACATGAAATGGACAAACAACAGGTAATACTTGTTATTTGTGGACTTCATGGGCCTGACTGATTATATATGGTTTATATAATTAATAATTTTCTGAGAAGTCAAAACTTCCTCAAACTTCTTTTTCTATGGATGATACTAAAGCAAAACCATATCTCTGTTACTTTATTTGATTGTTTTAAGAGAGAAAAGTGCTTATTTATTTACCTGATAACATGGAATTCCAAGGGCAGGACACATTTTTTAATAAGGCCATGAACTGTATATCACAACTAAGACTTGTAATAAAGTCTAATATTGGAGTTATGAAAGCCTTTGTAAAGCAAGGTTAATAACATGACAATAGTAAACATGCCAGTCAGCATAAAATGAAATGAAGCTTACAGTATTTTAAATGCATGGATCCTGTGAAAAAGATGCCAAAGAAAGACCTTTTGTTCATGAGCTTCTATATATGAAAAATTCAGTTTTCTGCTTGTGTCTCTGTTCAAGGTCATCTGTATACAAGCAAGAGAAAAATAACTACTATACTTGTCTGCAAAATGCTGGGATTGCAGAGTAAATTTTACAATATTGCCAGTAAAATATTTTAATCAAAGATTAATATTATTTATGAAATGGAAGTGTTCCATTAATGTCCACAATGTCCAGACATGTATTATATTTATTTGCATCTATTGCTTTTTTTTTTCATTATTTTCCTCCTGAAAATAATTTTTTATGGTTTAGATTGGGACAAAATTACTAATACTCTGCCTCAGCTGTAAAACAGAACTAAAATAATCTTGTAAAAATCTTAGTTAACTGGGGGGATTCTGAAGAAGCATTGTCTATATAAGATCATTGCTGTGTCCCTTATTGAAAAGGAAGAAGCAGAAGGATACCTAAGTTCAGGATCACATTTACATTTTGATGACATCTTGCACTGCTGTTTGGAATTAAAGATTTCTGAAATTAGTGCCTCAGTCTCCAATCAGCTTCTCTTATCAGAGGGAGTGCATGTAGAATATTTGTACTAACAAACCAAAATAAACGCACTGATTTTTAGACAAATAATCACTTTTTTCCTCCCCAGCAAAAACTCCTACTTTATTTAATTTGTGGAAATTATAAAGAGTATTTGGAAGTTTGCAATGCCACTTCACTGAGTAAGCAGACAGTAAGAATTACAATGCCTTTCATCAGAGAGTAAGTAGGCTATCATTTGCTACTCCTTTCTGATAGGGGATAGACCTAGGCTGATGCTGGTGAAAATTCAGGAAATCAAACAAAATATGGAGACAGACTACAACAGGTTGTTTTCTTAACTTTCTGAAATGTGGATTTTTGACCACTTTGTCTAATAATTTTCTCAATTTGCTTGACTTTCTGCTAATCACTAACCTTCTCACCAAAAAATCCCACAACAAACCAACAAAAATGAATCAAAAAAACCAAAACCACATTCAAATTTCATCATTTTGTAACAATGACAAACTAGGAAAGTCTTTCAAAGAATCTTTTGGATTTGTCAAGAAAGATTTCCCTTTTGACTTCAGATCCTATCAAAAAATAGATCACTTTCAAAATATTGTATTGTATCTGGATATGAAAATTCAATATTAAAAAAAAAAGCAGCATAACACACCACGTGTTATACACTTTTTAATCTCATCCTTCTTAAAACTCATCAACTACAGAAGTGCAAATGGTTGTTAGGACATCATGATAGTTTGATGTAATAGTGAAGGACAAATTCTCCAACTTAGGATGACTGTATTTTCATAATGAAACATCGGAACATACATCTGTGTTTCAGAATACTTATATTTATGAAGATGTGGCCAGCTTTATTAATAATTTCTTTTGATTCTCCTTTTTTTTTTTTTCCTACCAGATTTCCACTGATAATTCAGTACCTTTTCTGGGGATCACTGTAACACCTAAATAAAATTTTATTCTTTTGCATGATTACTAGTTTACAGGATTCACTTTTTCCCTCAGCCTAGTCTTCATTTACTAATCTCTACATATTCAGATCTTGACTAAAGTGACTAACACAACCCCTAGAGGTATATAGAAGAAAAGACAAAATGTAAGTTGAAAGGTCATATTATTTCTACATGCAACGCTGGGGCTACTATCTTTGGAAAACTCTCCCCACTTCAGTGTCCAGAGTTCAGACTAACTGCTGATAGCATTGCAAATGCCTACAGAGTTTATAAACTTCTTATTCTGTCAGAGGGTTGCACAGAAGGTTTCAGGTTTAAGCCTATGAGGAGGCTCTTCAGTTTGCTCACAGATATTTAATACAATTTATTGAGATGAAGTTGAAGCTGGAACAACTGAAATTCAGGCTCTGTTTTCAATGAAGTGGGGGTTAATTTCTAGAAAAACTGTTCATATATTGTGGAGAGAATCCACATGCAAACATAAGTTTGTAATATTTTTTAACCTGAAATTCATCTCCTGGGTCAAATGAATATGTAGTTCTGTGCCAGTTTACAGCTTGTCTTACACAGGAAGACCAGGATTTTGGTAAGTTATGTGGGTTCCCCTAAAGTGATGCTCTCTGCTGTACTTCTGTGATTTCATTCCAGTTTGTCGATAAGATGTCCTGAACATGATATTCCACTTCTGTGGATTTCCCCACTCTGGAGTCTGTCAGCGTCTGTGTAGGCAGATCAAAATTACTGTGAACATTTTTGCTGCCAGTTCATATTCCACTGAGTACCTTTCAACATCACAACAACCTTCTGCTACCAGGTATATGTTCCTGCAAATGCACTTCACAAATTTTGTGCTGCTGAACATGCCACTGAAAGCTCTGGACATCACCTTCCAAGCCAATAAGATGCCAAAAGTAAGTACACATCCTTCTGCTTTCACAGTATGAAAAGGCCAGTCTTCAATAACAGTCCTGGTGGTGGAAAACCCAGAGAGGTCACGAGAACATTGTTGCACAGTTTCTAATGCAATAACCAGGGGAAGGGCAGGGATCCTGCAGTGTGTTCCTTCAGGGATGAGAGGTGGTATTTAACATTGTGCCTCAGGCCATCTGCACCCTCCTGGATATTCTCAATAGCAGCTGGTCAGAAGGCACAAAATGAGGTTTACGCTTTCCCCCAAGTAAATAAAAGTCATTCCCAAGACCTGACTCAGAGCCATGTGGACTTGAATATCGGGTTGCAAAGTTCTCAGACCTCTGGAAGGACTCTGGAGACACACAGTGGCAGGCCATGAAGAGGGAAGTGATGCCGTTCTGTAGTCCCTGACTCCAGAGACAACACATGTCCTCATGAAGCCTCTACCATCAGCCAATAAGGAACATTTGCAATGATGCTTTCCGCAGTCACCTTTAGTGGGTGGAAGGCATGAATTTACAGGGCTGTACCAGGACATGAAACAATCCAAAACAGCACATGAAACAATAGCGTATCGCTTAAGGGCTGTCCAGAGGCTTTGGTGTATCATAATGCAATACAACAAATCATAAAAAACAAATGCAACTCTGAGACCTTAAAATTAATTGTCTCTAATCCAGCCTTCTGTTCTGATTTTTTTTTGTTCTGTCAGCTAAATCAGGATTCCATTACTAATTCCCCATAAAAGGAAATTTAAGTAGGACACTAAACGTCACTCTAGGGTAGCTGGTTCTCACATATGTAGTACCATTAATGAGTTCATCACAGTGATGTGAGGTGCAAGAACTTGAACTCTCACCCCAAAGTAAGAAATGAATCTCCTAAAGGCAGCTTTGGAATCAGCTGTAGCAATTCAGAAATATGAAATTATGTTTCTTTTAAGATTCTTATAATTCCCTTCCATTTAAACATAATTTCTCTTCATGGAATGTATATCAAACCTGTTAAAAAGTGAGTTTTTCAAAGGGAAAAAAATAGGGTAACCCTTTAATAATGTTAGGAACAAAGCAACCATTTCCCTGATATATTAAAAAATTGCAATGACAGAAGACAAAAGCACTGAACAGGGTATTAAAGAGAAACTTGCCTTCTGCCGTTTTCTTTAACAATCTAAAATAAAAAGTTGTATTCACATACATAACCTCCAGCTTTTCAACTCACCTGGAGAGCTCCCCTACCCACAATGCACTAAGTGGATGATTAAAAAGAAATGGGGGCTTAACTGAGGGGTAAGCGTGGGGTCTCTGGAGCTTTGCAAAGCACTGAACCATGCAGCTACAGCTGTCCTCCAAACAAGCCCAACATTCTTTATTTATTTGTTATGAAATATTTATAGATGTTATGAAAGGTTTAAAATAATGTGTCTGTCTCTCTCTCTCCCCTCTTATTTTTGCCCTGGCACAGTGTTTTCTAATGCATAAATAATTCTGGCCTGTGGACAGTAGGACAGCACATTAGGTGGGATGTATCCGCTGTATCACATTCTTTCTGCCTGAGAGAAAATATCATTCCTAGTAATTTTCTACACTTATACAATCTGCGTTGACAGTAAATAATTGATGTATGAATTTAGGACTAAACTCCAACACAATATGACTTTATGTCAAGGGTTACTCCCAGCAGATTTTGAGCTAAATCATCTTGCAAAATGGATTCTTCCAGTGGAAAAAGAGGGAGAAAAAAGCTTTTTGAAATTATTTTAATAGAAATATGAGACCTCTGCATAGTCCTTCTTTTGATGAGGTCTTGCTTTGCATGGCTGGCAAGAAAATGAAGCAATCTACCCATTATAAGATTGCAAATGTTTCATTTGTGATCACAAATGGATTTTCTTTAGATTGACATAAGCGGGTTCTTTTTCATTCCTTGTATTCTTTCCTTCCCCTTTCTTTTCTCTTTGTTTTCCTCTCCTCTCCTCTCCTCTCCTCNTTTTAAATTTCTTTTCTTGTGCTAGGAGAGTTAGCATGTGATAGGGTGCCCTCTGCTTTCCATGCCTGTATTTTCCGTACAAAACACAATTATATTTTAAATTACAAATTGGATATATTTACAACTTAAAGGTACCTAACAGGAAGAAAGACTTCACATAAAGGATTACAGATTTACTCCAAGTGCCTAAATTAAAATCCTTTTCATCATGAAAAAGTGGCTACTATCAGACAAAAAGGAAACAAGGAAAGAAATGGGTTAGAGAAGAAAGTTTTTATGATAGAGACAGAACTAAAATACTCAATACTTCTATATATCTTATTAAAGAGTAGACAGGAAGATCAAAGAAAAATCATTGTAAAAATAACCCATTATAAAATACTCTTATTTAGAAGAAGGGAATTAACAGAGTGGGCTGGGATTTATTAGTTTAGTTTTCATTCTTTTTTCTTATAGGATTTAATGCACAGCAGAAAAAAAAATATATATTTCCCATTATTCTAAAGATTTGTGCCTCTGCTGGTGCACCAGGCATATACAGTTAATTTTAAATTAAAACATCATCACAGTCTTTAAACAAATATCAATATCATTATCTCTGTCAGTGATTCCTTCTTTGCTTAAAATTGTAATGATGCTTGTTTACTTATGTTAAACCTCCACCTGTGGAAAATTACTGAATTTGCTGTGCACATAAATAGAATTGTGAGAGAGCTTTTTGTTAAAGGGACAAAACTGTCTCCTGAGACAACAGGGACAAAATTCTCAGTTATTTCTCAACATTTGGGTAAATATCTGCTTGTGACTGTTCTATAGATGGCACTCATGCCTCTAAGCAAGAAGCACAGATCCAAGTTCAGGTGAGGAATATTAAAAGCAAATACCTTGATCTGAAGAGAATTTCTTAAAAGCGATTGACAACTGCTTGAAAAATACCAAAATGTTTTATTCCTCTTATTTATAGATTTAGCTGTAAAATAGCAAGAGCGAGATGTCTCTTAATAGTTATTTGCAGTAAACTGTTTCTTGTGCCTTTGCTTGAGAAAGTTATGCATCCTGTAAGTTCTTTTGTGATTTTCTAGAATAAAGAGAGTAAAGCTATGAGGAAAGTGTTGAAAGCAGTCATAGATTTGGTTAGAGAAGGTGCAATTGAGATATAATATAATAGAATTGCAGGTTAGTCAAATTTTTCTTAGGAGCTCTCTTTTGCAGGACTGTTTTTCACCTTGCTACAAATCTAACTGCAAATTCCTAAATGTTCCTATAATATGCAGTGCATGAGAAATTTAAACCAAAATGCAAACCATGCATTTAATAGTTTTGCAAAACCTGAAAGTTACTTGTAATCAAAAGCAGAGAGTACTTAGGAAGTTCAAATTAAAAAAAGCTGTCCAGCTGGTATTGCGTCTCTCTCATAGTAATAACATCTTTAGCTTAGTTTTGACTGAACTAGTTTTCAGTACAATAAATATAAAATATATTTAAAATATAATATAGAAGCAAGTAACATGCTGATTCATGGGAAACCTGTTCAATTTTCTCAATAGGCTGCTCTACACATCTTGAAAATCAGGAGTACTCTTCGGGCTATTCTGACTTAACTCCAAACTCCAAATTGCTATACCCGACTACAAAGGGTTCATAATTCATATTATCTCAAACACAGTCACTTCATGTGGCATAAACTTGTGTCTGAGGAAGAGAACTGCTTTCTGCAACTTAAAGGGGAAAAGGTGACTCAGCTGTTCTCTCTGACTTTAGAAGAAACTAGGCTTCATTCACCAACCTTGAGTTAGGCCCATAAAGTGAAATATTCTTAAGAAGGATGAAGTAAACAAAAAGATTAAAGGATTAACGCTGACGGTTGCAAAACCCACAAAGGCGTCAAATGCCACTTTCATTGTTCCATTAGTGGCACTAGACTAGCATTTGCTGAGGAAATTAATAAGAAACTAAAGTGAGTATAGCTTGCTCTTTCATTCAGAATGGCCTCTTTGCTTGTGTGGATCAGTGGGCAAAGGACTTCTTTATTTTTCAAATCATACTTACCTTTGGCATCTGCAACATGCAGTGGTGCTGGATTCTGTGCATTATTCTGTTTGCTATTATATGCAAAAGAACTATGCACCTTTTGAAAGGAATGTGTTTGGACTTTTCATTTTTGGTTGGTTGCCTTAGTTTTGCTTTTTTCGTTTGTTTTTTTTTTTTTTTTTCCTTGTAAACCTCTGATACTACTTGCATTTGGAATCCCCTTGTTCTTCTCTTCAGATGAAAATAGTAAACAGTTTTTTCACCACTCATGTTATGAGCATCTCTGAATACTTTTTTATTAAGGCACTTTCTGTCTGTCCATTTCAGTTTTGTATCTTTTGAGGGAGTATTTTGTTATTTTTCCTTGTTTGGGTTTTTTCTTTGGTCTGTTGGGGTTTTTAGTGTTTTGGTTTCAGTTTTGTTTGTTTTTCAGTTTGATTTTTTGTGGTTTTATAGGTTTTTATTTTCGGGGTTTTTTTTTAGGGTTTTGGTATGTTTTTGTTGTTGTTTTTTTTGTTTGCATCGGGTTTTTTTTTCTTTTTAAAGTACTGTGGAAACCAAGAATATTCAAGCCCATTTCATAGGGGACTGTGGGTCTCTCATCACCTTCTTCCGTATTGGTCCTTGTTCTGCTACTATTTGGACTGAGTGGCCAACATTATGGTCAATATAAAAAATAAAAGTTTTTTGTGGTTTAATTCATAATGTTATTGCTATTTTGTTCTCAGTTCTTTTCCAAAAAAATCCTTATGTTCTACTTTTCTTTATCTTGTCACTGAACACTAAGCTGATACTTCCGGAGGATGATTCACAAAGAGTACCTGATTACTTTTCTGCCTTGAAATATCTAACTGAAAACCCATAGTTGTACGTGTGTCTGGGTAGAGTCATACTCCTCACTGTACATTATTTTACGTTTATCAAGATTAGTTTTCATCTACCATTTTAATTCTTAATCACCTGGTATTTTTAATACTTTCTCCAGATTTTCAACCAATGGTAGTTTCAAGTATCCTGAACACTATCTGTTAACAGTAAACTTTTCTTCCTCATTTGTGAGAAAAGGATTCAGGCGGGATAGACATAACTAATTCTGTAAAATGTGCTAAATACATAGGCACACGTTGAAAATACCATCAGAAAAGCATGGTAAATGTCTCTTGTGAACATACAGAATTATCATTTGCAAGTGTCCACTTGTATTTTCCCTTAACCTATTTGAGACTCTAGTTAGTGATTTTCCAGTGCTTCCTCCTGGTCAGGTCCATATGTTGTTACATCTAGAAATAAATTATGCAGTGGGGAAAAAATAAAAATATATCTTGCTTGGTCATGCTATACCTTGAAATAATATTCTGTGCAGGAATCAGAAATCAATACAAGAATTTATCACCAAGTAGAGATGAATTTTCTGGGATACAAGGATGAAACTGATGTAGTGGTGTAATGATCATGGCATACTCTCTTTATGTTTGAATGGTAAAAATGTTTCATGGACACCTAAAAAAATTTTCTAGTTGTTGAGTCTGCCCTTCTCTGGGCAGAATCTGAAATTTGGCTAGTGTCAACGGGATCGTAGGGGTGCATACACTGAGGTAACCACAAAATGTACTGCATAACTGCCTGTGTCTTGTATCATTCACAAGTTCTAGAAATTTATTCGGATGCATCACTCAGTACCTCTCAGACAGAACAAAGAGGCAAAAGCAGAAAGAGGAAGAAAGTATGCTATTGTACCATGAAGAACTACCAAGACTTGCTAATCCTCTGCACATATTTCGAAAATCTATGTCCTTACATAGATTTTCAGTGAATTTTCTATGATTCAGTGAAAGACAGGCACTATTTTAAGGAGATGGGAACATAAAAGGGAAGGGACCCCAAGGATCATCTAGTCCAGCTCCCAAGGAAATGACCTCCAAGGGATTGAACCCACAAGCATGGAACCATGAGCACCACGCTGCATCCATCCGAGCCTCCCGTCGTCTAGACCATGACTAGGATGAGTTCCTCATCCAGTCTTTTCTTAAACACCTTCAGGGATGGTGACACCACCACCTCCCTGGGCAGACCATTCCAATGAGAAATCACTCTCTCTGTGAAAACCCTCTTCTTAATATCCAGCCTAAACCTCCTCTGGCATAGCTTAAGGCCATGTCCTCTTGTTCACACCCACCTGACGGCAACCTCCCCTCAGGCAGTCGTAAACAGCAATCAGGTGACCTCTGAGCCTCCTCTTCTCCAGGCTGAACAACCCCAGCTCATGCAGTTGATACTCACAGGGCTTGTTCTCCAGTCCTTTCACCATTCTTATTGCCCTTCTCTGG
>WEKX01026182.1:73639-95543 GCA_013390025.1 Pitta sordida
CAGGACCTACCTCTCTTAAATCCGTGTTGACTAGATCTAATGTTGTGGTTATTTTGCAGGTGTTGCGTAATAGCATTCAGGATTATCTGTTCCATGACTTTGCCCGGGACCAAGGTCAGGCTGACAGGTCTGTAATTACTCAAATCATCATTCCAGCCCTTCTTGCGGATCACCAGTAAGCCAGGACTATTGGTAAATTATGGTGGGTGGCTTAGTGAGTTCATTGGCTGGCTCTTTCATCACCCTCAGATGGACCCTGTCAGGTCCCATAGCAAAAGCCCCTGTTTGTCTACCCCTGTTAGCTGTGCTCCAGTTCACTGTGCTCCTGACAATGTTAATGGTTTAAATACCCACAGGTGGGAACCCTAAGCTGAAAGCGCCCGCCTGCTTCCTGGTTGGAGAGGCTCGTCCCTGTCAGTTTCTTCTATTTTACTCAGCTTTTGGAAGCTTTTGAACTTGGCCCTAAGTAGGTATAAAGTACAGGTTCATTGATCTCTTGATGCTGGAAAACTTTAGTTATCCTCTTTTTTTTCAGTAGTGAGATAAACTGTTTGGTCTCTGCATAGAAAGTCAGAAAAGAATTTTTACTACTTCTCTGATTTTATTTCCTTTAACTTCTTCAATTCTGAAGTCCAGTGACTCTGGGTTTTTATTTGTTTCTGTGTTATGTGGGGTTTGGGGTTTTTTTTTGTTGTTTTTGTTTGTTTGTTTTTGTTTTCACTTGCATGGGGTTTAGATTTGTTTTGTTTGAGGGTTTTGGGTTTGATTTGGGGGTTTTTTGATGATACCTGCCAAGGCCTGTGCAACTGAAGACAGTAGAACCTTCCTGAACCATTGCGGTGGCAGGACAGGGAAGCTCTATCATGCTTAGCCATATAGGTATAAACATACACATACATATACATAGCCATATATACTAGAGAGAACAGGTACACCAAGATTCATTGGGTGCTTGAGGTCACTGGAACAGATGCAACTATTTGCTAGCACTGCCACCTGGACATTAATGAAAGTAGAAGAGACCTGATTGTTAAATGTTAGATGTGTTAATTTAACAATACTGTTAAACTGTAATGATAATTTACCCTGGTTTGCAGCAATCTGGGAAAACAACCACTATATTTGGCTTTCCTGGTCTATGCCAGCATTCCATCCTGCCTAGGTCTAGGGTGCTAATTAACTATCCTCATCTTAGGATAGCTGAGGATTGGCTCTATCTTCAGTAGCATGTCTACCAGCTGTAAGAAAAACTCTAGCTCTTGCAAATATTTTACTCAAATGGGGGATGCACATTTCTAGGCTATAAGAAGACATAAAACACATTAATGTAGGCTATCTTTACATGACTTCCTGCCTACTCAGAGTAATTTCATCTCTTGCACTTCAGAAATCTAGCACCTTTCCTCCCTATTACAGGATGACTGAAGAACTCCCCAGGAGCCCTAAAAGCATAATGAATTTGTCCATGCTTGAGCTAGAATAATTACTTGTGGCAATCTTAATTCCAATTCCACAAGTTAGTAATATCTGCCATGAGCTCCTTTCCCCATCCATTTCTTCCCCAGACCTTCTTGTTTGAAAGCAGTATAGAAGGGGGGAAAAGTCAGTCTGGAGACTCAGTTAATACTTAAATTCAGCCTTAAGGAAAAAGTGTCAAACCCAAGAATTTAGAAAGTTAGTGATATTGTCACAGTGCTGGCTTGCTCATAAAGACAATTATGTATGCAACTAATAGACATTTANTTTGTTTGTTTGTTTTTGTTTTCACTTGCATGGGGTTTAGATTTGTTTTGTTTGAGGGTTTTGGGTTTGATTTGGGGGTTTTTTGATGATACCTGCCAAGGCCTGTGCAACTGAAGACAGTAGAACCTTCCTGAACCATTGCGGTGGCAGGACAGGGAAGCTCTATCATGCTTAGCCATATAGGTATAAACATACACATACATATACATAGCCATATATACTAGAGAGAACAGGTACACCAAGATTCATTGGGTGCTTGAGGTCACTGGAACAGATGCAACTATTTGCTAGCACTGCCACCTGGACATTAATGAAAGTAGAAGAGACCTGATTGTTAAATGTTAGATGTGTTAATTTAACAATACTGTTAAACTGTAATGATAATTTACCCTGGTTTGCAGCAATCTGGGAAAACAACCACTATATTTGGCTTTCCTGGTCTATGCCAGCATTCCATCCTGCCTAGGTCTAGGGTGCTAATTAACTATCCTCATCTTAGGATAGCTGAGGATTGGCTCTATCTTCAGTAGCATGTCTACCAGCTGTAAGAAAAACTCTAGCTCTTGCAAATATTTTACTCAAATGGGGGATGCACATTTCTAGGCTATAAGAAGACATAAAACACATTAATGTAGGCTATCTTTACATGACTTCCTGCCTACTCAGAGTAATTTCATCTCTTGCACTTCAGAAATCTAGCACCTTTCCTCCCTATTACAGGATGACTGAAGAACTCCCCAGGAGCCCTAAAAGCATAATGAATTTGTCCATGCTTGAGCTAGAATAATTACTTGTGGCAATCTTAATTCCAATTCCACAAGTTAGTAATATCTGCCATGAGCTCCTTTCCCCATCCATTTCTTCCCCAGACCTTCTTGTTTGAAAGCAGTATAGAAGGGGGGAAAAGTCAGTCTGGAGACTCAGTTAATACTTAAATTCAGCCTTAAGGAAAAAGTGTCAAACCCAAGAATTTAGAAAGTTAGTGATATTGTCACAGTGCTGGCTTGCTCATAAAGACAATTATGTATGCAACTAATAGACATTTATAATGTTTCTTTCTGAAGTGAAATGCTCATCAAATATTTCCAGCAAAGACAAATACAGTGAATCCCCGCTGCATCATGATTTCTCCTTTACGACACCGCCCATTTGCAAAGCAATTTTTTGCAGTCCGGCTTCTGGGATCTGCGAGCTTACCCAGACCACACATGCGCAGTGCCTCTACTTTGCCAAGGGGCAGTGCTGGCTCTCCCTGTGAGGCGGGACGGGCTCACCCCACAGGGAGGGCACGCAGGGAGGGCGCGCAATTTCTCCAGCTCAGCCTGGCGTTTAGAGGCCTGCAGCCACCGCGGTGGGCAGGCAGCTGGGCCCCGCAGCAGCACTCGTCTCGTGGCAGCCCCAGTGGGCGGCAGCCACAGCCCCGCAGCAGCCCCTNCTTCTACTGCATGTTTCACAGCCCAAGTTAATTATAAGCATTCCTTTAACATGTTTTGTCTTAAAATGTAAATTATATTTGTGTCCAGCTTCAAAAGTGGTGTGTCAAGTTTCTGCAGCATTCCTCTTGGACTAAGTTCCCTGTCCTGACAAACAGTGTCCCCATAACTTACAGCTTTTAGATACAACAGGTTGTGGAGAATGGAGTGAGAACAGGTTTGCAGATTAGGGAATTGGTGACAACCTTTGTGCAGGTGAAAATTATTAAAAAGGACTGATGAATTGCATAGTGAGTTCTTGTTGGCAGATCATTTTCAAACCACTGATGAAGTTAGTTACAGCATAATTAAGTTCATCCCTTTTCTTTCCTCCTAAACGGCTGGAGCACAGAATCAGAGCTGCTCAATATTCAGTATTTTTTTTTAAAAGTACCCCTTCACTGTGGATGGTCTTCTTAGTCTCTGTCATGTTTCTAATGCAGTTCTTGTGTTCTTAGTGCTGGTGCCAAGAAGTGCAAAATCTCCATGTCTCTCCCAGTCTTTGCAGGACTTTGGTCTGTCATTAGATATAACTAGGGGTACAGAAAGCTATTTCGACTGGTGTTGAAATAGTGTTTTTTGTCAAGACTTCCCTCTTTTATGTGTAGGAGATTAAGAGAGGAAAGCACGTTGAAATGAAAAAATGAACATGGAAAACAAGAATTAAGCAAATATTTGATCCCATAAAAATTTAAACAGCATAACTAATGTTTAGAGGAATATTTACATGTTAGAAAAAAAATAGCAAAAGCTCAAAAGGCATCTATTTAAATAACTGTCCTTTCAAGAGGTTAGATCAGCATATGCTGACAAGAGGCTTGTGTTGTGGGTTTTGTAGTACTCTTAGGCTAATTAACAGATGCATTACTGACACAAGTGAAGCTGGAACAATTGCCAGTCAGAACACTCAGAGAGAAGCCACCAGGGAACACTGGATAGCAATAAAAAGCTATGGCTGCTTATTTTTAATTCTTTGGAGGGCCAATTCAAACAGCAAATGTAATTACAATTCTGTAAATAGAACACCCGAAAGCACTCCTTCTGGCATTAGTATGCATATCTTTGATATTTGTTTAACAAATGATCAAGTAGCCCTTTCCTTGTTGCTTCTTATTTAAGGGGTTTGAAAATTTGAAAAGCAATTCTGAAAACACCATATAGTTGTGTAGGCTTTCAATTCCAAATGCATTGGAAAATCATGGATTCGGTTAGTGAAAGAGCCTGGATGTTGGTTTCTTCTTCAGGTACAATAAGCAGAAGAGGTAGGTTTATAAATACCTTTTGTGTTGGTATCCCTTTATTTGAAGGCCAGACTCTGATTATGTTGGAGTATGATAAAACTAAAATTATTTCAAAGGGAAATGATTTGAACATCTAAATGCTAAACTGAATTATCTCTGCTCCTTCACTACTTTTACTTAGCACAAATACAAGAGTCAAATCAGAAAGCAGAAAACTTTGTCATCCTTCAGATGTTGCATACTTTCCCTAGTTATCCTACTTTGTAGTATTTTGTGCATCAGGCAGGCTTGTTGTGGTAGGTTAATTCAGAGAAAGTGAAAGTGGCTAAGGCACAGCAAGATGTGATCATAAATTAATAATATTCAATGGACTGTGACTATGAGAGCTGCGATTGGTCTTTCAGGTCAGGATAATCCCCAGACTCGGTTTGATTTAAAAAATGGCAACCATATACTTCATGTGCAAGTGGAAGAACACAGAAGTCTTGGGGTAGAAAGTTCTTAGAAATATTAAGGCAAATGCCAGAGGGAGAAAAGAGGGAAAATGTTAATTAGGCCAAAGTGAGGTAAACTATCCTACCATCTGTACACTGGTACCTGTTAAACAAGGTAACATTAACAACAGGATTCATGTATAAAAGACTTATATGATCAGAAATCTCCAGATTCTTACTAAGTCTTGCTGGTTTTCCTCTGATTTATAGAGGTAACTCACAGCTTTTTCCATGAGTTAAATGGGTAGCTGAGGAATGGTATCATCTGTCAGTAAGAAGAAAAAAGGGAGAAGCATCTTTTAAAGTTCTTTCTGTGCCCTCTCCAATATCACTATCTGCCTCAGTTTTAATGTTTTGGGTGTTTTAAGGAAACAGAAACCAACTCTTGGATTTCCAAACCCCTTATTTACCACCTCTTTTAATTTCATTTTTATCCAGCATCTAGTGCTCGACATCAGCTTCAAAAGATGCAGCTACATTCTCAAGAGTTAAATTCATACCACATTGTTTGTGCGGTAGGCCCAAATATTTGTATTGTGTTTCTCATAGTTTTAAAAAGTCAGTCTTGCTGCTGGAATGTATTTACATTACTGAATTTATGACAGAGAGAAAAGCTCTGTTAAATTT
The DNA here is from genome assembly GCA_013390025.1 of Pitta sordida. NCBI lineage: Eukaryota > Metazoa > Chordata > Aves > Passeriformes > Pittidae > Pitta > Pitta sordida. The sequence goes on from WEKX01026182.1 coordinate 79,217, forward strand.
AAGTGCTTCCCATTTGTTTTAAAAGCACTTGTTCTTTCAAAGTGGTGTGGTGGGCCAGAAGGGACTTGTTTGTCCTAGTTGGTGTGCTTGAACTCTGACCAAGCCTTCACAGAAGGAGGAAGGACTGCCCTTCTTGTCTTTCATGTCTTCAGAGATGAGACAGTCTGTTCTGACATGGATACTTTGGGAATGCAGACTGGGTCAAGGTGAGAGGGGGTCATCCAGGATATCTGGTTTTATTACTCAGCATGCTGAGTAACTTCAGGGTGCACTTCCTTAGCTGCTGCCCCATGACCATGTTGTATATAGTGGCTCTGCTACATTTCTTTTGTGTTGCAAATCAGTAAACATCAAACTGATATGAGTTAAAAAAAAAAAGAAAACAAACCTTAAAAAGGTTATTTGTGACTCAGTACTTCAGAGAGCTAATTTACAGTGTGGCCTCCAAAACTGTTTTTTGGGTACTGTTGAATGGGCAGTGAACTAGTGTGTGAGAACAACTGCTTGTGAAAAAGGTTTTAATTTGGCTTTGCTGCCAAAGTCAATATATCTTGTACTCATGTCCTGAGACACAGCAAACAGCTTGCAGTATGAAAACCAATAGGGAGGATTGTGAAAGGAAAAGTCAGTAGGTCCAGGGAGGTTGTCCTTCCCCTGTACACAGCGCTGGTCAGACCTCATCTCGAGTACTGTGTGCAGTTATGGGCTCCCCAGTTTAAGAGGGATGTTGAGCTGCTTGAGAGGGTCCAGAGAAGGGCAACGAGGATGGTGAATGGACTGGAGGGTAGGCCCTATGAGGAGCGACTACAGGAACTGGGACTGTTCAGTCTGGAAAAGAGGAGGCTCAGAGGTGACCTCATTGCTGTTTACAACTACCTGCGGGGAGGTTGCAGCCAGATGGGTGTGGACCTCTTCTTCCAGGCTGACGACACCAGAACGAGAGGGCACGGCCTCAAGCTACGCCAGGGGAGGTTCAATCTTAACATTAGGAAGCGGTTTTTCACAGAGAGAGTAATTGCATATTGGAATGGGCTGCCCAGGGAGGTGGTGGAGTCACCATCCCTGGAGGTGTTTAAGAGAAGACTGGACGAGGAGCTTAGTGACATGGTCTAGCCGGGAGGTGTAGGGCTGGATGACGTTGTGCCCCCTCCGTCTCGGAGTGGCCTGCTAGACTGTGAGGGATCTAGGTTGGTGTTATGCTCTGCGATGTGCTCTCGGTCTCTGTACGGGTGTTAGGTGGTGAGTTGGACTAGATGATCCTTGTGGGTCCCTTCCAACTCATAATATTCTGTGATTCTGTGATTCTGTGAAAAGAACTCCTGGCTGCAATGAAGACTAAACCTTTAGCCTAAAGGCTTCAAAGGTGATGTATGACAGGAGACTTCCCTAGGGACTGTGTGGGACCATTGTAGCAGAAGAATCCAACAAAGATTGGAGAGAAAAGTCAATTCTCTAAAAGATAGTGCACAGACTTATTTTTCTAAACCTTCATTTCACCTGTCTCACTTTTCCCCAACAGATCTGAATGTTCTCTCTTGGAAGTATCATCTTGTTCTCTTTTTTGTTTGCTGATAGGCTCAAGATTTGGAGGCTTGTACACCCATGATGATGGGAGCAGGGGGTAAATTGGACCTCGCCATTGTGATCAGCATGGGATCTCCTCACAGGGGTCTGCAGAAGTGCATGAAGGTTGAATGTGATGAGAACATTTTATTTGCAGTAAAAAACAACCCTAAAAGGTTGTCCTCCTCTCAAGTAGACATGGCGGAGTTAGGGATGAACAGGAGTTTGGTGGTAGAGAGGCCAGTAATTGGCTAAGGCTACTCAGAGAAACTAATACAACTGTAGAAGGGCAGCACTGAGTCCACAAAATTACAGTTGGGTCTCCTATACCATGGTACTGTGGGTCTTCCCTGCTATACACAAAGCCCGCCTTCTGCGTTGATTGGCAGTTCATTCATACGCGAATTTGCCCCACACCCTCACACGGCCCCTGGCACTCCGACACTGTTTTGGCACTCCTCTGCTGTGTGTCGGTGTTTGTGTCCGTGTTTCCCAGCATCCATGGCCATCCCATGCTGGGAAAAAGCCCTTTTCCACTCGTCTGGGAATGCTGGTGCGGGGGAGCCGCCCACGCTGCTGTCCTGGTGTCTTTCTGCCTGGGTAGACCTGGTCTCTCTGTACTTGGGGTAGATGAGTGTGTCTTGGAAAGTCATTCAAGAAAGTTTCAGACACCACGCCTAACCTAAGAGTGTGTAAATCTTTCATAACTGCATGAAGCTGGTTCGCTCCAAGAGGAGTGGGGTGGATGCTGTTCAGAGCAGTCGCTGTGCTTCCAGGGGAGCAGGACAGAAGGGTGGGGCCGGGCGCCGCTTGGAGCGGACCCGCCGCAGCTGCTGCATTTCCAGCGGAGTGGGATGGGCGGCTGGGCGCCGCTCAGAGCGGACTTGCTGCTGCCGCTGCACTCCCAGTGGAGCGGGATAGGGAGGGCTGGCGTGGCGTGGGCATGCCAGTGGGGGCACCTGCTGTAGCCTTCTCGCTTGCAGCGGAGGAGAGTGGGTTGATTTGAATATTCATGACTGCCAATTGAATATTCATGCGTGCCAGGTCTCGCATGCGCAGTTGCAAAAAGAGGCCTTCTTAATCACTGAAAAGTCACACTGCTAAGATGTGAAGCCGCAAAATGGGGGGTGCGAAGTGGAAGAGGGCCGATTGTATATTACTTCCAGTTGTAAATCTAACACAGCAAAATTCTTGGATTAAGGCTGAGCATCAGAGACAAACAGGCAGTACCCACCTCCCAGGGTAGGATGTTTTGAAGTTAGAAATGGTGTCAGGAGAAATGGTGTCAGGAGCATCTCATCCCTTAACTAACTTTTGTATTTTTTCTTTAAGCACTAGTGAAAACTACTCGTTCCCCAACTTTATTTGCTCATAGGGATGAAGCTGCTATGTGGTATTGTGGTGTCTTCTGAGTTTGGATTCATCTCCCCTGTTTGTGTCACAGCTGGAAATGGTGGTCAAAGGCTGTCAGTCAAGAGACCAGCAGTGAAAGCTGTCACCCACTAAGTGAAAGACAGGGAGTCAATTTAATCTTGAAAGCATTTGAGACTGCTTGTTCCAACTGTCATATGAATGATCAAACTACTTTGTAGGAAACATTCTGGAGGTTCAATTTGTTTATTTAAATAATTTCCATCTGTTCCATATCACATAAAATAATGAATCATTGTTGGTGCAAATGCTGCAGAGAAGTGGGTACAGAACATAGCATGTTTCTAACTCCAGTTTCAGTCACTGATATATAATGATCTCACTGGTATAGATGTATAACTCAGTGCTTCCACTCCACATTTAGTCAGATATTGTCATTTATGTCTGGTTTTTGCATAATTCAGGTATTTCTTCAGATCTGACCATAATACAAAGTACAGTAAGCAACAGGATTTGTTCCAACTCATAAAAAAAAAAAAAAAAAAAAATTTAATAGCAATGACATACAGGAAGGTAGACTAGATGTGCAAAAAGAAAGTAAAAAACTACTAGAGAGTTACAAAAAAATCTCCCTCTGCCTACCATATCTTGCCAGGGCATATCACCTGCTTACTGTTTGGTCTATCAGCATTTCAATGGAGTCACAACTTACAACCAGTTCTGTGCAGTTTCCTCTAGTCATTATGAACAGTCACAGAATCACAGAATTAGTAAGGTTGGAAAAGACCACAGAGATCATTGAGTCCAACCAATCACCTATCACCTGTTACCTAACCTGTTGTCATCCTGCTACCAACACACCACCCTAAATAACACACTACCCTAATATCTAGGTCATGCTACCAAGTACATCATCCAACCTTTTCTTAAACACCTCTAGGGACGGTGACTCCACCACCTCCTTGGGCAGCCCATTCCACTGAGAGATCACTCTCTCTGTGAAAAAGTTCCTCCTAATGTCAAGTCTAAATCTCCTGTGACACAGTTTATGATGCAGTATGTCCTCTCATTCTGTCACTGGTAGCCAGAGAGAAGAGACCGACCCACATCTGGCTACACCTCCCTTTCAGGTAGTTGTAGAGAGTGATAAGGTCTCCCCTCAACCTCCTCTTCTCCAGACTAAACAACCCCAGCTCTCTCAGTCGTTCCTCTTAGGGCTTATGTTCCAGCCCCTTCACCATCCTCATCACCCTTCTCTGGACCCTCTCAAGGATCTCAACATCCCTCTTAAACTGAGGAGCCCAGAACTGAACACAGTATTCAAGATGTGAATGTCAAGTCCTCTGTACCACTCCATGCCCTCTAAGGTCTAGGTATGCATCAGATGCTTTCTCTCTTTATTTGAATGTCCCCCTTAAGCTCTTAAAAAATCTTTACTTACACTTTCAGAAGTTTCCACTTACCCAGAATACTGTAAACAGGCAGCTTTCTCTTGCACACATCCACGGCCTTTCAAAGTTGTTGAAAGGAACATATAGTGAGCAGCAAATAACAAGTTACCCTGTCTCATTGCTTCTCATTTCATTTGCTATGGCAGTCAATATTCCTTCAAAAGGCAAAACTCTTCTGTCATTAACATGTGATCTGACCACAGATCTGGTTGCCACTCTTTTTCAGCCTAGCCTGATTTTCTGGGATCTGGTTCTCTGAATCTCTCTCTTATTAATCACAGTCACTACTGGAGAAAAAAAAAAGTGAAAGATTGATGTGTGCTGTCCTGTTTGCCCTTTTCTAGCAGCACTAGACCTGCTTCTGCTTCCTGTGGCCCAGACAGATGCTCTGATGCCACGATACTCACAATAACCTGCAAAAGCCAACTGAGAAACAGCTGGTCCTAAGCTTGGTACTACCGGTGTATGAGCGACCTGCTTTGTGGCTCACTTGTGCTGAGATTTTTCCACGAAGTTCTGTGTTTAACTCTATAGGATCAATATTTTCAATCAGTTCCCTGGTGTTTAGCTTTAGGACTTTTTCTTTTTTCTTTAACAATATATATTAGAAGTATTATCTAGTTTCAAGGTTTGGTATTTTAAGAAAAAATTCCAAAATTTGAACCAAAGACTTGTCTTGAACTTGGACTTATAAAAAAACTTCACAACTTACCTTACATTTTAACATTTAATGACTGAATATGGAAAGGTCTTAATTATTTCTGTTAAAATAAACTATAAAGTAACTGTATGATTTAAAGATGAATTATAAATCCTTGGTCAATACGCAGATAAACAGTCCGCTTCATATGAAAGATGTGATATCTGAGAAATAATATGCAATGTTCAAATGCCAACTGTACATTTAATTAATGAAAATATGAGTAGTATCACATAGAATAATATATACATTAAAACATGTATGCTTACCTTTAGTTTTGAAATTTCCACCTGTTCCCATCCTATACAAAAGCACACACTTTTATTTTAAGATGTTTGTGAACAATTCGAAGATCCACAGCAGAGTTTGTATGCTGACGTTTTACAATATTTTTTCCCTGAGGAGAAATGTGACACGTATGGGATATCAGATAATAAACCTAGTTTTAGAGAGCAGCAGCCTAATATGCAGATCTTACAGTTTTGATACTTTTTCTTAGAGTAAACCATAAGTTTTCTTTCTATGGGCTTCATGAAAGATTGCTTACTTTGTTTCAGAAATTATTATACCAGTTTTGAACTTGGTTTCTTAGGATGACAAAACCAGATTTAGAATAAATCTCAAACATAGTTCTTCATGTTCCCCAGGAGGTGTAAAAGCCCCCAGCTTCCAAGCAAGACTACATCACTTCATTTTGGAGCTGGATCAGAAAGCCAAGGCATACTATAATTGGTCTTTAACTTTCACAGTTAAATATAAAACTATAACCAACAGAACAATCCCCATGGTTTCTCATCCCTTAGAGTGTGTCCTGTTGTATTGGGTTTTGCTGTGGCTGGGTTTCTGGTGGTGGGGGGGCTATGGGGGAGGCTTTTCTTTGAGAAGTTGCTGGAAGCCTCCCTCATAGCTGGCAGAGCCTTGGAATGGGACCCACACTGCAGCAGCCTGTACTGAAGGACTACACCCTGTGGAGTGACCCACAGGCAGCAGTGATGGTAAAAGCTGCTGCCTTTGGGATGGATTCACGCTGGAGAGGATCATGAAAGACTTTCTCCCGTGGGAAGGACCCCATAGAATGCAGGGGAATGGCCTTCTCCTCTGAGCAGTGGCAGAGAAACACCAGCTGCCTGGTTGTCCCCTACTCCTGTCCCCTCTTGCATCCTGGAGGAAGGGGGAATGCAGTATCTGTTGTAAGAGATGGAGGGGTGAGAGAGAAGGTTGCCTTAAGGATGATACTTCTCACTTTAAGCTCTGAGCTTCTTAGAAATAAATTCTTTACATCCCCATCTTGGAGTTTGTTTTGCCTGTGTCAGTAAAAGATTTTCTAATACGTAGTCCTCATTCCTCCTGCAGCAAAACCCTTTAGTTTTTTTTCTCCTTTTCCTCTCTCCCCTGTTTCTAGGGGCAGGGGGGGAATGAAGTCTCTGTTGGTGAATCTCTGGAATCCAGCCAGGGTCAAACCACCAGAGCTGTACTTCACTGTGGACATTAAATGTGAAATTCTGTGTCTAACATTATATCAGACATTTTCCCTCTAAAAATATTACATAATTTAGCTTTGTGCAGCATTGAAAATACCTATCCTTGACTTGCTGAGTCTATCAGAATTGAATCTATTCTCTTTTTAAATTAACTTCCTGATTTCCTTACTTAAAGTTTGAAGTTATGTATATATATCTAGGGAAGCAAGAAGTGTAATTATCTTTTACAGAGAACATAATCTACAAATCTGAAGGAAGGGGGAAAAAGACTTTTAAAAGTGGTGCAGTCATCATTGGAGAGATTTCATAGCAATGCAAAAGGCTTTAGGAAGCATGCTGCCTGGATTTAACTATACTGTCTGGAATAGCCATAAAAGTTTCAGGTTTGGGAAAGGTTTGGGAAAGACTGGTTGTATTAATTTATGAGGATATTTCTCTAGCACAAGAAAAGGCAATCATATAAGAGCTGCTTTGCTTGCACATAAGTTCTTTCAGTGCAAAAAAGTTCTCTGCAGGTGTGCTTCCACAATACTCAGATGTGGTGTAAGACATAGGGAGATTCATCTGCACCGTATTGCTAGCGGAGCTCTGGAAAGAGGCTTTTGTAGCTTTTATTTGACCCTGGCCTGCAATGCTGACTGTGCACATCTGCCCGTTGTCAGCAGGGGTGAAGCTTTCTGTGGCTGCACAGGGGCTGAGCTGACCCTTTGCCCCTTCAGCATCTTTTAGAGTGGATGTGTCCAAAGGATGCAGGTATACCCTTAGAATGCTAAAAGCAGAAGGTGGAGATGTTGTGATCAAGGGTGTTAATCAATTCCTCCAGAAGAGCTGCTTGTTTGCTTACAGCAGAGGAGCATTAGGGGAGCCCTGCACAAACCTCCAAAGCCTGGAGCTTCTTTGTCAAACTTCTATCTGAAGTAGCCGCTGGTTTGCTCTTGTGCATCAAGAGACAAGAAGGGATGTAAACAGAGACTAGTAACCACTAGGGACCAGCCACTTTTCCTCTGTCCTTCAGCAATAGCTTGTTGTTTCCCATTAAGAAGGATGCTGTCCATAGTGCTGTCATTGGGGATTATGTATACGTATTTGTGAAAGTTTACCCAGCTAATTTAATCAGACACATGTACTCTCTGTGGAAAACAAGGAGTGAGTTTTTTGGGTTTTGTTTAATTATTCTCTCACATGCTTTTTTACATCTTTAATATGTGTCACAGTAAATGATCTGATTTTCAAACTACTCAACACATCCGCAGGTCAATGTCCAAGACGATCTTTGAATCAGTTGTCCTGCAGAATGCAAGGTACTGTTTCTCCCTTGTTTTCTGTTTATAAAAAAAATGTCAGCTGGCTCTGCAACAATTGCTAAATATTTCAAGAATAATTATGATTGGGGTATTTTTACATTTAATTTTTTGATTTTTCAAGTGTTTAGGTTCGATTCCCGCCGGGGAAGCAGTGCTGCCATTTAAGATTTGGACTTGATGATCCTTCCAACTCAGAATGTTCTGGGATCCTGGGATTTATTTTCTCCTTTTCTTCTACACAAAAGTTGTGATTTGTCTCTTCATATAAGTAGAATATCCTGGTTAGCTATATAGGGTTTCTTAAATGACCCTCTGAGACAGTTTGGAGAGATTTAGTATTTGTATAAAGAAATGTTTTCTTTTTTAACTTCTACTTTGCTTATTTATCTAATCACTCTCCACAAATACCTGATAAGGAAAAGACCTTTTTTTATTACACTGAAATAGAATTTTTAAGAAAGATGAGAGGAAGAGAAGTCTCAGAGGTGACCCCATTGCTGTTTACAACTACCTAAAGGGAGGTTGCAGTCAGATGGGTGTAAATCTCTTCTCTCAGGCTGCCAGCAACAGAACAAGAGGACATGGCCTCAAGCTATGCCAGGGGAGGTTTAGACTGGATGTTAGGAAGAGTTTTTTCTCAGAGAGAGTAGAGAGTGATCTCTCAGTGAGATGTTCTGCCCAAGGAGGTGGTGGAGTCGCTGTTCCTGGAGGTGTTTAAGAAAAGACTGGATGAGGAACTCAGTGACATGGCCTAGACGATGGGAGGCTTGGATGGATGTAATGCGGTGCTCATGGCTCCAGGGTTGTGGGTTCTATCCCTTGGAGGACATTCGCTTGAGTGTTGGACTAGATCATCCTTGTGGGTCCCTTCCAACTTGGAATAACCTGTGAAATAGTTAATGCTTGAGGCATCTGATTTGATTGTGCTCCAAAGCACAAAATTATAATGATGAGAAGTGAAGAAACTGCTATTGACAACAGAACATAGAGTCAATATGCTCGGTGGTGGTACCTCACAAGACACATGGAGCAGGTGAGGAAGAAAGTGTTCACTGGCTTCTGTTGAAGATTTAGGGGCCATCAAACAGGCAGGTAGCTAGTTCAAAACATAAAAGAGGAGTTTGTTTAGAAATGCATAGTGAAGTGGAAACTGATTAACAAAAGACAATACTAATTTTATTTACACATGAAATCAAGAAACAGAAAATGTAACGGCAGAAAAGTCCATCTAGATTAGTTATATTCGAGGTTCATTCTTTCAGCTTAGGAAACCCTCGACCTCCAGACCTCAAGTCCAATGGAAGCCCTTAACTATATGATCTCTACAGCTTAGGAATGCCTTGTTTGTTTGTCCAAAAACGTTATAGTCTTACCTAAGAATGTACAGTTGGATTTTATTTGGACTGAATGAGTTTTACATGTGACACAATGTGAATTCATTAGTAATGTAAGCTTATAATGTAAGCTTATTCTTATAAGCTTAACAGAATGTTTATCAACCATTTCCTTATCTACAGAATTACAGAATTAATAAGGTTGGAAAAGGTCATAGAGATCGAGTCCAACCATTACCTAACCTATTGCCAACCTATTACAGTATCACAGTATAGATAAGGCTGGAAAGGACCTTGAAGATCATCTAGTCCAACCTATAGCCCAGCTAACCCAGCATCTACATCTAGATCATATCGGCCTGCCCAGGGAGGTGGTGGAGTCACCATCCCTGGAGGTGTTTAAGAGAAGACTCGATGAGGAGCTTAGTGACATGGTCTAGCTGGGGAGTGTAGAGTCTTTCTGGCTCGAAGTGGCCTGTTAGACTGTGAGGGAACTAGACTTGTGTTTACCGCTCTGGGATGTGCGTTCGTTCTCTCTGTACGGGTGTTAGATGGTGAGTTGGACTAGATGATCCTTGTGGGTCCCTTCCAATTCATAGTATTCTGTGAATCTGTGAATCTGTGAAAACCTCCAGGGCTGGCGAGTCAACCACCTCTGTGGGCAACACATTCCGAATCCAGATCACTCTTTCAGTAAAAAACCTTTTCCTAATATTAACTCTAAACTTTCCCTGCTGAAACTTAACACACCATCCCGTTATCTAGGTCATGTCACTAAGTACACCATCCAGTCTTCTCTTAAACACCTCCACGGATGGCGATTCCACCACCTCCCTGGGCAGACCATTCCATTGAGAAAGCACTCTTTCTGTGAAAAAGCTCTTCCTAATATCTAGTCTAAACCTCCCCTGGCACAGCTTAAGACTGTGTTCTCTTGTTCTGTCACTGGTAGCCTGAGAGAAAAGACCTGCACCCACCTGACTAGAGCCTCCTTTCAGGAAGTTTTAGAGAGCAATAAGGTCTCCCTTGAGCCTCCTCTTCTCCGGACTGAACAACCCCAGCTCCCACAATCACTCCCCATAAGGCTTGTCCTCCAGTCCTTACAGCATGCTCATCGCCCTTCTCTGGACACATCCAAGCACTTCAATATCTTTCTTAAACTGAGATGCCCAGAACTGGACACAGTACTCAAGATGTGGTCTGACAGTGCCGAGTGTAAGGGAAGAATAACTTCTCTAGTCCTGCTGGCCACACTGTTCCTAATACAGGCCAGGATGCCATTGGCCGTCTTAGCCACCTGAGCACATTGCTGGCTCATATTACATTTCCTGCCAACCAACACATCTTGACCCTCCTCAGGTCAAAGGAGCACAAATGATGTTGACCTTTCTTTCTGCTTTTTCAGGCCTTATTTTGCTGTCACTGTCTTTACTCTTACTTAATTTTTTGAAATAAAATGCTCAATGTGTCCTGCCATCCTGAAATTCCTCTCATATAGACTAACAGGGCATTCTGTTCTGTGCAGAAACAAAATTGCCCTTAAAGAATATCTTACTACTTTTCCCTCATCGAATATAAAACAGGCCTCCTTCTATTTGTGTGCTTGATTGTTTTATTTTGTTGGTTTGCTTTGGGGGTCTTTTTTGCCAGATATTACGTAAGTAACTTCAAAGAAAGACTGGGGGAGGCACACATGGTGATAATCTTCTTGTGGGGCAAGAGAAATTTGACTCATCTTTCCTTCACCACAGAAACAAGAAAAGAATAAGACATACACATTTTTTATTTCCTTTTACTGTGTGTGCATGCTTATTGAAAAGAAGTGAGAAATCCTCTATTCAAAAATCAAAAATTCCATATAAGATATTTTTAACCTGAGTGGCAGAATGGAAGAAGTAGGGGGGAAAATTGAAAGAGAAAAAAACAAAGAAGCCCAACCCAACAAACAAACAAACAAACAGAACTCCCTGCCAAATCCCCAAGACTACATGGTAAAATTATATGAAATTATATGAAGTTTATTTTACCTGACACCTATTAATCTACAGAAACTTGGCATGCTGACTCCCTAGAATGTAACTTTCTAGTTACTCTGCTACTTGGTATCATGGCCAGCTAGCAAAAATGAAAGAAAACCTAAACCATAAATCAGTCTCCCAGCTACAGTACTTGGATAAACACAAGGAAAATGAAGGGTTGGAAGTGGTTTTTCTTGTTCGTGCTGGTTAAATTGATTTATATCTGTCTGTCATTGAAACTCTGTTTTAAAACTAATGATTGTGGCTTCACGTAGAATAGTTGAAATTCTGACCCACATTCAAGGGCCTCCTTCAGTCCTTAGCAAACAGAAATAAAAATGACCCCAGGAGCCTGCAGCCTCCACTGAGGTGCTGAATCAATGGCATCTTCTTTGTCCAATTCTCCTTTTTAAAAATTAAAAAAAAACCCCAAACCAAAACTACAAGCCTAAAACCAACCACCACCAAATATTTGAGCTTTCCCCTCCCTCTGTGTCCCCCCCTCCCTTTTATTTGTTTATTTGTTTGTTTAAATAATACCTGGGGGAAAACTCTTCTATCCCTTTCCTTTTTGAATACTGCTGATGTACTGGGTTCTTTCCAAGCTCCAGTAACAGGCCACTACAAAATAACTGGCTGGGCCTCACTGCCAATCTATAATGTTCCTGGCCATGATTAATCTGATAAATAATAAATATATCAATCTAGTCTTTTAGACAAGGACAAATTCTTACCAGCGGGGAGGCACGAGGCCTCTTTTACAGCTGCCTGTAGTGCTGGAATTAATTATTTAATGCTTAATTCTTCAGGAAATGAGAAAGTTTTGATTAATGTTGTCCAGTGTCATTTCTTGCTTGTTTGATATGTGTCAGATAATTTTTCCTCGGCAGTCGCTCTGAAGAAGCCAGAGGCTACTGTCACTGGGATCAGACACTGAATTTCTAGAGATTAATTGAAGTGAAAATTTAGAGAAATGCACCATAAGTGCTCGCCCAAGATAACCTTTCACAGGCTAAATTTAGCTGCCTTTGGTAATGTTAGCCTCCTATTGCCCGGGTGTAAAACATTTATTTTTAATGCTGTGAGAAACCTATTTTGTTTCTTTGGGGTTTTTTGTTAATTTGTTTCTTAACTCCATCTATGACAGCATGATTAAAGTATTTAAGGCTTGATTCTTCTCTTATTTACCTCACTGTGATTCTGCAGCTTCCATGGGGGCAAATACAATTTTTATTAGTTATTCCAGAAGAGGATGGGTAGCTAGAGTTGAGCCATAAAATTAAAACTAGATAAGCTAAGTATCAGCTGAAGACTGTGTTAGCTCTAGCTCTGTAACAGATTAAGTCTGAATGCTAGAGGCTTGATTCTTTTGCTATTTGTGCTAAAATAATTCAACTATCCTCCTCTGATTTGCTGATCTCACGTTAGAATGAATTAGATACTTCTGCATTCATGAGATGTTTTTTGCAAAATGAGATTTTCATGGATATACCTAAACATTTGGAGAAATTCTTCTAGTATCTTTAGACTACACATTTCTTTTTCAATTTAATCCTCAGCTTGTCTGAAAAATATTTCTGTGTAGGTTGAAATTGTGGCATATTATAGAAAAGCCGATGTTTTCTTTCTCCTTAAAGCTGTGTGAGTGTAAAAGTAAGAGATGAATGCAAATTGTATACTTCACAAATCTCTTTTCTTGTCTTTCACCAAGCACATCAGTGCAAAGTAGTTAGTCTTGAAGAAAGACTCCTATCAAGACAGAGGCTGATACTGTTGTGACTTCTCTGAGCACTAAGATAAAGGATAGTACTGGATATTCGCATCATTGTTTTTGACGTAGTTTTGTACCCTCCAAAACATTTTTTCTTCTAATGTTCTTTTCCAGTCTTTGTTTTCATTGCTGTCTTTCTTTGCTACTAAATAAGAGCTGTATTCTACCCTCCTATTTATTTTACTTCTCTTTAAAATCCTGCAAGTGCTTGGGTTTATTACATTACATAGCTATGATGTATGGCTATGGCTCATCATCTAATGTCACTGATAAAACTTCCTTCCTCTCTACTCAGCATTTTCTGAGGCCACACCTGGAGTGCTGTGTCTAGCTGTGGGCTCCTCATTGCTAGAGAGATGTGAGAAGAGTTCAACAAAAGGACACAAAGATGATTAAGGGACTGAAGTCCTGTCCTGTGAGAAGAGGCTGAGAGAGCTGGGGCTGTTTAACCTGGAAAAGAGAAGGTTCAGGGCAAGCCTCATCAATGTGTATAAATATGTGAAGAGAGCGCAAAGAGGACAGTGACAGGCTCTTCTCAGTGGTGCCCAGTAACAGAACAAGAGACGATAGATCCAAACTGAAACACAACAGGCCCTGTGTGAGCATAAGGAAACATGTTTTTCCTTAGAGGGTAGCCAAGCACTGGCATGAGCTGCCCAGTAAGGCTGTGAAGTCTCCATCCTTGGAGATATTCAAAAACTGTCTAGACATAGACATGTTAGGAAAACAAGCCCTATGGGGAGCAGCTCTGGGAACTGGGGTTGTTCAGCCTGGAGAAGAGGAGGCTCAGAGATGACCTCTTTGCTGTTTACAACTACCTGCGGGGAGGTTGCAGCCAGGTGGGTATGAATCGCTTCTCTCAGGCTGATGACACCAGAACGAGAGGACATGGCCTCAAGCTACGCCAGGGGAGGTTTAGACTGAATGTTAGGAAGAAGTTTTTCACAGAGAGAGTGATCTCTCATTGGAATGGTCTGCCCAGGGAAGTGGTGGAGTCGCCATCCTTGGAGGTGTTTAAGAGAAGACTCAATGAGGAGCTCAGTGACATGGCCTAGATGGTGGGAAGCTTGGATGGATGGAGCGTGGTGCCTCTGGTTCCATGCTTGTGGGCCTGATCCTTGGGGGGGTGTTTGCTTGGGAGATGGACTAGATGGTCTTATGGGTCCCTTCCAATTCAGAATAACCTGTGAACCTGTGAACATGGTCTTGGGCAACTGGTTCTATGTGGCCCTCCTTGAGCAAGGAGGTTGGACCAGATAATCTACAGGGGTCCCTTCCTACCTCAATCATGCTGTGAAACAATCTGTGAACTATTGTTGTAACCTGACTTCTTCCTAATTTATTACACAGACGTGCTTTTGTTATGATTTAAGGGTTTTCATTAGTGATTCTAGGACTATTTCATGAGCTCACTCGCCTACCCTGGTGGTGCATTTAGATCTAAGGGCCAGGACAGAAGAGTGAAATATTTAAAACCTGCCCATAAATAATCTACATGGGTTTTTTTTTAATAGACATGAAGAAATATTGAACAGAAACATGTTGACCCAGGCACTTTCACAGCTTTTGGCCAAATGTGCAGAGCTCTTTTGTCTGGCTTCACAAGGAAAAGGAACAAATAAACTTTAGAACTATAACACCTACCTACAAAAAATGAAGAGCCAAACTAAATACTATTATTTCTTTTATTCCAAAAAGAACAACTTTTGGAAGGAAATTCTAGCCTAAGAATAAGATATTTAAAAATCTTACTGAGTTTTTTTCTTTTATTTTAATTTTGTTCTGAATATCAGCTGTTTAAAGCTCTATGAGAGTCAGGAATCTTAGAATTGTAGATAGATTACAAAGTAGGTGATAGAATTGTAAACATATGATTAATTGTATAAGGTTTTGAAAAATGTATTTACTAGTTCTTCCATTTACGTATCACGTGGGAATCATACACGTGTGCACATGTACAGAGACTTGCCCACATTGAGTGAAACAATTTATATGAGAAGGGACTTTTTAAACAGATATTTTCAACTTGCAAGGGGATATAAGTAATCAATTTATGTGAATTTACCTAATATCTAACTACAGTTTGAACATTTGAAACACAGAAAATGTCAGAAATATCAGCATAAAAAACCTCTTTGCATTTTTTCTGAGTAGTTATTTTCATCTTAAGGGAATCTGATATTTTATTCCATTTGTTTACAAAAAACCCAGAAAACTGGCTTGAACTAATAAAAGTATGAAAATGAAAAACTACAAAAATTTTAACTAATTCTTGGCTCACTAAATAAAACCCAAATGAACCCCAAAACTTAACTAACCTAAGCTAATGCAAGGCACAAGAGAAAGGTTTTACGTGTGTGAATGCAACTTCAAAAGTTGAATTTGTTTAGGGAATTTGTATTTTCTGCTTCTTTCTTCAGGAACCTATTTGCATTTTAAATAATTAAAACATTAAAACTGAAAAATTTATAGATGAGAGCTGCGAAGAGAATCCTGCTTGGCAGACAATAGAAAAGAAATTATTACCCTGCTAGGTTTGCTTTAATGTCATATCTGTCACTCTCCCCAAGGTAGGTTCATTACCATACCAAGTGCACCTCCTGCCACCACCTCCCCCCCACACTCTTTTTCTTCCACTCCCTGCCACTTAAGGACTCTGGATCTCTAGGGGACTTTGATCTCATTGTACACACTAACCCAAACAGAACCTCTGCTGTTCTCAATAATTTTTTTCTTTAAAAAAAAAGAAAAAGAAAAAGAAAAAAAAAAGAGAGAGAAGTAGCAGGGGGGAGGGGAGTGAATTTGTGTGAAGAGTGACAGAACGCTTTGTCCAGCGCAGCTTTGGCTGGTTGTAACAAGCGTCAGGACATTAGACGCAACAAAAGCTGGATTGGCAGTATCATCAATCACGGGTCTGACAGTCGACTTCAGTTTGTTTGTTCCACTCTGCATAATAAGTGATTGGATCAGGTTTAATTAGATATTGGGTAATCAATCATTGCCAACAAGGCAACCCAGCTTGGGATCTAGATGCTGCAAAGAGGGGGAAAAAAAGCAAATCTCATCCAGGGTGCATAAATACTCTAATGTATATGCACATAGGGTGAAGCTTCAGAAGAAAGGTATAAAGATGTCTGCAAGATGGCACATAATAGAATCGTTCACATCTGTATACTTGTTACCAGACATCTGCAGTTTGACATTTTACTTTCTCTGCATAATTACTTTTCAATATAATATAATATACTGACCTGAGGGAGAAAGACAAAGAAATTAAATTATGCATAAGATCCTTTCCTCCCCAGCCCTTACCAAAAAAGAAAAAAAAAAAAAA
>WEKX01026185.1:0-10771 GCA_013390025.1 Pitta sordida
GTGCCGCCTCCTCGGTGATTCAAATGAAAGCTAACTGCAATTTTTAACCAAAAACATAACCTCCACTTGACTAGGATGATTCATTCACTTCTTAATTTTAAATACACCATGTGCAACATCTAAAAGATGCCCTCTAGAGCCATCTGTTCAATGGAACATCTCAAATTTATTGAACAGCTAAGAAACAGACAGTAATGGGAACTCCCAGTTGCCACAACTGAAACAAATAACAAGAAGGTCTGAGTCAGCAGCCTGTCAGGAATTCTTGTTTATCTGACCATGTGCTTTGCAGCTCCACAACCACTGTCTGTGATTTACCTTGTGGAGGTCTGACAAACTGGTCACCATGCCAAGTGCTCTGTGTCCTGCAGGTGGGTAACAGTGCTAGCAACACTCAGACCTTCTTCTTCTGCTCTCTTGCAGTGCTCAGAGTGGCAGACCTTTCCTGGAGCTCAGTACTGCGTGTGGATCATGAGTCACCCTCACAGTGCAGCTGCAGAACAGCTCCCCAGAGTGAGAAGTGGGTCATTTGTTACAGCCACAGGACCACAGGAGAAACAAAGCTCTTCTGAAAAGCGGTACTAGGAGCAGAGCTGAGATCACTCGCATTGAGTGGACCATTCTGCTGCAGGATTTTCTAAGCAGCGAAGTCTGCTAGCCCCTGATCCGAACCGAGCAGTGGTAAGGCAGGGCGTCTGATTTTCCTTTGAAAAGCAAGTACTCAAGAGGAATAGAAGCAGAAATAACTGCTCCTGTGAGAGATGTGGTATCAGCCCTGGCTGAATACCAAGCCCAACTGTGACCTAACCAACATGAGGGCACTGCTTTGTATTTATGAGATCTCTCCTTTGCATGTGCAGAAAGATAACTCTGAAATGGCCCAAAGCCACTTGATGAGTGGGAAGATGAATGAAGGAATCTCTGTGAATCACTGCAGCTTGAAGGAAAGTCCAGAAACACAAACAGCAATGCTGAAAAATGGAGTGTTGAAAGTCTCCCCCCGCAGCAGCAACAGGTCTGCTGTCTTGTCCCCCTCTCAGCATTTATTTGCCTTCTCCCTCACGAAGAAAGACCAAAAGCACTTCAGAGTAACCCACCTATCAGAGGGAGAGGTGATATCACAGACTTTTAGCACTCTTACTACTTTGACTTCAGCAATTTCAGCATAAGCAAGCATTTCTGTGATGTTAAAATATAAAAGTGATACAGTAACTAGACTGTGTAAGGCACATCAGCAGCTTCCTCTTAAGCTGGTGTTTTCTGCACCCAACCCTGACACACCACAACCTCTGTAACTGCACAAAGTGAAGCAGGGTCTTGGTGCAGCACACATATCCTTAGCAGCACGTAAAAACAATTCCTTAACACACATGCCAAATTACAGATTTTTTTAAACAGATAAACATATGCTAAATATTTCTGTGAACCTTCACAATTCAGAGTAATGTAGATAATGGAGATAGTGCAGCAATTGCTGCCTTAGCTGAGGGAAAGGGAGATTCTATAGGAAGGGATTTCAATTTTCAACTTCTCAGCGCCTGTCGGAGCAGGGCTGATACACCACCTGCTTCTGTTTCACTGTACCCTGAGTGAGTGCACCTTAGTGGAGATTTTATATACATCTGCCTATCAAGGTTACAATTTACCTGTAGAAAAATCAATTGCCAGTAAAACTCTTCAAGTATGATCCGGAATTCAGAAACGTAACATATATTACTCTTTTTCCTGAACTTTCCCATAAAATATCAGCTTACTCAGTATTCTGTGACAGGAAATAAAATTTGCTCTCAGTTACAGCAATAATATAACTTCATTTGCTCTTCATACACGCTTAAAAATCAGGCTGCAAATACAATACGCAGTATTTCATAAATGAAGCAGATGTAACTGCAGCTGGGAGTGTAATCCCAGGGACAATTGTACTTGGAGCACAGCTCCAAAAGATAATAACGAAGATGGTCTCTCGGTTTCTTTTCACCCTAAATCCTTCAATCAAGGGCTGCATCATCTCCAGCTCCACTCAGCATGGCATTAAGATTAGTTTAACTTGCAAAAGCTCAAAACTGATGCTTTAAGGGTTGGGGAGAACCAGGAGGCAGAAAAGACAAAGTGATCCCCACTTCTTTTCGGAACTACAGACTCTCTTTGTACAGAGATCACAGAATCACAGAATCACGGAATACTATGAGTTGGAAGGGACCCACAAGAATCATCTAGTCCAACTCACCATCNATGCCATTGGCCTTCTTAGCCACCTGGGCACACTGCTGGCTCATATTGAGTTTCCTGTCAATCATTACACCTAAGTCCCTCTCCACTTCACTAATCTCAAGCCACTCCTCCCCCAGCTGATAGCGGTGCATGGGGTTCTTATGTCCAAAGTGAAGAACCCGGCACTTAGTCCAAGTCTGAATCCAACAGGTCTTGGGAGTGCTTGCTGCTCACTGCCCCCTTCACTGCTGACCCTCAGGTCAGTGATACAGTTATAAATCAGACCTGTAAGAGTGATGACCGATTAGCAGGGCCCTAAGTTTTAGCTATGAAATTCAATGCACTATAATGTTTTATGTACTATAGTTTTCCAAGCTTCACTGATACCCTGTGCTTTTCCCTCCTGAGAAAACTGTGATGATGTCACAGAAGGCTTTTCCTCAAGTGCTGTATGGATGTCACCAGGGTTTCCTTGCATAGACCTAAATTTCAGGTCTGTGTTTTTGCTTGTGGCAGCCCAAACAGCCTGGTCATGAGTGCAGCAGTCTGTGAAGGGATCTTGAGCATCATCTGTCGCATGGTTAGTTCCCTCAGCCTCTCCCTAGAGAAAACTCTGCACGCTATTTGTTTTCAGAATGCATTGGGGTTTGTTCTTCAGAATAGAACTTCTGGCCTGATTTCTTAAGGAAACAAAGCTTCTGTAAGCATTGTGGGAGAACACAAACATCTGCCCACCATTGTATAATTTCTTAAATTAACCAGCGTATCTCAGCAATCCCTGGCATGAGGATGTATGCACTCTGGTCTCCATCTCAAATAAATGGAGGAAAAGAGTTCTCCTATCAACAACCAGAACAGTTTCAGAGCTGTCTTCCTCTCTAGAGGAACCCAGAACAGCTGTGCTCCTAAGCCAGGCAATATGCTCAGTGCCTGAAGCCCAGAGGGATTAATCCTGGTCTCAGGGTTGTGCTTGTCTCCTGTGGTCACTGGAGCTGGTTAGGAATGGCATGTTTGTTTCTTTTCCCCCTTGCGAGCAATTGCTATGACTGGTCACATGGATTACAGCAGTGATGTACACAATTAAAAACACAACCCAAAAGACATTTTTGTACCAACTTGTGATGTGTTATACCGGAGTAAAAGTATACTTCAAAGGACTAAAATGATTTTGCAACAAGAATTATTTGAGATAGAAAGTAGGAGTAAGACAGAGGGGAGCAAGAAATTAAGTCCTGCAATACAGAAGGTATAATGAGCTGTGCTAGAGCTCAGTCATGTTCTTTTGGCCTTCCAGCCAGGTATGATAACATGTCCATAGAGGCTCAGCTAATGATATTTATTAGTCCAAAACCTGGATCACAATTTTAACTATATAAAGCAGAGAGAAAATCTAGACATTTTCCTTCATAAAACATCAAGAGAAGCTGGCCTGATCTGCTGAATCCCACCGTGGCTCACAGAAGGTCAATTGCACATTGGCAGCTGAAGAAAGAAGCGCTACAGAGACGTCCTACTTAGTACATTGCAAAGGGTATGAGTGGTTTGCTCTGAGGTTTGGTTTCGAGAGAGCTCTTTGGGTTTAGGAGCGATATACCTGTTTATTATATTGATAAATGACACCTTTTTCCTACTTGATTTGTTGGGGACTGAGTGACCTGGCAGTAAAAATGACTTGATATTGCCACTTAACTCTTATTGATGTTTTTCCTGGTTCACCTTTTATTTGCATAAATGAGAAACAGAAAGAAACCCTTATTCTTTAACAGAATCACATGGGATTCCCTGAGGAAGGTTGATGGATGTTGCAGACACACATCTCCCCAGGTACCACACCAGTAACAACTTTTGTCCTCACACTCTTACA
The DNA here is from genome assembly GCA_013390025.1 of Pitta sordida. NCBI lineage: Eukaryota > Metazoa > Chordata > Aves > Passeriformes > Pittidae > Pitta > Pitta sordida. The sequence continues at coordinate 4,076 of WEKX01026185.1, forward strand.
GACCCTGCTCAGTGACCCCTCACCCTACATTCAGCTAAGGCAGAGCTGACAGGCCAGCAGTGTTTGCTCAGCCACAGGTTTGACACTTTAACATGTGAAGTGTGTGTGGAGGAACAAGTGAGAGAATGTTAAATCATAATTTTTGTAATTAATCGTTAAAAAATATGGGACCTATAAACACATAAGTACAAACCTAAATACCTATGCTTATAAACAGACATTTTTACTCATTTTAAAAAAACACAAAAAAACCCCAATCCTGTGATGCTTTCTCATGATGGAAAGAGCAAAAATAATTTTTTCTAAAAGGAAAAATGGAAAGACTGCAAGCACTCATGGATCACAGAGTTACAGCTTGGGGTTTTGTCTCACTGTTGCAAAGACTACAATAATATTCTGCAGCTGCATTTCACTTTACCGTATCTTAAAAAAATACTTAAAACCAAACAAAACCAAACTAATGACTATTTTTTGTTGCTTAATTTCACAAGGAAAAACCCTAATGAATATATTAACATCACCTTCAAATAAGTGAGACTTGCACCATGAGAGGTCTTTGACCGGGTCAAAACAAAAAGTTCAGTCTGTCTCAGACACTTAGTCACACCATAAAATTCTGGTAGATAACCCTGAGCAGTCTAGAATTTAAATAATTTCAGATTCAGATCCATCGTACCCACTCACATCTTTGCAAAAAAGTCTTGTGGAATTAAATGGAGGATGAAGGTAACAGATTGATTTCTATTATCTTTATTAATATTTTCCCACTCTCTGCACTCCACAGTAGTGTTATATTCTTCTATATTCTTCTATTTAATTTCATCAGACCGTTCCAAAGTCTTAAAAGAAATCACAAATATTTTTACAATTCATAGGATTTCTTTCCCATAAGGTATTTCTCTCCCTTTTGTTTATGTTTGGGGAGGAAACGTCACTAGAACAAAGAAATGGTGCTGCACTGAAAAACCTACCCCAAAAGAGATGCTGCAAAACAACAAAAGAAATTAACACAACTAGGAGGAGAAACTTCTGCAAGGGGTTCCCTGGTGGAAAGAAGTGAATGGGGTTTTACACATACAGACTTACCTTTTTCTGATAACCAGAAATCTAGTCTTTTACTGTTTCTTGCAATTTGAGTCCTCTCTTTTTGTTTTATTCCAGCATTTGGAGCAGGCTTATTGTTTCTCTTTGCCAGCTGCTAGAGTAGGATTCAAGGACCCGGGGAAGGTGGGCTCTGCTAACCCTGCCCTCCCTGTGTTTCAAAGGTCACCTGGTTTAAAAATCAAACCAGGATTCAAAAAAACACCTCCAAACCCAACCAAAGCAAACAAATCCCAAAGTCTGTCCATATCTTCCCATGAAATTAGCTTTTTTTCCTGACCCGTTTCTCTGTGTATGTGCGTCATGTACTTATGGGACAGATGAGTAATAAGCATTGTGACTTATAAAAATAGCAGAAGATAGGAAGGAAAAAAAATCTGCACTTACTTTCAGATTTATAAAATAGTAGTATTTATGGATAAACTGGGACAATATGGAAGTTTTGGCTGCTTGTAATTCCCATCTTTGGAAAGTTTGCAATGAGGTTAAAAAGATTTAAAATTCATGAGCATTCTCCCCCGGCCAGCTCACTGTACAGCAGAAGCTGTCTCATAGATGGTGACAGGATGGCAAGGTGACCACACCAATTATTTTAATATTTTCCGCCAAATTGCTTAGTCCTTTTTGATGACATTTAACCATATCAGGTACTGATTTACCGAGGGCAATGAAACCAGTGGACTGGACCTTTGCTTGCCTCCACCTTTTTTTAATCCTTCTTTTTAAAAAAACCTCCAAACTTCCACAAACCACCGGATGGTGTGGAACATATTTCCCCCTCAGCATAGGCAGTCGGACGCACATCTGAAGCCTCACTAACTGCAAGTCCCTGGTGCACCAGAGTCCCCTGCGTTCAGAGCTATCTCCAGGACTTCCCAGGCAGACAGTCTGTCCTCCATGGCAGCAGAGTGACCTGGTGACTAAACTACTGGCAACTCACCAGTTCTTAGTCTCTAACCTAAAATCCCTCTTAATTAATCTCCAAGTGAGAAAGAGCAGCCAGCCAACAGCAGAGCACCATGACTAGGACAGCAGCAGAATCTCTGGCTCCTATTTTGGAAGAAATTTTAAAAAATTAAAGATCATAAACACCCACCCACTCCAAACAGCTTGAGGAAAAAAGAGCAGGGGAATGTGGTTCACTTCAGCCTGCATTGCAGCAAGGAGATAGAATTCTGTCTAGCTTGTCTTGGTGACACCAACTACATAAGCCCTCCCACCATGTGCACAGATTCATTCTGCAGTTGTTCTTTTGCCAACTCTATGGACTTTTTTACTAAGTGGATTGGATTAAATCCAACACAGATGCACTGCACAGCCTCAAATGTCACACTGATGGCTCCTTGAAGGGCTTTACCAGTTTAGCCAGGCCAAAAGGAGACAGTGCATCCCAGGCAGGTACTAGGAAAAGTCTGGAATGGCTGGAGGTAAGGCAGGAAAATAGGAATATTAAGGAATAATAAGAAATGCATTGGAAGAGAAGAGTAGTTAAGCACTAAATCAGATAATAAAGAGATGGTAAATTCTCCATTTCTTGACACCTCCAAACCAAGACTGGGTGTCTTCCTAGAGGACATATCCCAGCAGTTCTACCCAGCTACCAAAGTGTCATCTGGCCCACAACGTATATTGGGACCAGAAGTGGAGAATCTGACTGTCCTTCCTTGCCTTGAAATATCCATAAAGCACATTATGAGTCCTCTCTGGGAAATCAACTTTTCTTAATCCTACAGTATAAGCTTTTTGTTATATTTTTGTTTCTTTGTGTTTGGCTTTTTTTACCTCTCATTCAGGGACCTACATTACAAGAGAGCAGCACTTCATACTCATTTGAGTCAAGATTACTTTAGAGGGCAAATATTGCAGAGTATTTCCCACTGTAACCAGTGCATTCCATCTGATGGACATTTTTGCCAGTATTGTAGCAGAAGCAAATAAATGGCAGGAATATCTGTGGAAACAGTGGTGCTCAAGCACGTACTGAAAAACCTGAAGGAAGGCAAGTTTCGACTGCGTAGTTTTGCCTGTTAGCCCTGGAGTTATATTTAGCCATGCTGAGAACAACAAAAAAAAAAACAACAACAAAAAAAGATCTAAACCGATTGTTTACTGCTCAGACAACAGCCTGTTAAAATCGCCCTTGTTACTACGGCAATAGTACATATTTACAGGAATTGTGGCTGATTTTGATCAGTCATACCAAGCCATGCCTCAACCTATTTCATACTGATTAGAGTCTGGTCATATTTTAAGTGTCTATGAAATTATGCAAATGGAATCTGTACCAGAAAATCAGATTGCCAGATAATTGACCATTAATCTTTAATAAAAGTTTAAAAAAATTAAAGCAATCAGAAATCAGCTTAGCGTACTGTCTCCTGGGCCTTATTTTGGTCTAGTAAGTCTGTACACTAAGCTGATTTCTGATTGCTTTAAGTTGTAAAAATTGCTTTTTAACCCATGGATATCAATGAGATTGCACCTGGTGTAAGTCAGGGCTGAATTTGATCTGCTGTGTGCCTTAATCACAGTATATTTTTGTTAAAGCCCAGTATTTGTGTGGATCTGTGGATCCTGATTTGTTCAAGTGCATGATAATCTCCCCCTAAGCCTGTCAGAATACAGCAGGTTAATAATGCTGTAAGTAGAATCCAATTTATTCATAAAACACCGGAACGCTTAAACCAAACTGTTCTTTTGTGTCAAGCCCCCCCTCCTGCCTGGCTGCAGCAGACAAAGGCTCTTGCCGCAGCCGGTGGGAGCGAAGGGGGCAGAATAACAATAGCACGGCATCTGTCGCACCGGCCATCCACCTGTCTGTCCATCCATTCATCCATCCATCCATCCATCCATCCATCCATCCATCCATCCATCCATCCATCCATCCATCCATCGTGCACCCGGTTCCCTCTCCATCCGATGTTTTGCACAACCAAAGCCACCATCCTCCCTATCCCACAGTCCTTGGTACCTGCTTTGGGAACTAGGTATCGCTCCACATTAAACTGGTATTTTGATAAGTGCTCCGATGTTTTTTGGTGGCAGCAGGAGAGCATAATCCTGTGACAACATTCCAGCCTATTAACATTATCTCTTAATTAGCATATATAGCACTTGCTGGCTGTTTATCGGAATTCAATGAGCACATGCTGTAAAACTTCCTTTCCCCTGTGACCAACAAAGTAAATAAAAATCCCACATGCTTTAGTAGAAGGTTAGATTACTTTGCAAGTCTCTTCTGTTTGAAGATTCCCTGTGCAAACTGTTCCCATGAATTTCAGGAAACTCCACCTATTTGTGATCCCCCTCTGTCAGCATCAAGAGTCCTTGCCAGGAATCACAGCTGGATCACATTTTGTGTCACCTCAGCGCAGGGTAGAGATGATCTTCCAGTCAAGGGCACTACAGTCCAAGTATGAGAAGGAGAGAGTGACAGAGGAACAGACATCAGCCCTAAGGAGGAAGGAATAAAACTATACTGGCCAAAATGACAGAACCACCCAAACCCCCACAAAGGGATTCAGGCAGAAGGGGATACCCAAGTTATCTCTGATTAAATTAGAGACATTTATTACGGAACGTTGACTTTTCATTAAGCTGGATTTTACGATATTAACCAAACTGTATGAGGTGTTGAGTGATATAATCTAGATGTAACTGATAGGTTAGTTGGATTATGGGTTGGACTAGATGATCTTCAGGGTCCTTTCCAGCCTTATCTGTACTGTGATACTGTGAAATGTGCATGTTCAATCCTGTCCTGCTCATCTGTATGCAGGGCCAGAGGGCTGTTCACAAGCTAGGGGCACATCTCACCCTCCTCCCTTTTCTTACAAAGACTGGAGGCAGCTGGAAATAGCCACACAACAGAGGGGTAGTTGCTCACTTCTTCAGGCCCTTTGCTTTTGCCAAGCCACATGATTACTCCTCTTTGCACTTTTGCTCAAAAACACAATTTCCAAGCTGACAGATATCACAGTTGGCTGTGCCTCCATCCTCAAAGAGCAGATACCTGATCTGCACAAGTTATCCTTGCAAAAACACACACAGACTGCTGTGTATGGCTCTTCCATGATCCCTGAGGAAATCAGCCAACCTGCAATGCAGGCTTCAGATACATCCAAAATTAAAAGCTTTTGATAAAATTTCTGGTTAAGATAATTAATAAAGTGAACTGATGATTGGGAAGGAGGTCCATCAAAAACGTGCTCTAGGATTACTGGGAAATAAACCATCCAGCATGCTTTAATTCAACTGAGAGCTTGTGGGTGACAGTGAAGACCTAAACCCAGAATCTCTGCCCTGCATTAGACAGGGAGCTAATCTAGATGCTCATAGTATTTTCTCCCAGGATAATAAAGTTGTTTTGCTGTTGTGATGAAATTTTTGCAAGAAACAGAAGTCTAATGATCTTCAACTCTCAGGGATGTTGCAGTAGTATTGCAACAAGCTGCCAGGGATCCGAAAGTTGTGCTGTTGTTACGGATTTTATACTGCTGCTACAGCTGTAACCAAGGATTCCATCACACTTAATCACCACGTGTAAACTGTGGTGGGGCTTACATTCCCTGCCCCCACCCTGCTCCTGGACTGCAGAAGCCAGAGAGTAACAAAAACTCCCTGAAGTTATATTTGGGAGGAGCCGTCCAAAACTTCTGTCAGGTTAACAGACATTTATGCAAATCGTTTGAGCTACTGTACATTAGCAACAAATTTGAGAAGGATTTTTTTAGATACTTGAAAGTAAAAAGAGAGCAGAGTTCCAATTACCTTTTACAACAAAGTGGGTCAGTGATGCCTGAGGGTCCCAGCCTCTCAAACAAATTCTGAGTGATGGAGAAGCAGCTGCTGGAAATAGTCTGGAGAGACACAGAACATGATGGGAGATAAAAAGAAGTTGTGTGGAAGTATAAAGGAGTGCTGATCACTCCAGTCATGGGTACGCAGTGGTGACCAGTGTGGCACCACACAACTCCCTTAGTGAGTGCCATGGAATGAGTCAAGAAATGCACATGTATCAAAAACGAGCTGAAAATGTCAAAAGAGTAAATAGAGATCATGACTCATCTCCAGAAATGCTACAAAGCACAGACACTTAAAACAGTTTTAAAATCATTGTAGCATTACAGGAGCTTTCTGGCAGCATTTTCTCATGTGTACAATGAAGACTAATAGGAAAAACAGTCAGATACTCCTGCAACTTCAACACCTTCATGAAGCAACTGATTTCCAAATATGTACTTTCTCCTTTCTCATCAATGTAACATCCTCTTCCTGCCTCTGCTGGATTTCTTGTTTCACCTTTCCTCATAGAATTGTCTGCTCAACTTTATAGCATTTTTCCTATGCACATAATAGGTTGTGTCTGTCTTGCAGGTGATTTTCCAGTGCTGAGGTGACTAAAAAGCAATAGAAACTGGTGCAAAACGAGATGATCCAGTGAGAAAGAAAGCAATCGAAAACTGAGGTAGGAGATGAAGAAAGTCCATCTAGTTCAGAACAACTCACCCATGGTCAAATATCATTTCCAGTAATGACAACAACCTTGGTGAGTTTTATCTGCCAGTTTAGAGGTAATATCACAGAATCACAGAA
>WEKX01026194.1:9793-20053 GCA_013390025.1 Pitta sordida
TGCCCATGGTCCCATGCTTGTGGGCCTGATCCCTCGGTGGCCGTTCACTTGGGAGTTGGACTAGATGATCGTTGTGGGTCCCTTCAAACTCAGAATAACCTGTGAACATGGAAAAAATCAGAATTTGACTTGGGAAATTTCAGAATACAATGAGGAAATGAAATCGTATAATTTTAATACTAAATTGAATGTATTCTCAGTATGAGACCATGAATACAGTGCCCACCAGAAGAGGAAATTCTGATCCTCATACCCTTGAATGAAATGGTACGTATGTTCAGTGTAATATTTTCTGAGGGACATTGCAAAATACTACCGATTCCAAACCTGAGAAACCTCTCTTCAACAATGATTTCAAACAGTATCTCGTATTTTAGTCAAGTTTTAAGTTTGAATTCAACTTATGAATAACACTTAAGGCATGTTTGTATCTACTTATCACAGAGTATAGTATAGTAACAAAAAAGTATAGACGTAGTATAGTAACAAAAATCATTTTCACTTGTGTTGGTGAAACACACATGTAAGGACTCATACGTACTCATTACCCTCTTTTCTGCAGCACTGCTAAGACTTACAATTTTTTGGAAATACTTCAGGGTTTTTACATCTGGAAAATTTCATGATATGATGTTCCTGATTCATGAACTCTAAGAACTGTTTACATCAGGCTGATATACAGTTATACCCCGTCATTTGCGAGGAATGGGTCAGGTCATGGGCCTCGCGAAAAGCTAAACTCGCAAAGAAGTGCAGGTCGCTAATATGCATACAGGCCATGCCCATTGTTCCACGCCCTGGCACTCCAGAGCGCTGTGGGCACTTTTCTGCTTCCTCCCTTGTGCTCTCTGAGCACAGGGGAGCAAAAGGAACTGTTTGTGAGTCCCCTCTGACTTGGGAGACCCCCCACCCTGCCAAGAATCCACGGGCCCCTCTGGGCTGCAGCGACTGCGTGCCCACAGTCCAAACCCCGCACCGCTGCTCCCTACCCCTGACCCTGGCACTCGCGCCTGGGTGCTCCAGCACGGAGTCCTGGCCCCGTGGCCACATCACACTGGCAGCCCCGGCGGGCCAGGTGTCAGGCGCTGGCAGCCCTGGCGTGGAGTCTTGGCCCTGTGGCTGCACCGCGCCAGCAGCCCCAGCACGTTATACCGGGATGCCCGGGCACGAGCACCAGGGGCGGAGGGAGGCAGCATCGGCGCAGAGCACGGGTTGCAAGTGAGCGGACGGAGCAGCCCAGAGGAGCCGACAGATTTTGGGGGAGGGGTGTCTCCTGAGTCAGAGGGGGCTCGGAAACCAGGCTGCTGCCACCACGCATGCTCACCATTCCTCCGTGGTGGGGAAGGGGTGTCCATGGGCTCTCCTCGGCATTCCTGGAGCCTGGGAAATCTTAACTACTTTGCAACACTGCGACACCCCTAGCCGCTTATGGTGGGGGCGGGGAGGAGTGTCGGCTCAGTATCGGAGTTTCCTTCCTTTTAACATGCACCAGTCCCGGGAGAGGCAGTGCTGCCTGTACAGTCCCAGAGGGTGAGGGAACAGAAGCCTCCTCCAGGCACAGTGACAGCTGCCCCCTCCCAGAACACAGGGCTTGCCCCACCTCGCTTGCCTCGCTTTTGTGGAGCAGTTTCCCAGGTCAGGGACAGGGGCACGGTGCCGCCATTGCGAGCCCCCTCTCCACAGGCACTGTGGCACCGCCCCTTGGCCGAGCAGAGGCACTGCACATGCATCGGCCCGCTAAACTCACAAATGGTTGAGTCAAAACTGCGAGAAAATTGCCTCACAAATGAGTGGGGTCTCAATGGAGAGGTCGCAATGCAGCGGGGATTCACTGTAATTCCAGTCTACATCAGTAGAGCTGTTCAGCTCTCACTAAATTATCCAGGCAGGGAATAAGCACTGCTCTGCTCAGTTCGAGTTGGGTGAAGGATGTATTTTCATGTTGAAGGAAATACATTTAGATAATTAATTAGCTCTACAATTAAGCAATATATTGTCAGCTTCTCCTAAGTTCAGTGCTATAGTTCTATGCATTGCCCAAAAGTTACATATTTAGTTCAGGACTGTTATGATTGAGATAAAAACATTTTAATAGGTAAAGAAAAAGCTTCACACACAAGCTAAGTAGAGCAAAGAATTAATTCACTACTTCTCATGGTAAGACAGGACTTCAGCCATTTCCAGGAAAGCAGGCCTCCATCATGTATAATGGTGACTTTAGAAGACTTTAGAAGTCCATCACTTCAAACATCCTCCTTTTCCCTCTTCTTCCCCCAGTATTAAGTGCTGAATATGGTGCCATATGGTCTGGGATATCCCTTTGATCATTTGGGATCAGCTATCCCAAATGTGTCCCCTCCCAGCTTCTTGCACGCCCAAATCCACTTGCTGGCAGAGTGTGGTTAGAGGCAGAAAAGGACTGTCTAAGCACAGTAGTAACAATATCCCTGTGTTATCAACACTGTTTCCAGCAAAAATTCAAAATATTGTCCCACACTAGCTGTTATGAAGAAAATTAACCCTATCTTGGCCAAAATCAGCGCATGATTCAACCGTGGAAACGGAAGGCATAACACAGCAAGGACTGCTACTCCAACTGAGTAGCAACACATTTTGTCTTCTTGTGCTTTAGAAAGTACAACATAAAAGAGAAAAGCACCTGGAGGAAGGGGACAGGTAGATGTACAAGAGAAAGAAAGACAGCTGAGGAGAAAGAATCCGTAGAACTAGGACACCCAGAGGGAGAATTTGGTCCACACAATTCTAGACATCACACCAATGTGAAATATTAAAGAAGACTTACCTTTATAGACTACTGTAGCAAGTCACCCAGTATTCCTGGCTTTTAAGGTGGTAATGTCAGATTGGAAACAATGTTAGGATGTATATATCCACTTAAAGTCTACTCCATGAGTCCATGTGAATGTGTATATCCATAAAAATATCTTTCCTTGTCAAAATACATACGTGTATATATCTGTGCATGCACAATGTTTTCTCACAGCTTCTCCAGAGAACAATTCCTAATATGAGAAGCATCTAAGAGATTAAAAAGGCGTATGTCTCTCCGCATTGAGTGTTGCAAGGGTAGACAACAAGTTTTAACTAAATACCAACCATTTCATAGTTCAAATTAGCTGTAAGTGCATAAACTGAGTTCAGACTTTTAACTATACAAATTTGTACATCCACATTTTTATTTGAACAGTTGTAAAAGAACAGTTCTAAATTCCTGCTCAGTAGTGAGGAATAATTGTTTAGGATTAATGAATTTCCACTGGTGTTAACAGCAAACCAGAATTCAGAAGCATAAGTTATTTTTTCCATTCTTATATCACTGTTCGCAAATAGATTTGTATTGGTCTCTGTACGGGTGTTAGATGGTGAGTTGGACTAGATGATCCTTGTGGGTCCCTTCCAACTCACAGTATTCTGTGATTCTGTGTGATTCTGTGATTAAAGTTGTTTTTGTACTCAGGGCATAAAAATCAGCCATAGTGGTCTTTGGAATTAATTACTGGAAATGAGATTAATTACTGATATAGCTTGTAGAGCTACCACTTACATGTCTTTCTTTTGATTATATATCTTTGCAATAAAACTTTGTTTTTCTCCTTTACTTTATATTTCTGAATATAATTCAGAAGTCTAAGTGGATATATATATACAGTGGTTCTCCACGTATTCACGATCCATAATTTCCGTGATATGAATAGTCGCAAGTGATTTTTCAGCAAGTTGTGTGACCTCAGCGCATGTGCAGAATGTACCACGAATCCATCAGCTCGTGATATATAATGAGGTTATGAATATCTAATTGCTGCTGCCTGCCATCACTGCCCACCAGACTTGCCAAACATCCTTCATTCTCATCGTTTAGGGGAACCACTTCCATCTCTGTGAAGCTGGGAGTGCTGCCGCATGGCCAGCGCAGAGGGACCGGGCCTGTGCCAGCACATATAAGCATGGTGGCATGGCACCGCTGCGAGCTGGGGGGTGTTGGTGCATGGTTGTCACTGCAAATGCTGACCTCGGGGTGGTGGCGGACGGGAGATTTAATCTCCAGGTGGCCGGAAGTGGAGCCACTGACTCGGCACCGCTCTTCAGCTCTGCCTGCACCGGCATGACATGGGAGACATAGCCCGGTGTGTGCCAGAGAAGGGTGACAAGGACGGTGAAAGGACTGGAGAACAAGCCCTATGGGGAGTGGCTATGGGAGCTGGGGTTATTCAGCCTGGAGAAGAGGAGACTCAGAGGTGACCTCATTGCTGTTTACCACTACCTGAAGGGAGGTTGCAGTCAAGTGGTTGCGAATCTCTTCTCTCAGGCTGCCAGCATCAGAACAAGAGGACATGGCCTTAAGCTATGCCAGGGGATGTTTTGGCTGGATGTCAGGGAGAGCTTTGTCACAGAGAGAGTGATTCCTCAGTGGAATGGTATGCCCAGGGAGGTGGAGGAATCACCATCCCTGGAGGTATTTAAGGAAAAACTTGATGAGGAACTCAGTGACATGACCTAGATGATGGGAGGCTTGGATGGAGCATGGTGCTTGCGGTTCCACACTTGTGGGTTCAATTCCTGGGTGGGCGTTCACTTGGGAGTGTAACTAGATGATCCTATGGGTTCCTTCCAGCTCGGAATAACCTGTGAACCTGTGAACCTGTAACCAGTCTGGCCTCTTGTAGCTCAGATATAACACCGGAAATGTGATAGATTAAATATGGACCTGAACAATTTAATTATTGTAATTATAAAATACAAATATTTTATCTGAAAAACTAAAATGCTTGGCAGATTCAAGTACTTCATTCAAAGGTGGTTTACAACTGAACCAGAATCTTGAGTCACTGAAATAATTCAGATTNGTGAGTTGGACTAGATGATCCTTGTGGGTCCCTTCCAACTCACAGTATTCTGTGATTCTGTGTGATTCTATGATTAAAGTTGTTTTTGTACTCAGGGCATAAAAATCAGCCATAGTGGTCTTTGGAATTAATTACTGGAAATGAGATTAATTACTGATATAGCTTGTAGAGCTACCACTTACATGTCTTTCTTTTGATTATATATCTTTGCAATAAAACTTTGTTTTTCTCCTTTACTTTATATTTCTGAATATAATTCAGAAGTCTAAGTGGATATATATATACAGTGGTTCTCCACGTATTCACGATCCATAATTTCCGTGATATGAATAGTCGCAAGTGATTTTTCAGCAAGTTGTGTGACCTCAGCGCATGTGCAGAATGTACCACGAATCCATCAGCTCGTGATATATAATGAGGTTATGAATATCTAATTGCTGCTGCCTGCCATCACTGCCCACCAGACTTGCCAAACATCCTTCATTCTCATCGTTTAGGGGAACCACTTCCATCTCTGTGAAGCTGGGAGTGCTGCCGCATGGCCAGCGCAGAGGGACCGGGCCTGTGCCAGCACATATAAGCATGGTGGCATGGCACCGCTGCGAGCTGGGGGGTGTTGGTGCATGGTTGTCACTGCAAATGCTGACCTCGGGGTGGTGGCGGACGGGAGATTTAATCTCCAGGTGGCCGGAAGTGGAGCCACTGACTCGGCACCGCTCTTCAGCTCTGCCTGCACCGGCATGACATGGGAGACATAGCCCGGTGTGTGCCAGAGAAGGGTGACAAGGACGGTGAAAGGACTGGAGAACAAGCCCTATGGGGAGTGGCTATGGGAGCTGGGGTTATTCAGCCTGGAGAAGAGGAGACTCAGAGGTGACCTCATTGCTGTTTACCACTACCTGAAGGGAGGTTGCAGTCAAGTGGTTGCGAATCTCTTCTCTCAGGCTGCCAGCATCAGAACAAGAGGACATGGCCTTAAGCTATGCCAGGGGATGTTTTGGCTGGATGTCAGGGAGAGCTTTGTCACAGAGAGAGTGATTCCTCAGTGGAATGGTATGCCCAGGGAGGTGGAGGAATCACCATCCCTGGAGGTATTTAAGGAAAAACTTGATGAGGAACTCAGTGACATGACCTAGATGATGGGAGGCTTGGATGGAGCATGGTGCTTGCGGTTCCACACTTGTGGGTTCAATTCCTGGGTGGGCGTTCACTTGGGAGTGTAACTAGATGATCCTATGGGTTCCTTCCAGCTCGGAATAACCTGTGAACCTGTGAACCTGTAACCAGTCTGGCCTCTTGTAGCTCAGATATAACACCGGAAATGTGATAGATTAAATATGGACCTGAACAATTTAATTATTGTAATTATAAAATACAAATATTTTATCTGAAAAACTAAAATGCTTGGCAGATTCAAGTACTTCATTCAAAGGTGGTTTACAACTGAACCAGAATCTTGAGTCACTGAAATAATTCAGATTTCAAAAAGCCGCATTTTTCCATTTTGTCTTGGCTCTACTGCCCTGTAGCATTCCCATTGATCGTATAAAGCTACACTAGCAAAAGTCGAAGACCAGATGATGCTAAACTGAAGAGACAATTAAACTGGGAGTGAATGATGGGTTGAGATACCTGCATTTTAACTGGCAGTAGCTGATCAGAAAAGTAAATGCCTCATCTTGACAGAAACAAAGTTTTTTCTTTAAATTTGATTGTAGTGCTTTTATGTTTGTTTATTTTTTAATAGCTTGCCATAAAAACCTAAGCTAAAATAAATGTACTATGCAAAGCCACAGAGAGATCAAAACAAAATGGAAGCTGTTTATATAACAACTGCAGCAAAATTGAGAATGCATGTTAAGTCAAATGTACCAGAGCAGGAGACAATATTTTATGTGTGCAGAGAGGCTTGAAAATTTTTTGTGTTAAATATTCAAGCATTTGCACAACAACAAATCATTCTAGATTTTAGAAGTGTCTGAAGATATTATTCTCAGTCCTGCCCCTCAAATTACCCCAAATTTTATCTGTTCCATATATGCGCATCAGTGCCCTGAACACTGATAGGAGCAAAAATATCTTAATTTCTTACTTCTTTTTTTTTTTTTTTCCAGTCTTTATTCCTTCCAGATTCATTGCAACTGGATGGGCAAAAATTAAATCAAATGGAAACCAAGAAAAGAAGTTTCTGTAAAAATGTAAATGTGGTTCTTCATGCTTAGTAACTGGGTTTTTTCTTACCTGGTTACAAACTCTTAGACAAGAAGAAATCTGGTTTTGGATTTGGGTGGATGCATATATCTACAGATTGCCATAATAGCCACTAAGGTCTGCAAAATTTTTCTTAATATCTTAGATTTGTTTAGGTTGAGAAATAGATGAGAAGAGTCAGTGTTGCATTCAAAGTTACAACGGCCTAGGGAGAGGATCACTGCTAAAACTTACAAGTATTTATTTTACAAATAACAGTGACATATAGCAAATTTTGTACATACTTACTTTAAATAGACAAATTGTCAGAAAAGCTTCCCCAAAAGCTATAAAGCAATACATAGAACCAAAAATGTTTTCCTGAAGAATAACCCTTACCCCTCTCTTCTCATTTCATGCTATTTTTGCCTAGAGTTTTATTTGTATTCTACAGTTTAAAAAAAATCCTGAGATGAGATTTTATCCCATCAGTACCACTTTCATATTGAAGAGTTAAACATACTAGTAATCTGACCAACAAAAAAAGGAAATCAGTGACCTAGTCACATCAGTAAACATTTTAAAAGAAAATGATTGTGACAAAGAGAAAAATAAGAGCTCTTCATAGAAATTAAAAAAAAAAAATCAGCATGTAGAATGAGGTGTTAAATTCAATTGGTTTGTTTGACCCTTGTTTTTAATGGCAGATCATGGCCCTGTCACGAACTTTTTCTCAATGATGTGGATTAGAAAGAGTTACCAAGAGTCAGCTTGTTCTGTCAAAGGGATCTCTCAACTCAAAGACTGAGACTCACAAATGATCCTACATCTGATTCTGATATTTTCTATTTCCTTCATATAAGAAGAGCTGCAGGGCATAGAGAATCTATATTTCCTATAAGAATTTAAGCATTGTCTTCTCCCTATTGTCTTCTTTAATCTCAATTTTCTTTTTAAATATTTTGGGGCCTGATCCCTGTGTGGGCATTCGCGTGGGAGTTGGACTAGATGAACCTGTGGGTCCCTTCCAACTCAGAATAACCAGTGAACCTGTGAAATTCTTATATTTTAGTCAATGTATGTTGGCTTAAGACTAATCTTGCAGACATCTTGCATATACACACTCTTCATCACTCCAAGGAAAGACCTGAGCAAAATCACATCCTAACTGTATAAATCCAGCCAAATCTTTACCACTGAAATAAGGGTATTGACAATGAACCAACTGGGTACAAAAAGAATATGGCTTCTAACAGATATACTAAACCTGACTGGGAAAGGACTGAGATGTTAAGAAAACTGTGACAGAGGAAAAATGCAGCTTTCCCATCCTTGTTACAGACTGATCTTGCAGACATCCACATCTCCAGCACAGTCAACTATGCTTCTTCTAATTTACATCTCTTTCCATTTTACTCACTTGTAGTGGTTTCTCAACCCATTGTTTTATTACTAGTAAGGGCCTTCAGATTTTTCTAACATGTGGACCGTATTTTTGGAAAGTGATTGTCTAATGGGCACTTTCTTTAGCTGTGAACAAAAAAGACCATAGGACAATTGTAGAAAATTTTACAGGGATAAAGAAGTTATCTAAACTCATATGCAATTGAGGTATACATGTTTTATCCTTATAGAGCAAGTTAGCTGTACTGCCTGATTCTTTAAATTTTTTAGTCCCTCATTCCCCTCTTCTCTATTTCATTCTTGGAATCTTTACCACCTAATCTTTGTCTTCCCTTTCACTTTCCTAGTGTGTTTTTTTTGTGTTTTTTTTTTTGTCTTCAGTTGTAGCAGTGGAATAAAAATACTTTTCCCCCCTTCTATTATTTCATCTGTATTATGCCAGAGGTACCTAAATACACTGGAGAAAAAAGGCTTACTGTGCCTTCTCACTGTGCAGTTCGCTGGATAAATATGCTATATAACACTTTTTGTCTGAGTGTTTATTTAAAGATATTTTATTATTTTATTAAGGAAAGGAAGCCATCAAACCTGGATTTTCTTTTCTCTCTTAGTGATTTTACATCTTCAGGGATTCAGTATGTTCAGATTATAGATAAGTTCTATGGTGATTCTAAGTATATAACTAAGTAAGTCAAGGTAACACAGTAATGATTCTCTCACAGTCGAAAATTAACTGCTTCTGAGCAAAAATCAGAGCAGTAGTCTATCTCAGCTGCTCTGGAGGAACAAATATCTATTCACTGGTACTGTGGAGAGCAGTGTCAGAGTAGCTCTCTTAAGTCAGACACTAAGTTCATAGAACTGGTTTTGCCCAAGGCATGAACAAGCTTGTGGGATCAGGCCCTGGAGCTATAGGTTGTGCACAGTATAAAAGCAGAGGGACACATAACATGTTCTTCTATTCTAAGGAAGGAGTTATCATAAACTCACAGACTACTAAAATGATGGCGAAACAAAGGATTTAATAAAGTAGTAGAGAGTTGTGTTTCAGGAAAATGCCCCAATAATTTTGCTGTGGATTTGTTAGAGACGATCATGGCAAAAATCCCCATCTTAACTTATCAGAAAAGGTATCTCACAAATTCATTTCAGAGGATTACTAGGCAACAGACACAGCAACAAAACAGTTGAAGTCAGAATGATGTAGAATTTCTTGATACACACTAAATCCAGCTGTGTGGAACCTGTAGAGTGGGCCTGATGTGTTTTTGTCGTTGTACCCTCTTCATGCTAGCTCTGCAAACTGCCCTCAGGGCCTATCTCCGTGAACTCAAGCATTGAGCTGCATTCCTTTTATGAACACAAAGATTAAAAAAGTTGTAAAGAAAGTATCAAATATATCTCATGGACAATAAAAGAAGAAAACTAAAAATATGCTAAAACAGCTATTATGTATGGGTTGATATTTACAGTATCTTCATATAGAACAATTAGAAAGGCTTCATTTATGAGTATATCACAGTATCACAGTACAGTTAAACCCCCTCCATTGCGAGGAAAGGGACAGGCCAAAGGCATCACGAAACATTAAACTCACAAAGAACTGCAGGTTGTTAATATGCATGCAGGCCCATTGCTCCACCCCCCAGAACTCTGAAGCACTTCGGACAATTCTTTGCTCCTTCCTGTAGTCTGTCTCGGCACAGGCGAGCAAAGAGAACCGTTTCTGCATGACCGCAGCCCAAACCCCGCGCCGCTCCCCCGCCAGCCCCCCAGCCCAGCCCGACCCCGGTGCTCACGC
>WEKX01026194.1:29702-54316 GCA_013390025.1 Pitta sordida
CCACACTGTTCCTAATACAGGCCAGGATGCCATTGGCCTTCTTAGCCATCTGGGCACACTGCTAGGTCATATTAAGCTTCTGTCAATCATTACTCCAAAATCTCTCTCCATTTCACCACTCTCCAGCCACTCATCCCCAGCCAATAGCAATGCATGGGGTTGTTATGTCCAAAGTGAAGAATCTGGTACTTTAATTCTCTGTGCAAAGTATGACTTAGCTGGAATCCCTGAGAGCATGCTCCCTATAACCCAACCCCTTCGTATCTAATGGAGATTGAGATTACTTGCTGGACTTCCAGAAATTATAAAGTGAGAAATGTTTCTAATTCATTCACTTTTTAATGGGTACTAGTCCTCTATACCTCTCATATTCAGCAGGTATTTTTATCTCCAATTTTGTATTTGTTTCACAGTAGCTTCTGTAGGTTAAGGGAGTAGAAGCAGCTTGAGAGCAGTTATTAGGAGGGCAGAGAAGCAGTCTGGGTTTGACAAGAGTTCTAGCAGCTGGTGCAAATCAAGGTTTTGGAAGGATTGCAACAGGTGGATTGTCCTCAATTTTTGGAGTATTGTTAAGACTGCTCAGGGGAAAGCATGGCCTGGAACGATTATGCCTAATGCTAAGCTAGAGAAATCCTCTCTTCACGCCACTGCACTGGAGTGTCCTTAGGGGCTGCATTAAGAACTGACTGTGCCTGGGTAATTTATAGATGTAGTTTGGTGTGACCTTAATACCAACAGAGAACTAGAATACGCAATCTAATTTAATTTTGAATCTTGTACAGACTTCACTGTAGACAAAGAAGTGTAGTATTTAGCTGGCAAATGAAGCCTAAACCTGTGGAAAATCAAGTCAGTGAATCTCTTAATGACATTTTCCACTTCCCCAGTGACCTTTATCTGAAGGTCTAAAAGCACTTTACAAAAACATAACATTTCTTACAATAAAAATTAGTTGGAAGATTACATTATTTTATTTCTTCCCCTGTGGAAAATACTGACTTCTCCCTGAAAAATTAAAACCTATAAAAACTCCTGTTTAAAAACTTCTGACTTGAAACAAAAACTCTAGATCCAAAGTTGTTGCTGTAGATTTTTGGTGAAGTCATATCTGCAATCTCTCATTCTCCAGTTTGCTGAACTGTGTTTAGTGTTAAAACTGTATCTTCTGTTGTGCTCCAAGTTCTCCATTTCCTTGGTAAAGCTCTAGTAGCCTCTCGGGCATCTCTGACTACACTGCAAGAACAGAAGTGACAAATAATCTGTGGAGCCAATATTTCATACTCACTTTTCACTTCCTTATAAACACAACATCCAGGTTGTTATTTAAGTTATTAGAAAAATTCCTCATAGTTCTATAATTTGCTACCAAAGGTGATGGTCACCAGGACTATAGTGACACACCCTAAATACCTACCTTGAGAAAAGTAAGACAGTTTCATAAAACATTCTATGTATGTTTTTTGGATGACGATTATAGACTCTGAGAGAATGAGGTGCAATGACTGCCACGAACTACCGTTTTATGTGACAAAGGTCCAATCTCTCACTTTTACCATCCTACCACTTACAAATGTATAGTTTGGCTTATGTCTAGCCCATGGAACGTTTTTCCAAGATCATTGCAAATTAGTGGTGAAGATAAAAGGCTGTGGATGTTGTGTACTTGGACCTTAGCAAAGCCTTTGACACGGTTTCACACAATAAGCTTCAGGAGAAACTTGTGAAACTTGGGCTGGAAAGGAGCATCTTATGCTGGGTTACAAACTGGTTAGAAGGGCGAGCTCAGAGGGTGGTGGTGAATGGTGCAACATCTGACTGGCGGCCAGTCACCAGTGGAGTCCCACAGGGGTCAGTGCTGGGCCCAGTACTGTTCAACATCTTTATCGACGACATGGACGAGGGAATTGAATCCATCATCAGCAAGTTTGCGGATGATACTAAGCTGGGGGCAAATGTAGAACAGCCGGAGGGTAGGAAGGCCCTCCAGAGGGACCTTGACAGGCTGGAGAGGTGGGCAGGCTCCAACAGTATGAGGTTTAACAAGACTAAGTGCCGGGTTCTTCACTTTGGCCACAACAACCCCGTGCACCCCTATNATGCTCTGCGATGTGCTCTCGGTCTCCTTACGGGTGCTAGATGGTGAGTTGGACTAGATGATCCTTGTGGGTCCCTTCCAACTCATAATATTCTGTGATTCTGTGATTCTGTGATTCTGTGAAGATAGAAATTGTCTCATGTCCACTTATCAAATATACATACACATCAATTGATTTTGATTGATATTGATAATATACATTATCAAATATACATTTCTATCATGCATATTTTAAGATTGCTAATGTGCTTTGTGTAATAAAATTGAGTAACAATGCAGAGGTGGAAAACACTGATGAATTAATTAATTATAGAATTTAAAAAATGGGACTATTTCAGTTGGAAGGGACCTACAACAATCATCTAGTTCAACTGACTGACCAGTTCAGGGCTGACCAAAAAATTAAACCATGTTATTAAGTGCATTACCCGAATGTTTCAAACACTGACTGGCTTGGGGTATTGACCAACTCTATAGGAAGTTTGTTTCTATGTTTGACCACCCTATTAGTAAAGAAATGCTTCCTAACATCCATCTAAACCTCCTCTGATGCAGCTTTGAACTGTTCCCACGTGTTTTATCAGTGGATCTCAGGGAAAAAGGACCAGCATCTCTTCTCCACTCCCCCCCTATCAGCCTCCTTTTCACCAAACTAGACAAGTCTAAAATTTTCAGCCCCTCCTCACAGGACATTCCTTCCCATTCTTTCACCAGGTTTGTTGTCCTCCTCTGGATGCATTCATTGTGTGGTCCAGAACTGCACACAGGACCCAGACTCTGGCAGGGCTCTGACATTACCACAAGTATCTAGCTTCTGAAAGGAAAATTTGAAGAACTCAGCGTAAAAGTTATTCAAAGACCACAAAGAGGTTGATGCAAGGTATTAAAAGAATGAGCATAACTGAAGAAATGATACAACACAGTAGAAAACACAGTGATCTCCTAGGAATAACAGAGATTTGAAATGAAGGGGAAAATGTAGCAGATGTTAAGATAAATAGCAAGGTTTTCCTTTTTTCCAAGAATATATTGAACAAGAGGCCATTGGAAAAATTCTAAGAGCCAGCCTGGGTAATTCACTGACTGAAGAGACAGACAAAACTAAAGCACAATCAAATGAATTCTTTGCCTCTGTGTTCACACAGGAGGTTTGGGGGCAGATGTCAAAAATAGACATAAATTTCCCAGGAGAGCAAGAAAAAATATCGAAGGAGGTAAGACTCAGCCAGAACAGGTGATCAAGGAATTAAAACATCTGAAGCATAACAGATCTCCAAGACCTGGAAATATCCCGTAGACATTTTTAAAGAAAGTCGTAAAATAATGGGAGAAACATTTCCAGATATAGCTGAAACCTTTTTGAAAACAAGGACAACACAGCAAGACTATATGAACAAATACAATTTGGACTAAATAAGGACAAATTCTGCTTCATTCTGCTTCAGTGAGTGCAGAAAGTGCAATCACAGCTAAATCAGCATGGTATTCCCACAGCATAGTCTGTAAAACCACTGTGGAAAGGAATTTACTCGCTCAGAATACAAAAACCATTTGAATTTTTTTCAGCATTTTTTTTGTTTCTTTGTTTTTAGGAGGAGTCATACATTCGAATCAGTAAGATTTACTGAGCATTGGATTCATCTGACCAAATGTAGATTTCTTCACTTGTGCTGGTTTTTTACTTCTCAGTAAGCCTTATGCTCAAATATGAAGGCAGAGAGTGTTAATCAAACTGTGTTTTAGCTGTATCTGTCCCTTCAATCCGTAAATTGCATCTCAGTTTTCTTCTATCTCTGAAACAGTCTACCCTATAGTCAGTGAAAAAAAACCAGCAACCAAACCCAGGCACTTTTAGGGCTTGAGTCCAGCCAGCCTGAAGCCGACAGCTAAAATTGGCCAGTTAGAGAACACCTGAAGAGTGTGCCTAGTTCTCTTGTTTGTCACTGAAGAAATTTGCAGTAGTAATAGTGGCTCACATGTACATATTCATGTTATAGGTGTCTGAAAGTGGATGATTCCTACTGCAAAAATTTTGAAGCTATAAAGTGTTTTGAGGACAAAAGTTGATTCAGTCACAAGCTACTCCCTCATTTTTAGATCTTGCTGGTGTTGTTCTTCACCCTATTCTATCTAGGCTATGAAAAAGCAAAATTTTCATACTTAAAGTGACAACTGCATATAAGAACATATTTTTCTAGGGAAGTAACTTCTCATAATAGATCAGAACTTTTAGAAGGGAAACCAGTGACTGTATCTATTCCAGACATTTTGTTCCTATCTGGTAGCATGTCTGGGTGCTGGTCATTATTATCTCTAGTACTAAATTACAGAACACTCTCTGACACGAGTTTGAACCTCTCCATATAGCACTTTTTCTGAACAATTCACANGGTGGGGGGAGAAAGGTTGCCTTCTAAATGATGCTTCCCTTGCAGTTCTGAGCTTGTTAGTTAGAAAATAAACCCTTTATGTTCTTTATTTATAGTTTTGCCTTGCTTCTTTTGCCTGTGACCAGTTTTATTGTATTTTCCAGTTTTATTTTCCAGTTTGTTTTTTTAGTTTTCTCCTTCATGAGAAGTTGGGGTGGGTCTCTGGCATCCAGCCAGGGTCAAACCACGACACTGGTTTACTTTCAATGTTGCTGTATGCCCGTGAACTCACTTTATGAGCACAAATAGCCAGAAAAATCAGACTACAGGATACATTATGGAAAATTACACTTAAGCAAACAATGACAATATTATTTCATTTGGATAGAGGCCTTGGTGAAGTCTATTTTTAGTTCTCATTTTATTTGAACCAGCTTGAGCAGTGTTTTCAGAATGCAACAATGAGAACACGTCCTTTTATTGCACAGCATAAGCTGTCATCTGCTGTACTTGCAATATCCAAAAGGGTCACTGTTACTGGGTCACTCCAAAGGGCATATTCAGTGACAAGAACAAAGGCAAAAATCCAGATTATAGTGGACGAAGTTGGGAGAGTGAAGACAAAGCAGTGGGTGTTGGCAGACAGTGTCTCTTTTTGCCCCTTCCTGCAGTTTTCTTTCTTCTATATTCTGAGCTGTGTATTCACCCTGATGACTCTTCACTTCAGTGCCTCTATAAAAAGGCTCTCCATTGTTCATATTCTTCAAGGAAGTGAGTGGAAAAAGATTTCCATGCTTCGTAGCTCACATTGCCTCACTTCTGTTTGTGCCCCAAACAAAGATCAACATACCACAGAATCTGTATAATGATGTCTGCTTTGACAGTAGGTTAGGGAGACAAGGCAAGCTTTCCTTGTCTCAGAGGAGCAGCCTGAGTACAACACACAAGCATGGAAACAACTGCAGGTTGTGTATGCATTTTTTATGTACGCACAATAAAATATGCAAATTAGATTTTACCTGATGTGCCATCAAAGGAAAGAGAAAAAACAAAAAAACCCAAAACACAATAATATTTTTCATAAAATCATATACTTTCATTCTCTATTTAGGAATATAAATTTAGGAAAACAAAACTACACTTTTTACTTTTATGGAAGCGGTTTTTCACGGAGAGAGTAATTGCATATTGGAATGGGCTGCCCAGGGAGGTGGTGGAGTCGCCATCCCTGGAAGTGTTTAAGAGAAGACTGGACGAGGAGCTTAGTGACATGGTCTAGCTGGGGGGTGTAGGGCTGGATGACCCTGGGCCCCTTCCGGCTCGGAGTGGCCTGCCAGATTGTGAGGCATCTAGGTTGTTATTATGCTCTGGGATGTGCTCTTGGTCGCTGCACGGGTGTTAGACGGTGAGTTGGACTAGATGATCCTTGTGGGTCCCTTCCAGCTCATAATTTTCTGTGATTCTGTGATTCTGTGAGAGTTTACTTTTGTGAAAGTTTCCCTCTACCTCAGTATTTTAACCTTTTTCTCTGGCAGATTCACAATTAGAAGGGAAAGGAAACAGATGTATAGAGAAAACTATTTTTTTCTTCAAAAACTTTTTTCAAAAATATTTCACTTCATACTGTCACAATAAAATGCCACAGAAAGCTTAGAAACATGATATTCATATTGATAGAAGTGCATCTCCATAGAATCCTGAAAGTACAATTTCACAGAATCACAGAATATTATGAGTTGGAAGGGACCCACAAGGATCATCTAGTCCAACTCACCACCTAACACCCGTACAGAGACTTCTCTAATAGGATACAATTTCACTAATAAAATAAATAATAAGTTTTTTGAATTGTGTTCAAATAGAAGCCAAAAGGTAAATAGTTATCCAAAGTATAGTCAGTCCTGTTAAGCAGAAAAATGACAGAATACACAAGCGTTTAAAATACTCAGATTCCTTCAAGATCATTGTTCAAGCACTTGCAGTACCAATGCATCCATCGTCCCTCTCAAGTGTAGCTGAGTCTCATGTAGCATAGGGCTACGGAATTATGACACGAAACCTTAACAGATCCTGGCATCTTTGCATGAACACTAGAGACTCAAAGGGATTTTTCATCAGTAAAATATTTTCAGTTGCTAAAATTTGCCATCATACCCCTGTTCTCTGGTAGACTCTATGTCATTTCCAGCTTAGTTAGCAACCAGTTGTCATCCTCTGTATGTGTAGACAAGTTTTATGGATTATATGACTGCAGAGAGTTCAAATAAAATGTAATTTAAAACCTTACTCTTCATCCTTTCCCCTCCATCTCTCTCTAAGAAGCAAAAATACTCTCAATGAAATCCTCTCTTAAGTCACTAACAAAAGTCCTTGTTGACATCACAGGGTGTGGTTTTGCCCTTTGACAATAGGAAGCTGCATGAAAATCACTTGACAATTCTACCATTCATCTCTCATTATATAAAAATAAATACTAATAAACATGAGAGGTTGAAGAATGACTAGGAAGAAAGCGACTTGGGTGTGCTAGTTGATAGGAAACTTAACATGAGCCAGCAATGTGCCTAGGTGGCCAGGAAGGCCAATGGCATCTTGGCCGGTATCAGGAATAGTGTGACCAGTAGGAGTAGAGAAGTTATTCTACCCCTGTACTCAGCATTGCCACATCTTGAGTATTGTCCAGGTCTGGGCTCCCCAGTTTAAGGAGGATGTTGAGATGCTTGAATGTATCCACAGAACGGCAACGAGGATGGTGAAGGGGCTGGAGCAGAAGCCCTGTGGGGAGCAACTGAGGGAAATAGGATTGTTTAGCCTGGAGGAGGCTCAAGGGAGACCTTATTGGTCTCTATAACTACCTGAAATGAAGTTGTAGCCAAATGGGGGTCAGTCTCTTCTCTCAGGCTACCAGTGACAGAAGGGGAAGATATAGTCTTGAGCTGCATCAGGGGAGGTTTAGGCCAGATGGTAGGAAGAACTTTTTTGCAGAGAGAATGATTTCCCATTGGAATGGGCTGCCCAGGGAGGTAGTTGAGTCACTATCCTTAGAAGTGTTTCAGAAGAGATTGGATGAGGTACTTAGTGTCATGATTTAGATTATAAGATGGTGTTAGCTAATATGTTGGACTCAATGATCTCAGTGGTATTTTCCAACCTTGTTAATTCTGTGATTCTGTGATTTCCTAGCATTGACTTAGGGAATGATTTCATCTCACCTATTACAGGCTTTAGTTAGTAGCACTAGTGTTTATCTTTTTCCAGCTGTTGCAGCTGGGTACTGGAAATCAAACTGGAAATGTTTCTGGTAAATGTAATAAATAAAGGTAATGGTGCAAAGCTGTGAAAGTGTGCTAACATTAGTCTTGTGGAACGCACACCAGCAAAAATACCACTTGAAAAATCAATAGAAAGGTCTCACCTTCCTTCAGACATCTAAGTGAACAATACTTTAGAGGGAAAGAACATAATTTGGAAAAGTCATTGTGATGGTCCTGTGGCCCTTTCAAGTGGGGATATAAAATAATACACCTTATTTTGATTTTCCAAAATGCAAAGGCCTTTTCCTGTTTTCTGCTTGTCCTGGTTTGGACACTAATGGGGTTGTTTTCAAGGAAACATGGATGAGAAATCATTAGAGAAATACCAACTTTATTGAAACAAATATATGTATAATTATATATATGTAATATATATGTATAATTATATATACAGTTATACCTCCTCCATCGCGAGGAAAGGGACAGGCCAAAGGCCTCGCGAAATATTATTCTCACAAAGAACTGCAGGTCGTTAATATGCATGCAGGCCACGCCCATTGCTCCACCCCCCGGAACTCCGNAGGTCGTGAAGGAGAAGTTGCGATACAGAGAGGATTCACTGTACATGTAATATGTATCTATAATTATATATATATATATTGAAATGTATGAAAAGGTATGTGGATGAATCAAACTGACACTGGCAAACAACAGGGAAACACTTCAACCACATCCCCAAACCACCCAAACAGAATATCCCTCAGTTAACTAAGTCCTGGAGCAGCAGACTACAAGCTGCCCCTCCAAATGACAGGGAGTGGCTGCTGCTGTCCTCTCAGGGACAAGAGCTTTCTCAGGGAAGGGAAACAAAAGCCAGCCAGCAGACAAACCCACAAAGATGGTAGAAATCTGAACCCAGGTCCAAAAGTCCTCTCCTCCTCAGTAGCCAGGCAGGAAGACACAGGGAAACAGCAACCGAGGCAGGGGAAGCAGGCAAAGGCGGGAACTCGGAACTTCAGCAGCGACAGCAGCAAGCTCTCAGCACAACCGAAGGAAGGAAAAGGGGAAGGGCTGTCCACGTGCAACAGTATTTTAAGGCTCTCTTCCCAACATTGCAAAAGGCAAAGGCCCGGGAAGCAAGGCTTTTAGGGAATTGAGGTCCCGCTCTCTTTAACGGCTTACTCTTCCCCCTTTTAGGGGACAGGGACTCTGACTACAACTCCCAGAGTTCTCATGGGCAGTCCCCAGCAGAACTCTTGTTTATTGGCAGTGAAGATGTCAGCTTGCATTACTCAGCCTGGTGGCTTTCCAGACTTGCCTCTTAAGAGGTACTCTTCTCTCTCTTCTGGGGAATTCCGGGGACCAAGCTCTGCTTAGGCTCAACCCAAGAGGATCTCAGACCCTGGCACGAGTCCTCCCATTTCCCTTGTTCCTCTCCCTCCCCCTCCCCCTCCTCTGCCCCTCCGCCCCCTTGCCTGGGCTCAGGAAGGGGGCAGGGGGAGGGGGCCCAAGGGAAAAGAAAGAGGGAAAATAAAAAACTACGGTTAAAACTTTTCCTCTGTAAACATGTAAAAAGAAACCTCTGACACCAAACCCGAGACACTGCTGCTTACAGAGTCATGTTTAAGCACTTGCAGCAAATGCCTGATGATATCAGAGTCTGCCACCAGTTCATATATTTTTTAGCCAAGTACACTGGTGATAGCAAACTGCATAAACAATTACAAATTAAATTGTTGCTCTCTAGTGACTTTGCTGTCTTGTGACTTTGCTGTCTGTTGCCTCATAATACTAATTTTGGGGGGTTCTGGCTTTAATTGTAACAATAATGCAAAAAGTTTATACAGCAATTTAGCATAACATAATAACCAATTCTATTTGGGGTTTTTATAATTTTGGTTTTAATTGATTTTTCCTTGTCCTCCAAATTTACAGATTTGTTAAAATGTGAATGCTTATGATACGGGAACTGATGCTACATCACCAAGCAATCAGGTGAAATGAAACAACTCACAATGAGTATTGGCCTGAGCAGGAAAATATGCAAAACATTTTACAAAAGCAATGTCAGACCCTTTTAATTTTGAATCTTTAGCCATGTCTATAAGAAAAAAAATATTTTGAATATGGTTTAGTCATCTAACTTCCTAAGAAATCAAATAGAATGGACAGATGATTAGTGTTGAAATATCTTTAAGTCTCTGTGTAGAATCTTTTAAGAAAAATCAGTAAACAAGAGGACTGTAAAAAGCAAGTAAAATATTTTTTTATTCCGTATTTCCCAGTTCATATATCTTGTTTGTTCCATCTCCTGTTTTTCTCCTCTTCCTTTCATAATGTGTCTTTAAATCTTAAACATCTTAAACTTGAAGTATACGTTAGGAATCTTACCAAATAGATTCCTATAGGATTTGAGGGTACACAATCTTTAAATTATTTTCTTTCAAAACATTCTGTTACAGAAGAAAGACATATTTACATTTCACACGCAGAAACCTAAAGCATTGAGAAGCTAATGAATAGACTAAAAATATATTTCAAGAATCTCAATTAAAACATACATGCAATTTAGAAACCATATCCCCCAAATTGTTATCCTTAAGGCTCCCATTCAGCATATCTTAGATATTCCATTATTTCAATGATTCTTTATTTTGTGACCTTAAAAAACTCTTCCTAAGTAACACATATGCACTAGGTACTTAATAGGCACTTTAAAATTTTTGAGAAATACATCAGCTGAACATAAAATTAAAAGGTATTAGAGACACCAGTCATTCTTTTCCTTAAATTCCATGAGAAATATGATCTTGCAGGTGTTCTTAGAGCAAGAAAAATGTGCATATTATGATTCTAGTATAGAGGACTGACTAATTTGTGGTGGGATTTGTCTGAGTTTTTTTCAGAGCTGGCTCTCAGATCTTGTATTCTGCTCTTATTAATTCACCTAGTTAGCAAATAAATAAAAAGTTGTGAAGTGTTCAGTTAGGCTCACAAGGTTTAAGCATTTCTCAGGCCTTTTGTCAGTTAGAACAAGGTACATTTCAATATATTTCTAGTTAAATTTTCTAATCACCGTTTTAATTAGCTGACTATAACTTTCATTACTTTAAAACAATATGCCATAATGTAAGAATAAGGGGGAGGGGTGCAACATAATCGTGGAAGATTAATTATATAAATGGGATTTCAGAGAGATTTTTCCTCAGTGAGATGGTATCTATGTATTATTTTCCCATCTTTTTTTAATTATTTTTTTCCTCTCTCTAAGATGATCCTAAAGTCTCACATACTATAATACAGTAATTCCCATTTTGGCAATTATCCCTTCAGAATGTGAACATGCTGTTCTGAAAAGTATGTTGATTTTTTTCACTGTACTATTAATTTACAATTACATAGGCCATAATAATGTTTCTTAAGTATTTCTTCCATGCCTTACATATTTCAACAGCCTTTCTGAGTTAATAAGGCTGCATACTTATACCTCATAAAATCTGAATCAGTGCTAGAGCCTTTTGGTTTGCTGAATTTTGTCGTTTTCCTGCAGGTTTGCACAAGAAAACAGTTTGAGTCATAACTGCAATAAAAGAAATCATCCTTTAGCCAGTATATCTCAACCAGTCCATAATAACCTGTTGGGGTGAGAAAAGTTCAAGCCAAAAGCTGTTGATTTCCCTTGAGCAAATCAAAATGATAGATGCAGTGGTGGAAGATCACAGCTGACTGGGTTTAGTCCTCTCATCTCTAGCTGCAGATGGCATGCAATTTAGGGTTGCCCGTTTGGTAAAATTTACCAGTTTCTCTTGAGATCACACATATGCGTTCACGTTTAAAAAATAATTGTAACAGGAATAGAATTTCAAACAACAGATGTAAGTATTGACAGTGAAAGGATGCCCAAAAAGAAGAATTTCTCCATAACAGAATGGGAAGAACTTGTGTCTTGCTTTACTGAAGTCCATTTGACATTTTAACTTTCAAATGAAGGACAGAAAATGACAATAAAAATCAATTAATACAAAACTTGCCAAACTTCCTAAATTAGGGATGAGCTTCTGTCTTTACAGTTTATGACCTTCAGGTATTTGACAATTTTTTTTTTCTCCTAGCTTCATTTTTCAAAGCCACAATCTCAAATCTTCACATAGCAAAGAACTGGCTTCAAAAGAATTACAAGCTCCGCTGATCTCTTTGCTTGTTTTGAGTTCCAGATTTAGATAAAAGGAAACCTACAACCAGATTGCGGTAATTTTTCCTTAAATTAGAATATTTTTTTTGAAATGCTTAGACTTTGACCAAATGAGTGGTGCAGAATTTCAACCAGTTACATGACCGAAATAATTAATTGTCGTGGTTTGACCCTGGCTGGATGCCAGAGACCCACCCCAACTTCTCCTGAAGGAGAAAACTAGAAAAACAAACTGGAAAATAAAACTGGAAAATAAAATAAAACTGATCATAGGCAAAAAAAGCAAGGCATACTACAAACAAAGAATATAAAGTATTTATTTTCTAACTAACAAGATCAGAACTGCAAAGGAAGCATCATTTAGAAGGCAACCTTTTCCCCCCATCCCTCCTTCTCTTACAACAGATGTAATATTCCCTTTTTCACCAGGAGACAAAGGGGGAACATAGGGTAGGGGTAAACCAGGCAAGTTGGTATTATCTGACCAGATCCAGGGTAGGAACTNTTAATCCAGGAAAATTATCTTATAAATAAAACAGCTGTAAGGGTAAATAATAATACTAAACTGAGACAGTTAATTATGTTCACATTAAAAAGGTAGAAAAATTCTTATAAAACAACATCAAAATCACTTCCACAAGTAACCCAATTTCCATTTTTCTGTTTTAAGTGTAGTTATGGACATTTCTTGATGAGAAGAAGCCATGTCTTCTACATTGTAGGCTGTTAAGTGTCTCCACTCTAGCCCTACATATAAGAAGATAACATAACTAAGAAAACATATTTGAACAAGTACCTTCCACAGTGATTAGTTCTTCAATCTTCAAACACTGTATTTATTCTTTTATAAAGTTTCCTGATTAAAATAACCTGGGCTACAATGAGACATGTAAATTATAATATCAGTAAGCAATATTCTGTATTTTTTCTGTTCATAAGCCACAAAGGGAAAAAAAAATGTTAAGATTTGGTCTAGTTTTATTTGTGATGTATAAAGTTGGGAAATGAATGTTCTGCTACAGATTTAGCGACTGATATTTGTTTTTACAAAAGAGAAGAAAAAATGACCTCTGACGAAATATTTATAACACCATTATAAAAGAATAAGGAAGAAGAACCAAGGAAAAACAGTAGTAGGGCTTTAAATATTCTATGATATATAGGTAAATTGGTTACTGTCATCCAATTGTGGTATGATGTTACGTGTATTTCTACCTAAAGCATTTTTACCTGAACCTATTGTGCTGACAAATTGCTAACAACTTTTGAGTATGCTAAGTCCTATAAGTAATCCTCATGTGCCTAGGCAGAAAGAGCAGTACTTAAGTGGTAAAAAAAAAAAAAAAGTGTAAAAATCTGACAGTAAAAATCAGTATATTTTGCTTTCACTGTTTTTGTCAGATCAAAGCAAAGACAAGTGTTAGAAGAGATTATGGCTCAAGTGTAAGAAACACATGGGCTTCTTCATCTAATAAAAAAACAGATTCTGAGGACCATTACAGATATTACAATATAATCTCTAGAATCAAGTTAAAAAAGATAATTTTCTGAGAGAACAATAAATTTAATATTTGGTTGCAGTTAGCTTCTTCTATTGATACTAAATAAATAAGTAAGATTATTATTTTGATTTTTTTTCTCTCTTAAAATACTTGTGGGCAGATCTGCAGCTAACACCGGCTGGAGGAGAGAGTACCACCAGTCTTCAGAACGTGAGGCTGGGTTGCTTAACATAAGAGACTCTCGAACTGAAATAAAGCCAAGTGTTTAAAGCTATGCATAACTCAGGGATAAGAAAGACAAATAGTGGCACACAATACAGTCCATCAGAACTGTTAATAGATAATAACTGAAGGTTTGAATTTACACATATACTAGCATTTAATGAATTCTAGAACTTCGTAATATAGACACCCTCATAGTTAATCTATGCTATTATTTTTTTTAATAAGCTGCTCCGGATCTTTGGCAAAATATCAAAAGAATTGATGTTCCAGTGGACTTCTAAGCCTTTGCTAATGAAGAATGATACATATATAAAGCAGAGAAAACAAATTTATAGTCTTGAAAGCATCAAGCATCTGGGAGTACCTCATACGTCACAACAAAAGGGGCATACCACAGGCATGGAGGGGAGGATTCCTAGGGTTTAGAATCTTCCTAAAAATGCCTTTTAAGATCTGTTAGAAATGTATTCATGTATGTCATGAAATACACAATTTATATGTCAGAAGGGGAGGCAGTTGTGAAGTAATATTGGAGGGAGGTCTTGCAGGATAAGCACAGAAGCTGATGGGAAAAGAAGCAGAAGGACTACAGGAACTGGGACTGTTCAGCCTGGNACCCCTGCAAGCATCCTTCACTACACTGAGGTCAGTGTGAAACTAGATTTTCCTAGCTATATCTAGGATATTTTTGGTGCACCGCTGTTTCTGAAGGGAGTAGCATGAGCTTTTGTTTGATAAAATAACTGGGATTACCTCCATTGTCTAGAACAGTTGTAGCCACTGACTTCACCTTAAATTTTGTCTTTCAGTCTCAGCTGTCCATATCCAAATGAGAACCTTAGTGCTGAAAGTGGGATGTCAAAAAAAGTTTAGACACTGAAAATAAAATCACATTTTGGCTTCTATTGGATTTCAGAGGTGACCAAACATCCATAGATGCTCCTATGTTAGATGATAAACTCCGCTATTTGTCTAGGGACAGGTTCATGCTGCCTACCATGAAAGTTAGGTACCTAATCACCCATGCATCACTTTTGGCTGGGGGAGGAGTGGCTAGAGAGTGGTGAAATGGAGAGGGATGTGGGAGTAATGGTTGACAGAAAACTTAATATGAGCCAGCAGTGTGCCCAGGTGGCTAAAAGGGCCAATGGCATTCTGGCCTCTATCAGGAACAGTGGTCAGTTGGACTAGGGAAGTTATTCNATGATATGGACTAGACGATGGGAAGCTCAAATGGATGGAGTGTGGTGCCCGTGGCTCCAGGGTTGTGAGTTCGATCTCTGGGTGGGCACTTGCTTGGGAGTTGGACTAGATGATCCTTGTGGGTCCCTTCCAACTCGGAATAACCTGTGGACCTCAGGTATCCTCTTTAAAAATTGGGGACAAATTGATACATTGGACCCCTGCTACTAGAGTGTTTTGCGGATTCACTCCATCACAATTTTTTTCCAGATACTTCCCTTCTGGACATGCACAATGCAACCCACAAAAACCTACCATGTAAATGAGAACGTGCATATTCAATTCTGCCCCACTCGTTATCCTGCTCACCTCTGCTCCAGAACAGCTGAAGGGCAATTCTGGGACTGCTCCATGGACTGTGACACATCAGGAGAGCTTCAGTTCCTTCCTGGCCCACCTTGCAGTCTGCCCTGGCCCTGCTTGCCCCACCTGCAAGGCTGCCTGGAGCTGCCTAGACCCAGCCCACCCCAGCCCACTCTGCTTGGAAGGCTGCTGACACCTTTCTGTGTCGTGTGATGGATCAGGAGAACAATGCTGCTGTGGGGATTCCATGGCCGCTCAAGATGGTGGCCAATGGAGGAACTGGGGAAAAAAGTGAGATGTGTTTAAACCTGGGGTTGTAGCAACTCACGTCAGGCTCTGCACTCGCCGCCACGCTCCACTCGAGCACTTGGACGAGAGCTTGCTGTAGGGCCATGGTGGGTGTCCCTCTGCCAGGCACAGTTATGCAGGAGCTGCCACTGCTGCTGTCACCATCTGTCCCAGGCCCAGATTGCAAGCAAGCTCGCTTGCAAGCAAGACCAGGCAAATCTCTCTGATGTGACATCTGCTCAGTTTGATTTAGCCTGGGTCTAGCAGGGGGTGTATTCTGGCCCTGGTGGTGGTAAACCTCTGGTGGGAGGCGGGCGGATACAGCCACTGCTCATGACAGGAGGGGTGGGGAGAGGGGATCCCATGCAATAGCAGCGGATAGATGTGTGTCCCGCCTCCCACTGTCTTCTATTAACCACCTGGTCACTGCTGCACTGTGTCATTGGGGCTGTCTCACAGAGGCACAGGGGACCCTCTGCTGCCATTTGTGAGTCTGCAACAGCCCCAGCAAAGGGAGCAGCTCATGCAGCATGGGCATGCCCCCAGGATCCCCCAAACCGTGGCCCCACCTCACCCCACAACACCCACCCGGATGGAGGCACAGGCTCCAACAGGAGTTGTCTGTGGCTGGTGGTGTCTGAGAAGGTGAGGGGCAGATGAGGGAACAGCCCACCCTGATGTCTGAGACAGCACCAAGTGCAAACAGCCATGTCCGTGGAGCAGTCCCAAGAATGCCTTGCAGCCACTCTGGAGTGGAGGTGGACAGGGTAGTGATTAGGGTGTAATTGAATATTCATGAGCTTGTTACCATCATGAAGTAAGGTCTTCACAGAAGTGGGTGGAGACCTGTGGTAGTGTGAAGGTCAGAGGATGACAGTACTTATGGAAAACAAGCCAGACTCCTAAATTTTAGATTCTTTGTGTTAGATCAGATCCGTTTAAATACGGCTAGAAAATCCGTCACACTCATCACAGCTGGTATTCAGATGTTAGATGCCACAGGACATGTGAGCTGAAATTCTTTTTAGTCACGGAATCACAGAATATTCTGAGTTGGAAGGGACCCACAAGGGTCATCAAGTCCAACTCTTAAACCGCACCACTGCCTCCCTGGCGGGAATTGAACCCCCAGTCTCCCATGTGAGAGATGGAGACACTTACCACTGTACTAAAGTGGATTTTTCTGATAGCTTTCTATCACAATTCTGTTATGATCCACCCCAAAATCCTTAACTAGTGGGATATAGTCTGAAATATTGATACAGACATTCTTACTGTTGAACCTGATCAAGAAGAAATTGAAGATTCATTGACACTGACAATATTTATTATGTCACTTACACCACCTCTCTTCATACAATTTTTTCCAACATGAAACATCAGTAATATGCGGCTGCTTAGCATCTTTTCATTGATTAGATCAATATCAGCATCTAGACTATTGTAGCTGTCTCTGTTAAACCAAGTGAAAGATGTTTCAAAGAGAAAAAAATAACAACTTGGAAAGTTATACGTAATGAATGTAGCACAAATTATTTTAAATATAAAATATAGACTAAGGGAGATAAAACTGACAGAATTGGTTAAGAAATAGAAAACATGAGGATTTAAAACATGCCAGCACATTAACAGAGAGGTGCTTCAAGGTTTCACGTTAAACTTCATGCTTTTTAGTGCACTTTATTAATGATCTGAAAGAAAATATTGTGCAGTGAAGTGGAAAAATGACATAAAGTTGTCAATCAAGACCAGAAGGTACTGTGAAAAATATTAGCAAAGGAAAACCACCTGCTATCCAGCTTTACACTTTCTGGATTCACAGATGATAATTGCTTCAAAACTACTTAAATCAATAGTCAATTTGTTTTGAAGTTGATTCACTTGTAGAGGACTCAGATAGCATCATAGAAAGGGAAGATGGGGGCTACACTGGTGGAAATAGGAAAAATGTGCTGCAGCAGGTTCTCTATGGCTTGAGATCTGTTTGAGTCCCAGCTTGAACTCAAGAACTCTTAAGAACTGGGCACTGCTGTAAATAAGTCAATTAAATGCTTGGATCAAAGAGG
Organism: Pitta sordida; assembly: GCA_013390025.1. Taxonomy (NCBI): domain Eukaryota; kingdom Metazoa; phylum Chordata; class Aves; order Passeriformes; family Pittidae; genus Pitta; species Pitta sordida. The sequence continues at coordinate 47,239 of WEKX01026194.1, forward strand.
TCACTAAGGTATTTGGAGGAATAATGTGATAATTGTTAAAATGGTAAGAGCCAGAAAGTCTTTATATAAATCGGTAGTGTGGTCTTAACTTGAGTGTTATGCAAATTAGCATTAGAAAGATTATTTGGGAATTAAAGCATGTAGAAGAAAGGCAGCAGTGACCAGAATTCAGGTGGAAAAAAAAGTTTGGTGGAAGTAGGATATGACCCAAAACTTGCAGAGAATTATCTTGTATATTAAATTTATGTCATGGGTGCACTGATAGTTTGTTTTAATGTCAGTCTGGCCTGGCTTCTCCTCTGGCACTTTGACCACAGGTCCAGGAGACAAATTCCACCTCTCTCTTGGGCATCCAGGCACTACCTGGGTTACATGATAGGTGTTTCTATCTCCAACCCTGCCATCTGGGTGGACCTCATCCCTATACTGTGGGTAGTTTGTGTCATGGATGGATCCCTTGGATGTACTCTCTATCTTGCCTCAGACCTTGTCTCTGTCCCTGTATCTTGCTGGCCCTGATGGGACCCTGTGGATATATCCTGGATCTGATGTATTGTTAGCCATGTTAGGAGCTGATGATGGACTTTGCTATCAGCATCCAGCTCTGCCCTCTGTGCTCAGACCCTGTAGGACTGCTTCACATAGAGCACTACCTGCTCTAGGGTCACCCCTGGCTCCCTAACATTGTTACTGGAGGAAACAGGCTGCTGCTGACATTTTTTTCTCAGCTGGAAAGTTCATTTTTAGATGTCTACCTTAAAAATAGCAGAACTAGCTTGAGTCCTTGTTTTTTCTACAAAATACCCTTCTTCAGCTTAGTCCTCCTAGGAAAAACATCTAGAACTGCCTCTGTCTTGGCTGACCTAAACATCTAGGTACTGCTTACCTAAACCCATGTATTCTGCTGGACTTCACCCGTAAAATGAACTTAACCCCAGTAACAGAGGCTGGCAGGAGTGAGGACTTGTTCACTGGTTAGTGTTTGAGACTAGAGAAGAAGGAATTCTTGTAAAATGAATAACTCAGTGTTCAGAGCAGGGTCTGAAAAGTACGCACTAAACAAGTCTTTTCACACATTTTGAATAATGAGAACAGTAAATTAACATCCTCCTCAGCTTTGTATTAAAGGAGTGACACAGTTGATTCTGTCAATGAAGACAGTGTCACAGAATGAGTTCCAGTTCCTGTAAATGATAGATATGCTTGTGTCTTAGCTTTGAGTGTTTAGTGATTCAGCTCTCCTGAAATTAGTGTTTTATAAATGGATGAACTGAGAGACCTTGAGAACATCCAGAGAAAGATTCTCTCCATTAATTTTTAGATATATGAATATAAAACTGAATTAAAGCAACCTCATTACTAACATTTTTTAACTTTACATTGTTTGATTTTCTGAATCCTTTATCGTTATCTTTCAGATACATTTTTTTCCTACAGCATATTCCAGATGAAGACGAACCATTATCTTATAACATCCTAAATTCTATTCTAAAAAGTGAAATTGATTTCTTCTTACCATTATTGTAAAAGAATCCTAACCATTGCTAATATCCATCACATAGCTCATTATGTACTCTTTTCTTTTCTGGATTCATATGCTTTTCTCCTGATAAAATCAGAGAATCACAGAATCACAGAATATTCTTAGTTGGAAGGGACCCACAAGGATCATTGAGTCCAACTCTTAAACGGCACCACTGCCTCCCTGATGAGGAATTGAACCCCAGTCTCCCGTATGAGATGTGTGGGTACTCATCACTATGCTAAAGTGTTTACTTCTTGTAAATATGATCCTCCATGGTCATTTTTCTGAATTACATACATTTATAGCAAANACTCGTAGTATTCTGTGATTCTGTGATTCTGAGATATAATGCAAAAAATCAATATCTTGTTTCCTCCCGGCTTTTTCTTTTACTTTCAGGCCGGTTTCTGTGTCTGACACTCTACAACTTGTTTATTTTGCAATCCCATTGCATCTTTCACAGTTGTCTCTGTGGAATTCTTAATTGCAGATTCTAAGGTTAAGTTCCTTCTTTTAAAAGCTGCATCCTTGAGTGCTCATTACCATGCAGAGTGAGCAATTAATCTCTGGGTGCCACTGTAGTCTTCTTCAGACTGGCAGATTTTAGCCACTCACCTTAGTTTTACTGAGTTGACTACAGTACATTCGCCTTTTGACTGAAATTGTGTTTCCATGCTTGTGGGCCTGATCCCTGGGTAGGCGTGCGCTTGGGAGTTGGACTAGATGATCCTGTGGGTCCCTTCCAACTCAGAATAACCTGTAAACCTGTGGACATAGTTCGGAAAACCAGCAACAAGGCATTATGAATGACAAGTGTTATGTAGTGAGCCCCAGGCATTGCAGGTCCGCAGGTCCAGGACTTGGCCATGAAGGCCGCTATTCATGAAGTCAGCAAACTCATGAATATGCAGTTAAGCCGCACTCGTCGCCTTCCTCTCAAGGACAGGATACTGCTGTGACCAGGCCAGGCCCTGTATTCCACACTGTGGGCACCTGTGCCAGGGAGGGAACAGTGCTTCGATCTTGGTCAGAAGTACATGTAGAGCCCTGGCCAGGGCGGGCAGAGCAGTGTACCAGCGGTCCATGATTCACGGTAGGTGGGGCTGGTTTTAATATTCATGACTATCTACTTCAAATATTCATGAGTGTCAGTTTGCACAGGCACAGTCCCGAATGCCTCGCAAAACAGACCTCCACAATCATGGGAAATCAGCCCACAAAGAAGTGAATTTTCAAATGGGGAACCTCAAAGTACTGAGGGTTAACTGTATTGAAATAAAGTTAATTTACTCTATATTTTTCATTATTTTAACACATTCTTTTATGTGTGTGTGTATGCTTATGTTTTACTGTTTGTCTTCATTTCCTAAATCAGCTTTTCTGGATACTCATCAATTTACAATTGCTGAAGGTGATACTTTCCCTATTCTATTTTAGAGTGGTTAATTATAAAACCTAAATTTCAAAATCTGAGGGAGATACCTTACAACAGGTGTCTCCAGGTGCTGAACTTTTCTCTGATCTGAAGTACCTCTCTCAAGACAATTGCTTGCTATCTTGAGACAGCATAACATAACACTCCATAACAATCAGAGGAACATGGAGAATCAGTTTCCCATCATTTTTCTGGCCCTGAGTACCCAGTTTGGGTACTGGCTCTCTTTTCAGATCACCATTCATACTCTCCAGGTTGCAGTTCTCTTTATAAGAGTTTTGTATTTGGTCTGGGTGAGATGGTGTGCATTTCTCCATAGCACAGGAGGAGTTAATTTCCCTTAATGTTATTTTCCCATAATATATTTTTCCCACAACATAGGGAGAGTTAATTTCCCCATAGTATTTCCACAACACATAGAAAGGTGTTGATAACACACTAGTGTTTTTGCTCCTCTTAACGCAACATCAGGACTGTAACATTCCTTCCCCAGTCAAGTGCAAGATCCTAGGAGGCAGCAGAACCAGGGCAGCTGACCCAAACTGACAAAAGAAATATTCCATACCGTATGATGTCAGCTCAGATATAAAAGCTAAGAAGAGAAAGACGAAGGAGGGGGCATTCATTGTCTGCAATTGTTGCCTGCTGAGAGACCAGTACGCATTTCGAAAGCCCGGTTTTCCAGGAAATGCCTGGACATCTCCTGCTAATGGGAAGTAGAGAATAAACCTTGTTGTTTTCCTCTATGTTTGTGCACGTGCAAACTTTAGCTTTTGCTTCAGTAAACTGCCTTATCTCAACCTATGAGTAGTTTTTCATCATATTCTCTCTTCCCTGTCCATCTGGCAAGGGGAGGGGGAGTGATAGAGAGGCTTGGTGAGTACCTGATGTCCAGCCAAGGTTAACCCACATCAACTTTCTTCTGAGACTTAATAATGCATCTTGCAGCTCACACAGATTTTGCAGGTTCAGAGTTTTTCCCAGGGTCTTGGGGGTATCCTGAAACATAGTTTATGTCTTCATGAATTTGTAGCTGTTAAAGGAAAAATAAATCTTGTACAGAAATGAACTTTTTAAAATAAAGATAATTATCCATACTTCCTCCAAAAGAAATGATAGTCAGGTTTCTTGTGACACATTAATGAGCAATGATTTTAGCAGACAGATAAAAGACTTCCATGGGGTAGGTATGGAGAATGCATTCCCTCACATCTCCAGAATATAATCCCTTTGATAGGTTTTGTCATAGCTGGTTGAATAGCAAGGGGAAACATGCGTAAGCAGTCTACAACTTCTTTGGGAAGAGGAGGGGCAGACACTGATCTCTCCTCTGTGGTGGTCAGTGGAAGGATCCAAGGGAATGGCCTGACATTGTGTCAAGTGAGATTTAGGTTGGATATTAGAAAAAGGTTCTTCACTCAGAGGGTGGTTGTGCTCTGGGGCAGGCCACCTGGTGAAGCGGTCACAGCACCAAGCCTGAAGGAATTCAAGAAGCATTCCAATGGTTCTCTCAGGCACATGTTTGGGATGGTCCTGTTCAGGGCTAAAGGTTGATCTCAATGATCCTTGTGGGTCCCTTCCAATTCAGCATGTTCTGAGATTCTAGGATTCTGTAATATTGCTTAAGAAGAGTAACCTGACAGACAGCATGACTACTGCAAGTGGCATTAGATTTCAGAAGGTGAAATGTAGTGTAGTAGTCTGAAAGAATATACGTAGTGCAACCTTGAAAACCATGCCTTTTAAACACTAAAGCTCTTTGTTTTATAAATCGTGTGTCTTGTTCCTGTGAAGCATTTTGTTCTTATGATCCTTTTACTCCTGACATATTACTTCAAGAATTTTGAATTAATACCCAACCCAATTCATAGACACAAACTGATTAACAAAGAGCATCACATACGTTCTAGAGGAGCTCTGAGGCTGAGTGATTTGTATCTCACGTATCTCACGAGACCAGTCTACTCTGGACAGAGATGGCTAGCTATAAAAAGTATAATTGTGAGCCAATCTGTGCCTTAGGGTGCAGGACTGGCTTCAGTTAACAGTATAGGCATAGGCTGGATCATCTAGGTTTGGGAAATATACACAAGTGCATTTAGAGAGGAAAAACTTTTCTGTAATATTGGATGGTAATAGCCTCATATGAAATCCTCTAACGACTGCATGATGCTATGCCCTATCACATCATGAAAGATTATTTCTTTTTAAAGTTAGTTTCTAAAGCAACAGAATTCAAAACACCAAACCAAAACAAAAACAAACCACAAAAACCCCACATGATGCCTAATCATCCTCTTTGACATTTCTGTTTATACACTCTTAAACTGTGGGTGCTAACAGGTGTTCAAAAACAAAATTATAAAAAGAGCACACCACTGTAAATAGCATAGTAAGGAATAATTTAAATAATGATGTATTTGTGTTGCGTAAGCAAATACTGTATAGTAGTGAAATATTTATAAATAGAGTAAATGAACCCTTCCAGAATCTTTGGTTGAAACAAAAAAAAAGTGTCAAGCACTCTTCCATGTAGCACTTTGATTATATTAATCTGTGAACCTGCTGACATTGTGGAAAAAAGCAGGGGTCTGTTCAACATGGCATTCTATTCTGAGATGTCCAGTGCCAAATATTTTACAAGTGGAAGTTGCAGTAGTTCCCTAGAGTTATGGAATAAGCTGCTCATTAAAGACATTTCCTCTTGCCTGCCATAATTTGGAAATAGCATTAAAAAGCATGAAGTTTAATGTGAAACCTTGAAGCACCTCTCTGTTAATGTTCTGGTGTTTTTTTAATCCTCATGTTTTAGGCTATGAGGCTATCATACATTCATCAGTGCTGAGGCTGGAAGGTGTCTAGTTTGATCTTCTACATTTTGCAGAGACTTTTTCTCTGATTTTTCTATGAAGTCAATAAATAGCACAACCAGATAATGAGGATTTTGTATTTTTTATCCTGTTTAATAAAAGGGAAAAATTTTCTTTATACATAAATGAGTTAAACTCTTTCACTGGATTTGAATATAGTTCCTTTTTGTTATTATTTCTATTTTTAAAGAACACAAAATAGTACGGTTGAAAAATCCTCTGATTATTATTTTAAATTATAATTTTAGTGTTGTCTGCTTAATTTTCACTGAATGTTCCCACTGAATGCATATTATGAGCAAAAATTTTCAAAAGTGACTGATTGTTTTGAAAACCTAGAGGGTATTTATTTAGGGAAATCCCTGTAATTTACATTTTTGCACAAAAAATTTCCAGAAGCTAATCCATCTTCCCAAAATGATTTTTAAAAGACCATATCCCTGCAATCTGCAATACCATCTGTCAGAAATGAGGATGCCTTCCTGAAAGAAGGTGAAAATATCCTAGATGGTTCTAAGACTTGTATCAGAAGTCTGAAAGGAAAGAGCAGAAGTTCCATTCCTGATAAAGTCAGTGCTGAAAAATTGTTCTTCATTGGCTGACAGTATATACTCTGAGAGCATTAAATAAAATGAACATGCACCTTGTGCTTTTGGGTAATAAATTTATTTTACTCACAGTCCATTTCTTTCTGTAGTAACATGTTAAAGAAAACCAGTGTTCACTTCATTCCACGTGGCATGTTAGGGTTCATATAGTGCCATGCAAAGGATGGATTTGCATCAGGACCAAATATTATCCTGTACAAACCTCTGGCTTGTATATTTACCCACATTCTAGACCTAGTACTAGCCTGGAAACAATATAATACACAAGAAAGGGACTAAAGAAAAGAGGAAGCATAAACTTTATCTCATAGCAGCTGCCAAAAAGAAAACAAGAGGATGAAAGAAAAGGGAAGAAAAATAGAAAAAGCATCTGAAATTGTGATAAAAAGTTGGTGAAGCTGTTTCTTAAATTTTGTCTACAGAAGAAATTTGATGCTAGTGAATAAGGCAGATGGCCGTTGTCAAATTCCTAAGCACTGGAACCTCTTATTTGGGTGCTAGATAGGAATGTAATTGCATAACTAAAGAGGACCTTCCACATAATTTATAGAAATAACACAGTTGCAGAATGTATCACTTTTTCCTTCTCCTTTTTTTTTTTTTTTTTTTTTTTTTTTGTTTTTTTTTGTGGGGGTTTTTT
>WEKX01026194.1:66233-77138 GCA_013390025.1 Pitta sordida
GAGAAAAACTAGAGAGGGAAAAGCCCAGATGGAACACAAAGTACACGAGAAGGATCTAAAATTTGCTGTTTGCCTTCCTATTTAACCTCCAGGTTGTTAACTTAATCATCTTGGGTAAACGGCAATTCAAGCCACACTCTAAGACTGCCAGCAGGTCTTCCCAGTTTATGGATAGAGCACTACCTCTGGTCATCCCTACCAACACTTGCATTAGAAGATACGGTAGAAGTACAATCACACCATTCCTTAATAGCTTTAGCTTTTCCCTGAGAATATGAAATTTTTTGCAAGAACTAATATAATAGCATCTAATAAGAATGCAGGCTTAATTGGAGAAAAAAATTTACATGGTTATAAACTACTATTATTCTCTATTACCATATTTCCAAGAGACACATTTCATGCCGAAATACAAGGATTTTTTTTTTACCTAACAATTACATCTCTCATAGAACAGCGTGTGCATTACCACTTTTGTGTCTGTGTGTGTACTTTTTAATATTCTGTAAATAACATTAATTCATATAGTAACTGCATAAATATTACTTATAATGAAACTACCTGCATGAACAGAATCAATATTTTTCTGAAGAGCTTCAACTTTTTCCTGAAGGTGTGAAAAATTTCTTTTGCTAATATAATAATTCAAATGGAAATCTGGTCAAAAAAATAAATAAACATAGTAATAAATAAATCATAATTATAATAAACATAAATATAGTTTATCTGCAAGATCTGTCATTGAACCATTAATAATCAATGCCCTGGTTTTTTTACTTCTAATCCAAACATAAGCAGCCTGCTCTTCATTCTTCCCCAAACTAGAATGGCATAGAAATATTACTTTGGATGAACCCACTTGGAGCAGCAGTTACAGTTTCTTCTCCCTCTAGCAGACACATAATAGATGTTGAGGCCTATGGAATACAGAATATTTGACAGAACATTTGGAAAGGGTCCATATGAACTTAAAACAGTATTTTCAATTTATCTCCGTATAAGAAGGTAGAGAATGAGGGTTCCTGGCATAAGCTCTGAAACGGCAGAGAACTTATCAGGTCAAATAATTTTGACTAATATTGGCTGTTTTAATGTTGACATAGAAGGACAGTAACACCTGGTAAACAGTCTAGTTTACTTAGTAGATCTCTCTGTTTTCCTTGGAGATGCCCCAAGAATTGGTAGATCACTCTGTTTTCCTTGGAGTTGTCCCAAGAATTGGCTAGGGTGAGCTCCACTTAGTTGATTTGATCTGGCAGAACTACATAGTGCAGTAAAATATTTTTATGTACACTAAAAAATCAGGCTCCAGCTAAGCTGTAAATGTCTTATATTCATATAGGGCTTACAAATTCTCAGTATTTGTCATTAAAGAAATTACAGTGCCTTAAATTAAGGAATCCTATTTTATCTGTCTTGGGAATGGCAGGAAAATTATAAGAATGTAATGTGTGAGAAAAATTTACAAATTAATTTGAATTAGTAGTGTGGACAAAATCAAATTGTTCTGTTATGTGGAAGTGCTGATTATAATCTAGCCTTTCTATTTGATTAAGATAAGGGCATTTTAAACATTTATCTTGATTTTACTAATATTTCTTCAATCTACAAGTGTAACCAGAAAACATTCACAGGGAAATAAATAATGCCTAAATGCCATTTCAGTATTTTTAATTTAATGAACTGTCCAAAATGTTATTACAGATGCACATGCAGTAGTATAGTATTTGTCCTTTGTTATAAGTGAATGCATCTACGAAAAAAGTTTGGCTCAGAATGCATTTTATCCAAATCTGCACAGCTTAGTTTTAAATCTTTTACTTTCACTTGCTTCTTCCTCCTCTTGTGCATGAGTGTGTGTTTGTTGATAGATTCTAAATTTTAATTTCTGCATTCCATGAAAAGATAAGCACCTTTTTCTCATAATGCAAGTTTCCTTCCTTACTTAGGCAGAAGAGAGCATATTCCCTAATATTATTTAAAACAACTGAAAAAGTTTGGATCCTATAAGGACTTTACTGTCCCACTTATTCATGTTTTACTGTGAGTGTCAGGTGCTAGTTTAGGTATACAGCATTGTCATGGGGAGAGGCCTTTTGGTCTATTGTAAAACTTTTCTCCTTTTTACTTGAATGGACAATAGGTATCTCTTCTTATCTCCCTTTCCCTCCCCTGAAAGGAATGTGGCCAGGGGAGGGGTTTTCTCCTTTTTTACCTGACGAATAATGATGGATCCTGTGTCTTATCTTCCCTCCCTGGCAAGGCATGTGACTAGGGGCGGGGCCTGAGGGCCAGGGCAGGCTCAGTGACAGCCAGTGGCATGTGAAGACATGCCCACAAGGCATGTGGCATGGGAGGGGCCTGAGGCCCTATAACTACAGCTCCTGGGCCTCAGGAGGGGAGGTTGGTGGACCTTCTGGACTGAGGATGCCTCGTTTTCACCTCTGATCTCTGCCTCCGCCATTTTGCCCAGGACCATGTGGACCTTTGACTCCTCATCTCAGCACAGCTTTTCCTGTGCTGACTGCTGGATCTCCCTGCAGCCCCTTGGACATTTCAGGAAAGGATCACTGGCTGTTACTCCCCTGGTTTGCCTACCCGGAACCCTATCCTTCTGCCCCTGGAATCCTGGAGGTGCCCTGTTTTTTCCCTTGAACTAGGCACCCCTGTCATGCTTGTTTATTTTCCCACTTGTCTACAGTTGTCATTATTCCATTGTGGGGTTTTACTGTTGTGTTTTTTTTTTTTGTGTGTGTGTGTGTGTGTGTTTTTTTTTAGTGGGTTTGTTGTTGTTCAAACATGTATGTATGTATATTTGTTATATCATTTTTCCTTTCTCTCAGTAAAGTTCTTATTTCTCTCCATATATATATTATTCAAGTATTTTTAAATTTAATTAATACTTCATCTTAATTGACCCAGAACAAGCACAAAGTATAAATCAAGCATAATCAAATGGCTTTTGTACAGCTTTTTGTGTGCAACACTATTATAAGTGATCTTGAGCATTATATAGAGGTCAATTAATTATCTTAAAACTAGTAGTTACTGTGATACTCTACCTATTTACTTAGAATTCTATTAAAATAATATTCTTCCAGCCAGAAAATATGACTTTGAAAAATCCATACTTTAAACAACTATCTGAGTCATACAACAAGACTTAATTACACCAGGGAGTATTGACTGACAAATTTGGTAACGTAATAAAGATGCCAACCCTGACAAAATTTGTTAGTTTGAAAATAGGGTAAAATGCCATTTTATTGCAAAGCTAATGAAAAATATTGCTTACAGAATGAGGTGACCTATCAAGTAGCTTTACAGCATATGACATTTGTAAGATGTCAAATACTGCAGAGGTTGGAAGGCAGTATCATGCAAGGGGCAGTATGACTATTGTCTACGCAGACAATGAACAAAAGAAAAAGAAGAGGGGTGAGCTCTGATATTCAAGATCACATCATAGTTAGCTCAAAACTTTCTGAATAATAAAACTCTTAAACAGAGCAAGCTGTTTCTTGAGCTTATGAAGGCGCTGTCATGGCTGAACCACCACCTGGATGTTTGCAAGCTCCACAGTTCAAAGAGATACTGCTTGAGAGGATTAAAGACTGTGAATCGGATTCAGTGAACCCAAATCCCAGCAGAAGTTTGGCAGAGGACTGAGTCAGTTCCTAGGATGCCAGTATTAATGGCTGAGGGCCAGCCACTAATCTCAGATGCATGGCACGTGTCGCCTCCTATCTCAATTAAGCCGTGTCTGTGGCTTGTACACGCAACACATAACAGCAGATTTTCTAAGGCATATGCTGCTTCCAGTGCCATACGTTTTAGTTTAAAATCTGCTCCATAAGCTAGGAGTGTTTTCTTTCCTTCAGTTGTTTGAAGAAGAAATAAAAACAAAAGAAAAAGAAAGTAAAATTTGTTAACAGCACACACCCTATTTTACTCCTCTGGCTTCTATTCACCTTCTATTTATCTCCTTCAAAAGGATTAAATCACTAACCACCCCAAAGATGCAAAGAAATGAAAATAATAATAGAAGCAGCGCAGTAAGATTATTTTACTTCATTTGTTCTTCAGTTTATGTTAGACACAACAGGATTTGATAAACTCACAAGTATTTACTCTTTAAGGTAATTCTGCAGTGTTGTAAAACATGCAAACTGCAGGCTAGAAGGGAATAAGAGAGTCAGCATAGCAAAACTCGATTAGAAAGTTTGATTAGATTATCTGTTCCTTATTTGCATCACACTGCTGTTTTACTCCAAGCTACCTGACTGGAATATTTTCACGGCAATCTGAATGTGGAAACCTAAGCTATCGGCAGAATAACAGACTGCAGGAAGCACAGCATTTTATGCTGGAACATTCGAGCACATTAATTGCTCCTTTGAAAATCATACTCCAAACATTTTCTTGCTTCATTTCATATCTTGGTTTCAATGGAAAATGTCCAGAAACAATGCATTTGAGCTTGAAGATGAGAAATGGGAGACTGAGTAGCTGAAAGGTATCCTGTGAGTGGATTGGTGCAGTGCCTTAATGTACTGGCCTTGAACTGTATGAACCTGATGGTGAATTGAGCCAGATTAAAGAGAGTAAGAATCAATCAGTTTCAGATGGCTCTAAAAGTTGCAGTAAAAGGGAAGATGGTTCTCTAAGTATTTTCTAAGACCTACACAGAAGACCCTCTTGTGGTATGACAATTAAAAAGACTCAACTAGAGAGACTAGCTTGAAAAACAAGGAAGAAAACTGCTTGACCCTTCTGTTCTTAGAAAGCCCAATAGCTAAATGATTGTTTGTGCTTAACTTTTATTCTTAAATAAAAAATTGAAAGAAAAATGTCGCCATTCTGCTTCAGATGTGATGTTATACATGTTATACAGAGTGCTCTTACTGTCACTGTTACTGACTTTACATAAGTGTCTCTCTTACACACTGGCATCATATATAACGTAGATGAGATTGGTAGAGCCAGAAACCTTAATTTATTTATTGTATAAGCATAATGCCAGCCACCTCCTGTTTTCATTATACCAATCTAATGCCAGCCATTTCCTTTTTTCATTAGACCATTGTAATGCTAGACTCCTACTGTTCTCATTAGTGCAGGACTGTGTAATGGCAACCACCTCATGTTTTCATTATAACAAAACTGTATGGTGCCAGCTGCCACTTATTTTGCTTTACAGAATAGAATTTGAATGTAGTCCATACTTTTTTTCAAGAAAGTATATATGGAGATGTCAAGGACCCTAGAAGTCTAAGGCCCCTAAGAAAATGGTGGGAAACACCCTTCCTGACTATTTTGTTGCTGGAAAAATGGTAGACTTTATAGAGAATGTACAAATAAGAGGTCAAAGGCTGGGGTTACACTGTTGTGGAACATGGTTAAATTCTTGGAACTGCCTTTCTGATTCATAACCTATCCAATGTTCCTGAAGATAAAAGTGCGGCTGTAATAGTTCAAGGTGTGTATTGGACTTACAGGGAAATTAAAGTTAAATTTCTGGCTCCAGTGCACATTGCCTGTGCAGACTGCTACCTTTAAATTCTGTCATATTACTCCAGTTGTGACTGGTTTGGAGATAATAAGATTCTTTATGTCCAAAATATTGTTTTTATTTTATTTTTATATAATTTGCTTTGCTTTTCTTCTGTAATATCTTTGCAATATGAAGTATTTCACTGCTTATCAACAGTGATTAAAAAGAAGTCCCCCCTTCTCGGGGGACTTTAAATGCTATTGTAATGATATTAAATAGTACTAAGAACTGCCTGATGACAAAAAAAAATCTTCCACTGACACATCTTAAAAATATGGTTTGAAAGCTGTAAGGGTTTTGTTACTAATGTACAGTTGTTACATTGCAAAAAATCATGGCTATTTTAACTTTTTTAGTAGGTATCAGAATAAAAAATCCTCTAATTTTAATATAAGTAGAATATGTTGTAAATGTATTTTTCAAAAAATGTCCAAAAAAATTTTCTAGCTTTAACTACAAAGTTTTTGTTTATATTCTTTGTTCATATTGAACATTATAGACCTAAAAAAACCCCCCAAAATCTAACACCCCTCCCCCAAACCCACACTCAAACCAAAAACACAAACCAAAGCATCCCAGTGGCATTGCTTTGTAAAGGCTTCTATGTGGATGTCTTGTAATATCATTGCAAAAGAAGTACTTGGTTTACGTAATGGGACTACGACCTCAGTTCCATAATGAATGAATGAGCAACACAATAATCGTGAGGCAGAGCTACTGCATCTACTCATACACATACATCTGGTCCCTCTATTCTGAAGCCTTGGGAGCTCAAAGTGCTTGCTGTCAGGACCAGAAGAAGCATCATGGTGAAGCTCCTTGTTCTGTACCTGACCAAAATTATCAGTTCTGCACAGTGTCTTTGGTTTTAATTATTTGTGTGATGCCAGCTTGTCATGTTTTATCGGTTGTATGTTTTAATGATTTATAGCTTCACTGTAGCTCTTGAGAGAAGGAAAAAAGCTCTGTGGACAGCCACTAGGAAGATAAAATTCTACTGTTGTTATAAATACTGGTTGTGGTAGGTTGACCTTGGCTGGCCTCCAGGTGGCCACCAAGCTGCTTTGTCAGTCTAGTCCTCAGGACAGGAGAGGGAGAAAATAAGGTGAAAAAAACTCTCAGGGGTCAAGATAAGAGCACTTTAATAAAGAAAAAGCAAAGGCCTTGTGCAGAAGCAAAGGAAAAGAAAATACTTTCTACTTTCCATCAGCAGGCAATATTAATGTCCACTCCCTTCCTTGGATGCAGGACCTCGGGGCATGTAACACTCTCCAGAAGACAAATGTCATAAATGATGAACACTTTCCCTCTCCTCCCTTCCCCGTCCTTTCTCTTAGCTTTTATATCTGAGAAGGTGTCATACAGTATGGACTACCCCTTTGGTCAGCCGTCCTGGCTATGTCCCGTTCCAAGGTCTTGCCTAACTGCAGTACAGTGTGGTGTGGGAGAGAGCAAAATCTTGGAGAGACAGAACTGAAGCTGTGCCACTGCTGCTCGGCACTAACAAAACACAGGTATGTTACCAACACCTTTATGCCAATTCAGTGCACAGAACTGTGAGGGCTGCTATAGGGAAAATTAACTCCATCTCAGCCAGACCCAATACTGATATTTATACCGATTTATCTGGAAGAAAACAGTGCTTCAGAAGCGTTTTTCTTCTGCTCTTCCAGTCTTGATGGAAAAGTTGTGGTTTCATAAAAAGGAATGTGTACTTTGTCATTCCCAGATTGCTGTATTATTAACATCACTGAATAGAGTAATTGACAGATGTGTATAAGTTTTGTTAAAATGATTAAAAGCTCTGGAAATCATAACCTGTCAGTGTTCCCTGGGAAACAAAGACCTTTCCATCTGTTAAGGGACTCTGTAAATGAATGTAATGAGTCACCTTTACGATGACAGCTGTCACCCGTAGGATTTGAGCCTTGACGGAAGTGCAAAAATATAATGAAATACATACAAACCTTCAATCAAAAAATATCCTTAATTTGTTATTATTTTGATCACCTCACTCTGGGCAGGGTGTGATAACCTGCAATTTGTCTGTGATCTCTAGTGTCTGGTTAAGTCCAAGTCAACAGAAAGACAGCTATTTTCAGTGATGTTACAGTTTGATAAAGCACTATATGCTTGCGTAGGTCTTTGCCCATTTGCTGTCACAGTCTTCACAATTAATAAAATTTTACAAAGATAATGGAATGTGAGAGCAGCATAATTTGAAATTATTTCTTATGAGTTGTGGAAACCCAATAAAATGGAAACTGAGTGATGGAACTGAGGGAGGTGAGGGGGGTTGGTGTACTTTTGGTTCACCTGCAAAGATGCTACATGGTACAGGTACTCTTTCTCTTCCGTATTTAAGTCATTTTAGTAAAGGTAAGGGATTTGTCATTTCTTTGCTTCCCCTTTCTGATACATTTTCTGATCTAAGGCTAGTGGAGATATAACGTTTTCTGTGAAATAAAATGCAAATTCCACTATGCAAATGGACCACTAAGAACTGAATTAGATTAAGCAGTGGTGGCAAATCAGCAATTAGGGTTTTTTAATAGCAAGATTCCAGCAGAAATAAAATTCAGTGCTAGTGATCACTAGAACAGAAAGCCTAGGGCTGCTGATGTGCACACATTACCATCACTCAGATACAGTCTTTAAAACTACATATGCTGAGCAAATGCTTTGAGTCAGCTGGTAACACAGTTTATTAATTACGGCTCATAATAACTTTCACTTTAACATAATTGTTGCATAGCTGTACATGTTATGCCAAATAAAATCCTCAGTCTGGACTGGTGATTGTGATTAATATTTATGTTGCTGTTAAAAATGAGCATGCTTTTAGTTTCACTGATGCTGAATATTTTCTGGATTGTTTATACAACAAAGCAAAAATAATAATCAAATAAATTCCCAAACTGTAAAAACAGGTAGTTGTCCAAATAGAGTTCTGATTTTTATCTGTCTGCAAAAAAGCATTCCATGCTCATAAACACATGCATGGAACAGGGATTGGTCTTCCTCCAAACCACCCTTTTAGGCTTGGAAATGCTGACCAGCATTTGCTAGTATGCCTTATAAACACTCGGGGTGATGGAAATAGAGTGAATGAGGAGAGCTGGCTTTCACGTGCAAGAAGCTATGGGTTCAAGATTGGGCAGCTGCACCTGGTGTTTCCTTGCAGTTGCGTGTTGTCATTGCCCACAGAAACTTGAAATTTTTCCAGGTAGGAGGTGATGTGAATATCACCTTAGACTACAGGAATTACAGGTTATCTGTAGAGCTGTCTCAGGTGTACATTGATCTCAGAGTAAGCATGGCAAATCTCCATGGAAGCTTTTTGAACAAAAGTGCTTGTTTCAGGTGTCCTCCAATTGTTTCTGCCTCTCCTATGATTGCAGTAATAAGATGGAATCCTGACGTTTCACTTCTGATAAAGCGATAAAATGTAACAGGAACTGGAAGTTTGCCTAAAGCATAGTATTCCTTTTCCTTCTCTATCTTGATATCTACTTCCAGCCATATTAACTTTTGCAGCTGCAGTGCTTTTACAATTTAGCAGTCCATAGAATGTTATTAATAAGTGCAGAACTATAAATCTTCTAACAAAGATGATTCATTTGGAAATTGGAGGACTGAATGTGCTTGCTGTCCTTATACAGGCTTTACCAAGGTTTCTAAACTTCCATTCCTCTCTCCTATTTTAGTTCACAGGAAGAGGTATAGAAGAGAATGGTGGTGATTTTATGGTCATCAACAGTGTTACTCAGAGTTCTGGAGGGAAAAGGGTCCATAAGCAAGGTTATATTTGCTGTCTTTCCTGTTTTGCTTTTTTTTTTTTTTTTTTTTTTTTGGCGGGGAAGGCAGTTGGTAGTGGTGGGATTCTGGAAACTACTTTTCAAAATCTCTTGCTTTTCAAAAGGTAGGTATTCTTTCCCTTTGAATTGATTGCTGTGTCATACTTTGACATGTACAAAAAGATGTACTAGAAAAATCCACTTTCAATCCATACTGGATCCCCAAATGAGCCACCAAAATAGACTCTGCTGATCAGAGTGTTGGGCAGCAGTGAACTGGTACATATGAGGGAGTTTGGTTCACTTATATACACTGGCTCATAGAGGTGTTAAAATTACTATGGAAAAGTAATTACCAAGCTCTAGAATACAGCACTAGAGAAAACCAGAGTCTATACAGTACCCTTATTCTGGACTTTTCCACTACTATAGACCTTAAACTGAGGCAAAGCCTCAATGTTTTTAAGGAGCTTATCCTGTGGTCAGAGATAAAGGCTTATTAACGATTGCTAATCTGTGTTCTAAATCTCTTGTAATACAATGGTACTGTAATGATAAAATAGTATTCTATTAAAATAGTATACTATTTTATAGTATAGTTCTTAGTACTAGACTATAGTTCTATAGTCTAGTATACTATTAAAATAGTATTCTATACTGATGTATTTACTATATTCACTTGGTGTTATACAAATACTTGTTAAATCATATAGAAATGCTTATATTGAATTTGTTCTCAGTTTAGAACATGGCACAAGGGAATAGAAAATCATTCCTATAGCCAATATGGCTTCAAGAATAGATATTCAAAGGATATTCAGAGAAAATGCAATCTCTTATCTGGTCTAAGACAGTCCTTAACATATATGCATAATGAAATATCACTACAATGAACCACAGTTAGAAGATATTAAATGTATTATTTACACAGAATACACATATCAGATTAATTTTTCCTCACAATTTCAGTACAAAAAATCCAGAAAGAAATAGTTTCACTAAAGATGGAATAGCTATATGTTATCAAGAAATAATCCTTATTTAGAGTTGTCTAGTTTATTAAATGTGATTCACAGGTTCACAGGTTGTTCTGAGATGGAAGGGACCCACAGGATCATCTAGTCCAACTCCCAAGCGAACGCTCACCCAGAGATCAGGCCCACAAGCGTGGAAACACGGGTATGATACTCCATCCATCCAAGCCTCCCACCAGCTAGACCATGTCACTAAGTTCCTCAAGTCTCCTCCTAAACACCTCCAGGGATGGCGACTTGATCACCTCCCTGGGCAGACCATTCCAATGAGAGATCACTCTCTCTGTGAAAAACCTCTTCCTGACATCCAGTCTAAACCTCCCCTGGCGGAGCTTAAGGCCATGTCCTCTTGTTCTGGTGTCTTCAGCCTGAGAGAAGAGATTCACATGCACCTGGCGGAAACCTCCCCTCAGGTGATTGTAAACAGCAATCAGGTCACCTGTGAGCCTCCTCTTCTCCAGGCTGAACAACCCCAGTTCCTGTAGCTGCTCCCCATAGGACTTGTCCTCCAGTCCTTTCA
>WEKX01026194.1:77536-97990 GCA_013390025.1 Pitta sordida
AGAGGTGCTTAGCAAGTTCATCTGCTAGGTCTTTCCTCACCCTCGGATGGATCCCATCTGGTCCCATGGACTTGTGAGGATCCAAGCCCCTCAGCAAGTCTCTGACTACCTCCTCCTGGATTACAAGGGGGTTATATTGCACCCCGACTCCTTCCGTAAGCCCCAAAGTCCAGTTGTCCTGCTGACAATCTGTCTTACTGTTAAAAACAGAGGCAAAGCAGGTATTAAATATTTCATCCTTTTCCTCATCTCTAGTTACTATATTCCCCTTTGTATCCAATAATGAGTGGAGGTTGTTGCAGCCTCTCTTTTTACTGTTGATGTATTTATAGAAACATTTCTTTTTGATACTCCATTTAACAGGATCTTCCACTGAACTCACAATATGGAATGAAGAATTTATTCATAAAAAGATAAGGATATTAAATGCAAAATAAAAATAATGGTTTAATGTATTTCAGCAGCTTTAAACAAACTTTACACCACAGAATTCTAAGAAATAGATGGAGGTCATATCTAGTAATATTATGATTAATATTTTTTAATATGTGGTAGGAAGTGTGAAATTTGAAGACGTGAGAAATCTGCTCTAAAATCTCTGTGAATGACAATAAGATAAATTTTCAATGTAAAAATATTAATGAAGATATGAAATGGAAGAAGTGATGACCAATAAAAGGGACACTTGCAGAAATTATTATAGCATGCAGCATCATAATCAATGCTTATTGTAAAAGGCTTGAAAGGTGTATACATGAAATATTTTCCTATAGCAAGTAATATCAGAAATAGATAAATGTGATTTTCTGATGGGCAGACAGATATAGTGTTTCCATTTCAATGTTAATGCTAGCCTAGTGATCAATGTTTTTCCACTCTCAAATCAAACCACTGGGAAAGAGTTCTGTATTTCATTGCCCTTAAAAAGATAGAAAATATGCAGTTATTACAAAATGTAATTGCAGTATTTCTTTTTCAAAGCGTATTTCTTTTTCAAACAGAGTAAATATATGTTTTCTATAGTGTACTAACAAACGATTTCTAGAGAAAAAGCTGAGAATTACCAGCTGACTGTTCCCCTAGTTGTTTGGCAGCAGACAGTAGGTGCACTATAATAAAATTTCCAGAGAATTAGTGTTCAAAGTATTAAACAAAATACGTTTTCAGAAATAGAATTTTAATTATTCCATTCCTCAGTAGGTAAAAATCTGGATCTGTTGTCCAATAATACATATTTCAAGCTGCAGCTTGAAATATTAGTATTAACCATTGCCAAGATAAATTTCAGAATGTTTAAGGACGTTTTGGAGTCTTGTCCAAATAAAAGATACTATGTATCTCTAGCTTAAAGAACCTAGAGGGGGAAATGATATCAGAACAGTACTTTTGTTTTAGAAACTAACAAAGGGTCAAAAATTTGACAGGTATATATGTAGGGGGGGAAAGTGAATTTAAAAAAAAAATAAAGATAATTAGCTTCCCAAAGAGACGAAAATGTTTCCCCAAAATTTGAACTAAATGTTTTTTGTGAGCCGTGCATTACCAAGAACCATCAGCAATAAATAAACCAAGATACTGTGCTCTTTCATCTGCATCATAACATATGCATTATGGAGGATACATCTCAGAAAATTCTTAGATGGCTCATTAATTCCCTGATCCATTTCTTCATGCCCTACTGAAACTAAGGTGACCTTTCACAAATCAAGCATACAGCACACAGTTGTCCTTTCTATTGGAGAAATTTCATTTTTAGGGAAATATTACTAACTAAAGAAATAAGCTTTCATCTGCTTTCATGTCTTAGACTCAATAAAGGATAAAGATAGGGTATTTATCCCATGAGTGAACACCCTGAAGCAGTTATACGTGGTTGGCTTAAAGGAGATCTAAGAATCTCAGTTTGACAGACTGGCCACTTTCCAAATGGGAAATCAATGACACTGTATTCTGGGTATAGAAAACCCAGGATGGTTTATGACTTGGTCTGCATATACCATATTCCAGCCAAGCTCTGAATTACACAAATTTGAAGACAGTAAGAGTAACATCCCATAGCCAGTGAGGCCAGCAGCAGCATAAGATACATTCTGTCCGGGGGCTGTGCAAAGAGTGGCTTCTTAGATTTTGGAATTCACTCTGAAAAAGACAAATATATGTAGCAGGAAGAAGACAGTGATGGGTTTCTGTGCCTAGGATGGCAAACTAAGTAGATGTACAATGGTCTTGATTCTGGCAGAGATTTGTAGAAAAAATGCAATGGGCGAAAGTTAATTCTATCCACAGGACTAGTACATATCTTTAGAATACCTGTAGTATTCGGAACAGACTAAAATTCTATTTAGCTGTTAAAAGCAATGCCAATATACTTAATTATTGATAAAAAACCCCCAACCAAACAAAAGCCAAACAAACCTCTCCTAAAAAACCCTAAAACATATGGTGTAGAGTCTTCACGGTATTTGGTATGTCATTGCTACAATCACACAGTAGCAGAGTGCCACATTTTCTGAGGGATTGATCATACTGTTCATATGCAACAACAACAACAACAACAAAACCAAAAAGAGGTTAATGAAAGTATTACATTATTAAAAAAAAAACTAAAAAAAGAAACATAAGAATTAGTAATACTTTTCTCAGCAATTTTTCACAGTGTTTACAGCAATCACTCTCCCTGTGAAAAACCTCTTCCTAACATTCAGTCTAAACCTCCCGTGGCGGAGCTTAAGGCCATGTCCTCTCGTTCAGGTGTCTTCATTCTGAGAGAAGAGATCCACACCCACCTGGCTGCAACCTCCCCTCAGGTANTCTTCTCAGTGACATGGTCTAGTTGGTGGGGAGTTGTACTAGATGATCCTGAGGGTCCCTTCCAACTCAGAATAACCTGTGAACCTGTGGACATGAATACAGTTACTCAGGCTCTTAAAAAGACATGTCAAAAAAAAAAAAAAAAGAAAAAACAAATAACCTCTGTCCCCCCTCCTGCCCCAAACAAATCCCAAACACAACACTTTGTATTCTTCAGGGGGTTTTCTCCACAAAAGCGGAGTTTACTTAAGCAAAGTTTTGATCTCTGCTGTTGGGCTAACACCCCCATTTGTATCACAATTTAACATGTTTTTGGTGAACTCATACCAGTGTACTAAATCAAAATATCCTTTATTCAGCTCCATGTGTCTATGAGGAAATAACAGCCTGTAGGGATTCAGCACATCAGCTGCTTAAAAGATAAACCGACCCAGCTTGATGAAAACTCTTCCTGTTGAGAGAAAACAGTTACACATATCTAATAAATGAAGCAGGAACTGTCATTTTTTTGGCAAACTGATAACTAGCTGTAACAGCCGCATTGCCACAAGTTGCTTTTCCAAAGTAATTACCATCAGGCTCCCTGTGGTATGCAGTGTTTAACACATTTCTTCTGTGTTAATGAATGCAAAAGCAGGCAACACCACTATTAGTAATTGCTTTTTATTCGTAGTCCTCATTTTCCAGATAGGTCACATTAAACACAGCCATTAAACAATAGCGGTTGAGAAAATCCATACAATGTATGCTGCTTTTGTTTGGGTTTTTTTGTGTCATTCACCAGTCATTGGTGCAACTTTGAGCCACGTGGGGAAACAGGGGCTGATAAATGAGAATGTCAACCTGTATCACAGTTGGGCCAGAGAAGTCAAAACCTTAATCAGATTTCATTCAATTACACTTCAAATCAACAAATCTTGATAGCCAAAACTCCCATTTAAATTAATGCAATAATAATCACTACTTGATGTCAAAAGAAAGAAATTAAAGAATAATGAGTGGGTGTATGTTATGCTAGGTTTCAGACTCCTCCTTGACCTTGGCAATTTCCCTTCTATTTGACAGCAAACAACATGAAAGCTTGTTTGAATAATGTATCTTGCTGCACTATGAGCAATATCTGACTTCTATCTAGGGGTAACTTGAACTGGAAAACCTATATTCGCAAGTGGTAAATCACAAATATGCCAATTAAAAAAAGAAAATTCAAAACCAAAAAAAGGTCTTACTTTGATTGCTGATTTGATTGGCTTGTTGTATAAGGAACACCCAGTTTCTGGCTTTTGTTAATTAAAAAATATATAGAATGCCTTATTCGCTATTCACAGTGTACAGTACCAATTTATTAGTTGCTTAACTTGTCTCCCTTAACTCCAATATTTTCTTTATAATCATGTGGCAGATATTTTCTTCCAATCTTATAAAGCACGTATGTAAGAAATGAGAGGAACAACTCATAAAGTTTTTCTTTCCTTGCTGCCTCTTTCTCCAGTGGTGATACTAGAGCTATGATGTAGAAAAAAAGTTTTTAAATTCTTTTTTGTGCAGTATGTCCTTCACACAGAGTCATGTTAATTTTGACTGAGCCAGCAAAACTTATACTGTATAAGGTCTACTGGTTTATTGATTCATTATGCATCCATTCTAAATTATGAAATAGATTTTTTAACCTGGGATATCCTTATTGGAAGCAGTATGCCAGAGTTCTCCAACACATGGCAGTTGTAAGCCAAATTAAATAAAAGCAAGATTTCCTAAACTCTTCTATAAAGCTGTGAGTCATGAATTCTGAATTACCTCAGAGTGGTAAATAAATAATCACTACTAAATACAGATAATGTGTTAAACAGCTAAAGCTAGTAAATCACGAGTGACAGAGAGCCTTAAGGTAAATTCCTCTTACATTGGCACAGCCCTTTCTCAGAATGTTGTGGGTTTATGTCTTCAGAAACATATAATGAATTGTACAATTGGTTACTCAGTGTTAAAATCATTTATAAAATACACAGATCTCCATCACTTGACTGCATTTACATAGTGGTTTAGATTTTGCTGAACAATGGTTCTCACCGGCAAAGCTAAAGACTTGGTGCACAGACACTGAAGTGATGGGCACCACGGAGATACGTATAAAAGACTGATCAAACGATAAGAAATCCTCTCCACAATGGAATTTCAAGCTATCAAGCTATCAAGCAAAACCAATCTTGGGTCTCCTGGCCAAAAAAATAAAATTATATAACACAGACAACACCACATTTTAGATACATAAATTGTCCAAAACATGGAGAGCAGCTTGACAAGACATGTACAAGATCCTTTTTTTACATGTAATAGTAGACTTTTTTTAACAGGAGGAGCTGAAAGCAAACTGTCAGAATGGTTGTCTCCCAAAGACAATTCTAGCTGAAGTCACCATTTAAATGCAATTCCAAAACCAAAATAGGCTGTTGGGTCAACTTTCTTTCTGGAACTGATGAAAACTATGGCTTGTGGTATTTCACACTGACAACCTCTTTTATAAATGATTTATAGTACAGATTAAATTTAATAAATCCAATACATAACTTTTAAACAGTATGCCACAGTGGTATTTCCAACAGAGTATCTGAAGTATATAAGGGACAAGTCCTGAGCTAGTAATTTTATTCTTCTGCTTCTTCTTGTTCTGTGCAAATTCATTTTGAATGTGTGTTTTTTAAGATACACCTGAAAGTAATTTTGAATTTTTGAAATTCAATAAAAAACACTCTTAGAAAAAAATAATAGAAAGTATAAACTATATCACAAGTTATTTTGAAAATACTATTCAGATCAAGTGAAAAACAAACTAAAAACACACCCCTAAATTAGCAGTGTTTATCTAGAACTGCAGTAAGCAATTGCACATTCTAAATAATCAGATAAAATACTGCTCATGCCACTTATTTTGCAGCTCTATGAATTTAGTACCAAAACTCAAAAAAACCCTTCTCTGAAGAAGTCAATCAAATATCTTAGATTAAACAGGCTGGCTGCATGTGTTCAGAAAAAAAAAAAAAATCAATAAAAACCAAACAAAAACCAAACAAGGAGGTCTCAGATGTTGGTTCAAGTGTAATTTTTGTTATTAAATATGGGTTTGCAAGAGAAGCTTCTACAAGGACTTGCACATAACCATGACTGATGGATGTATTTGTAGGCTGTTCAGTTAGCTCCATCAGCTCACTCAAACACATTTTGAACAGATTATGTACTGCAGTACTTCGTAGACCATACATTAAACAAGAGACTTTGCTCTGAGGCGCTGCTTCCCATATTCCATGGGGAAAAGGAAGCAGGAAAAAACAAAACTCATAGAGTTCGACAGCTACCGAGGCAACACTTGCCATTTACAATATAAGCCCAAATATTTTTGCAACACAACTATATATTAATTTAATAAAATACACAATATAGCTCTTATACACTCAACAATTTGGCTCATATGCACTGAATCTGCAATAAATCAATAAAAATATGTCATTTGATGTAAACACACTGAATTTTCTTACATTTGCACATTTAAATGATGCTGTGATTTTTGTGGATGTCTAAGACATTTTCATTTTCCTGAGCTATTTTAGTGTCCACAGGTGAATAAAAAAGTGTTAATAATGTTAATTTCTTTTCTGTATGACCCTTAAGGTAACTCTTTCTTTTTTTCCCCAAACTTCATTTTGCTTCCTTTTTTTTCTTAAACTTATCACTAACTATTTATAGCTTTGTTGGACACTAAAACGCTAAGTAGATATTAAAACTTTCTTTTTTATCAAGTGAGTTAGCTTATGTGTGTGTAGGACAAGATGAAGTCTATAATTTTACATTTAACCTTAATATGATATGAAGTGTTTCATTAATGATCAGGATATGTTTTCTTGAATAATGAATTGGAATGGTTCGTTTTGTTTATTGTTGTTTTCTTTTTTCCATATTTGTGGCAGATAACTTTGTACATAAATGTTTACCACAAATGAGTGTTAATGTTTGGTGTCACTTGGACTACTACAAGAACTCTTTATAGGACTTTCAGTAGAAGCCTGTGGTGACTGCTGGAAATTCACCACAGATCAGCATTTTTCAACCCTGTTTTTCTTGGGGTTTATACGTAAACAGTAAGTTAGCATCAGCTATTTGAGGACAGTCTTTAAGTATCAGGTGTACATATTTCCATTCCATTTTTCTCACACTTTCCTATCAGATTGTCAAAGTGGCACTGTCTTTCCTTCTTTCATTTTATTCTTGGTGTACTTGACTCTGTCCTAATGAAAGTTTGGTCAAAATGAAACCAGTGTTATCTGTCAAAAAGAAAGAGCAGTGAAAAGAACATACTTGTGGGCACTTCAGATATTCACTAAAAGCCTGAAAGCAGCATTGGTCTTCCTTCATTCCCATTAATTCTGTTACAACCAAGGGATTTATTTATTTATTTATTTTTAACCAGCAGAAGAGGATCACAACGGCTAACCTGTCTTTATTTTCCCTCTCACTTTCTGATCGCCACAGGGTCACTTCCCCGACAGTCCTGCAAGAGCTTGTCTATTTCTCTCACAACTTCCTCGGCATCCACCGACTCCCTGCCTAGATCCCGGGCTGAACGGTCTAACTGCTCCAGAACAGAGTCCATCTCACTTGAGTCTCGGCTCACTCGGGAATGCACATCTGCAAAGGCCCTAGCCATCTGATCTGATGCAATGAAGGAAGTGTCCTTTGACTGTTTACTGGGTGATAGATACTGACTGTCAGTTGACAAGTACTGGCTGCTTGGTTCAGCCAAGGCTCCTGATTTCACTTCACAACCATCCAGTGGTCCTTTTGTTGAGGTGCAAGGCTCAATGCATGTCTTGGTTGGGCTGCTTGATGCTGAGGGAACCTCCTGAAGCAGAGGACTCAGGGCACGTTTGGCTTTTAAGTAAGGTTTCACATTGGCAATGAGAATAGTGTGCTCTCTCTTGTCTTTCCCAAATGTACAAAAAGTCTTTTTCCCAGTGGGATTCACAGTTTCATATGTCTCAGTCTCAACATTAGCTTCAACTGTGGGTACAAAGAGATTTGTGCGATAATCTGCATTCTCAGCCTGACTGGCTGCAGGGAACTGTGGCATCCAACACTTGTCAGAATGACCAAGAACTCTGCATTCATCTGTGCAGTTAACACATTCTTCTTGCTCTGAAAAACAAAGAAGAGAGGGAAAAAACTAATTATAAGTTGATTTATTTAAACTAACGGATAGGCTATGATCAACCCATGATGGGCTTGACATCTCATTTCTTAATTATGGAGAAAAAGAAGAAGCTATAATTAAAATATTTCAGAAGGTTTGCATAAACCTGTTAGCTGAGACAATAGATTTATTTAACTCTGTTCTCTACATATTAAAGCAGTCACACAGCCCAATGGAAGTATAAAGGGGTCATTACAGAATCATTCTCAGTGGAATTGAGCTTCATCTGTAAACTAATCTGCTGCAGAAATCTGTTAGGCTTTGTTCTGTAAAACTCAATCTAAAAAAGAGTGAACAGTACTTAAAGAACTCAAAAGGAGTTGTAAGGATTAATTTTTCAAATCAAATCACAGCAATGGGTGCCTTTCTGGAAATACAAACACTTCACAAGAATCAGCAAGATGTTTTTTCATTTTTGTCACTTCCATTTCATTTATAATTGTTATGTTGTGTGACAGTGAGAAAATAAAAAGGATTTCTTAAAAAGCCCACTTTTCCTGCTGAGAACAGGAAACTAGAATTTTCCATCAGTATATATTAAATATAAGCTTGTCAGAAAGTGCATTTTGCAATTTTATTAGACATGAGTATGGATCGTGTAGTCAGTTTTCCCTTTTTTTTTTGTTGCAAGTAAATGAAAACGGATTTGCTCAATATATACAGTCTGGAAGAATGACAAACCATGACACATTATTTGAACTGATAATTTTTTCAGATAGGATTTCTATATTATTATTTCTTTCAAAGAATATAGTTAAATGAGATTTCTTTGCTACATTTTAATAACATAAATTTTGGTACTTCTTGTTCTATAATTCAAAGAAAACTTCCTGCATTAAAAATCTTAGCTTGTCTGTCATTTACATTAATATATTGCATTTGGCTCAACATTTACTATTTTATATTTTTAATCATGACTCTAATAAAATGTCAAGGATAAGAAAAATAATAAATAGAATAAATCCCTTTACCATCTCTAGGTTTCAGTTAACTATACATTGATCTTTAACTATTAGACATTTTTCTTCTACAAAATGGGCTGATGGGTTCAATATTAATTTTATTTGAATTTTGTACTTTAAAAAATGCCTGGAATTCCAGTTAGACAAAAAACTGTGAGTATACATTTAAATGCGAAGATGAAACACACATATATAGGGCCCCTTCCGCCTCGGAGTGGCCTGCTAGACTGTGAGGGATCTAGGCTGGTGTTATGCCCTGCGATGTGCTCTCGGTCTCCCTACGGGTGTTAGATGGTGAGTTGGACTAGATGATCCTTGTGGGTCCCTTCCAGCTCATAATATTCTGTGATTCTGTGATTCTGTGATATAAAGACATGCAAAATAAGTCTTCAGAAAAGCAGAGCAAACATGTTGACCCAAAGATAGGGAAAATTTAAGCAATTATTATCTTTCTAAATTAGAAAATAAATTTCTAGGAACCTTATATCACCACTAGGTTAATGGATGATAGCAAAGCAGAAACATGACACAAAAGAAGTACCAAAGGTGATCTATGAGAATTCAATAGTATAAACAGTTTTGTGTGTTCACATTTCTTTAAAAAAATGAGTAAATATGACTTAAATTTAAGTACAATTATGTTATGTCAGAATGATAAATTAAATTGGGATGAGATCATTTACTCAGAACTGATACAGCTAATGATAGAGTTCCATGAAAAAGTGCCATTCTGTGTCTCCCTTCCTTGGAGACTTTAAAATCCAACCGTGGTGCAAGGCCTATCAAAACTTCAAAAGCAAGATAAAATTAGGTACAGGGAGACAGCAGAACAGGGTGATTGCTGAGGAAAAGAATGCAACTTGAAGACTTTAAATTCACAGAGGTGAGTCAGGCTCACCCGTGTAGTTGGTAGGATCATGGAACAGATCTTCCTAGAAGATATATCAAAACATGTGGGAGACAGGGAGGGGTCATTAAAGACAGACAACATGGCTTCACCAAGGGCAGATAGTGTCTAACTCATCTAGCATCCTTCTGCAATGGAGTGATTGCATCAGTGGACAAGACTGTTGTAAGGCCTTTGAAATAGTCCTGTACAATGTTCTTGGTGCTAAATGGATGGATTTGATGATGGACTGTCAGATCAATAAGGAACTGGCTGGATGGTCACATGCAATGAGTTGCAGTCAATGGCTCAATGTTCAACTGGAAACCAGAAATTAATGGTGTCCCTCTAGGGTCTACACTGGGACCAACTTTATTTAGTATCTGCATCAGTGAGATAGAGAGTGGCATTGAGTGCACCCTCGGATCACAACGAGCTGAGTGGTGCATCTGATTTGCTACAGGGAAGAGATATCATCCTGAGCGACCTTGATGGGCATGAAAAGTGAGGGCCATGTGAACCTCATGAAGTTCAACAAGACCAAGTTGCAAGGTCCTGCATTTAGGTTAGCGTATTCACAAGTGTCAATACAGACTGAGGGATAGACAGATTGAGAGCAATTGAACATTGAACATGAGGCAGCAGTGTATGCGCTCAGCTCAGAAAGCTAATTGTATCCTAGGCTGCATAAACTGAAAGAAAGCAGATTTAGATTGTATATAAGGTAGAAACTCTTTGAAATAAGGGTAGTCAGACACTGCAAACAGATTTCCCAGAGAAATTGTGGAAGCTCTATTATTGTAAGATTTCAAAGTCACGTTGGACAGAACTTGAGCAATCTAATCTAGTGACAGATACGCCTGCCCGTGGTAGATCTTTCAAGGCCCCTTCTGACCCAAACCATTCTATGACTCTTTCATTTCCAAGGAAAAGTAATCCTCACACTTATTTTGGTGTACAATAAAAATTAGAACTATCACAATGAAGAGCAATAGTAAAAGACAACCCTGATCTTGAGTTTGTAACACAGAACTGAAAATAGTTTAAGGAAGAAATTTAGATTTTTTGTGTTTGATGTTACTTTACTTGAATAAGATGACATTGGTATACATAACCATGGACATATGTGGGGCAATTGCTTAATGAAATGGGAGCCACCTAACTAGAGGACATAGCTACGCACCTCATTCCATCCATTAGTTCACTTCCAAAAATTTGTCTGTAGTTTTCTGGAGCTTCTACAACATCAAAGAGTTGCTGCTAAAAACAGCCAAGTGAAAATGCTACTCTCTCTCAAAAAAACCCACAAAACACCAAACCAAAAAAATCCAAACCAAACAGAAAATCCCTCAGAAAAAACCCCACCCAAACAAAAGCAACAAAAATAAACAAAAAACACCACCACCACAAACAACAACAAAAACCCAAACGACTAAACCCATAAAGCTCCACAAAATGAACCAAAGTGATTTATTTTAAAAAACACACGGGGCAAGAGTACTGAAAAGAAAATTTCTGAGATCACAGAATCACAGAATCACAGAGATGTATGAGAGTATGGGCAATAGTTAATACTAGGCAGGTTTAATTACATTTTATCACACAAATCCAGAAGAAATAAACAAACAAAAATGTATCGTAAGTCCAACCCTTCCAATGTTAATTTAGAACTTTACATTTTGCAGATGTATAATTACATTATAATTAAATTAAATAATTTTGTACTTTTTCTCATCCTCCTAATCCTTCTGACTAGATTTGTAGCAAGATCAGCCTCTAATTTTATATGTGGACTTACATAGTAAGCAGAAATAATAAGTGTTTTCTTTAGGTTTTTCTCTAACCATATCTCAAATTATTTTTCTCTTATATAGAATTCATAGCAAAGCTGAGTAAAAGATTTCTGTCACTTTCAAAGGTTTACCTAAACAACTAATCAGCTTTCCAAGTAACTTTTGTTTTCTAAGTCTAACTATCTTTTGTATAAATATTTGTATACAGTTTTGTCACTTTTTAACAAAAGACAAAAATAAAACCTTGTACAATGTTAGCAACCATAAAATGCTCAGACCTGAATAATCAATGAACCAATACTTGTCTCTGCTCCTCTCTTTTCAATTATTCCGTCAAAAAAAGAGCCTTCTTTGCTCCTCCCTTTCTCGCAGGAAAAAAATAGTAGCAATTCCTGTACAACTTTCTAAACATATTTAGTGCGTCAAGACATATTGTACTCAGAGACCACCACTCAACAATGTTGGGAAGTTTTCAATACATTGGAGTCTATTTGATTATACAAAAAANTAGTCCTTCCCCTTCTCATTTCCTGCATTTTTTAAAACAGCCTTTATTCTTGCATTGCTACTCACAGTATTAACTATCTTTCTATTTCTGCTCCCTGGGCAGCATAGCAGTGACTGAATTAAATATGAACCAAAAAAATAAGAAAAAACAAACACTGCACTGAATGACCTTGAATTGAAAACCTCTTGCATTGCACGAGCTTTGGAGTGTCTTTTCACTTCACTCTTTTATGTCACATCATAGGAAATGTATTTTGAGTATGGATTATCATATATTACAAGCTGCTTTTCTCACCATTAGCCTGTTATTTTGACTGCTATAGACAGCAGACAGTGAAGAAAATTGAACAGGGGCTTTTTTAATAGTAGCAGAAGCTACAAACAAAGCAAATTAACATCACCAAGGACCAAATTAGTACATATGAGAAAATAGAATCAATTTAAAGATGGGTATATAAATCTATGTATGTATGTATGTAAAATGGGTCAAATGCTGTGCTGTACAGCAAGATGTGCTGGTAGAGTGACACGCACCATCAGTCTTTATCTCTGTACTTGTCTCCCTCCTGTTGAAAATAAATCCTTAAGAGTGCATGTGTGTACAATAAACAGAAGCAGTCTAGAGGTTTTCCTAAGTCTCTAGAGCTTTAAGGGTAAACAGTCAGAAGTGCTTTATGCACTTAGGGGAGAACATTCACTAAAATAGAACTGCTAAATTATCAGCTGTAGAAAGAAAAAGAAACAAGCTATCTGTAAACAACAGTCACCTAGATAGGAAATGTGCTCTGGATAGAAATTTAGAGATGATATAGTATGAAAGTAGTATTGGCAACATATGAAGTGCAATGCAAGGTATGTATTTTGGTGCAATATAAAACATATCTTACATATTTTATTCAATTACCAGAGGAGCTATCTTTAACATCAGCTTTCATAGCAAGCAGAAAGTAATAGGTACTTTTATTGTGATATATAAAATTTCCTATAATTTCCTTATAAATACTGTGAACAGAATTCATTATTGGTATGAATTTCACCCTGAATATATTGCACTATAAAGTTAATTAATTATTGCTTTAGATCTTATTTTGACTCACTAATTACATGACAATGATCCTCTGGGTCCCTTCCAACTCGGAGGGACCTGTGAACCTGTGTGAACCTGTGACACTTGCATAATGGTAACAAAGAAGAAATTCAGAATTGTTATTTCTTTAAACAGTGACCCAGTGTGACCAAATCAAGTCAACAAATACAGTATTTTCTGCAATTTAACTGGATCAAACTTATTTAAATTACACATGCCCACAAAGCAGAAAAACAATTTAAAAGTAAACATTAACTAACATGCAAACATTTTCAAGAAATATTTCATGTACTATGTCTATAAAATGAGGAACATTATACTCTTTATCAAAGTACTCAATATAATTTAATAGTAAATGTACAGACTTCTTCATACAAGAAATCAGACTAAAAATATATGTATATGCACACATATGTTCTTTTTATATATATTTATGTAAAAAAATGTATCTACATAGATTTAAAGTCTGATTTCCCATATACACAAGCCTGGATATATACNACATACAAAATACAGAGCTGGGAAATTCTGTTTTGATACTGACTATTTTTCTAAAACTTGATTGAGCTGTACTTCTTTCAAAAAAAAAAAATGATTCCCTTTAAGGGAGAGATGGAAATGAACAAACTCGAGATGCAAGGCAAAGATCAGAGAAGTTTTCAGTCACTAAAGGTAAGTTTACTATACTAAGTATTCAGTACTATGTCAAAAACTATGCTTGGAGGTTTTCAAGACTCATTAGGTTAATTTGTTGCCTAAGTTATGGTTGAAGATTTATATTCTTAGCTCTTTCTTACACATGTACATAAATTTGTATGAGGAGAAGACTTACACGGTGTNAAATTAACATCACCAAGGACCAAATTAGTACATATGAGAAAATAGAATCAATTTAAAGATGGGTATATAAATCTATGTATGTATGTATGTAAAATGGGTCAAATGCTGTGCTGTACAGCAAGATGTGCTGGTAGAGTGACACGCACCATCAGTCTTTATCTCTGTACTTGTCTCCCTCCTGTTGAAAATAAATCCTTAAGAGTGCATGTGTGTACAATAAACAGAAGCAGTCTAGAGGTTTTCCTAAGTCTCTAGAGCTTTAAGGGTAAACAGTCAGAAGTGCTTTATGCACTTAGGGGAGAACATTCACTAAAATAGAACTGCTAAATTATCAGCTGTAGAAAGAAAAAGAAACAAGCTATCTGTAAACAACAGTCACCTAGATAGGAAATGTGCTCTGGATAGAAATTTAGAGATGATATAGTATGAAAGTAGTATTGGCAACATATGAAGTGCAATGCAAGGTATGTATTTTGGTGCAATATAAAACATATCTTACATATTTTATTCAATTACCAGAGGAGCTATCTTTAACATCAGCTTTCATAGCAAGCAGAAAGTAATAGGTACTTTTATTGTGATATATAAAATTTCCTATAATTTCCTTATAAATACTGTGAACAGAATTCATTATTGGTATGAATTTCACCCTGAATATATTGCACTATAAAGTTAATTAATTATTGCTTTAGATCTTATTTTGACTCACTAATTACATGACAATGATCCTCTGGGTCCCTTCCAACTCGGAGGGACCTGTGAACCTGTGTGAACCTGTGACACTTGCATAATGGTAACAAAGAAGAAATTCAGAATTGTTATTTCTTTAAACAGTGACCCAGTGTGACCAAATCAAGTCAACAAATACAGTATTTTCTGCAATTTAACTGGATCAAACTTATTTAAATTACACATGCCCACAAAGCAGAAAAACAATTTAAAAGTAAACATTAACTAACATGCAAACATTTTCAAGAAATATTTCATGTACTATGTCTATAAAATGAGGAACATTATACTCTTTATCAAAGTACTCAATATAATTTAATAGTAAATGTACAGACTTCTTCATACAAGAAATCAGACTAAAAATATATGTATATGCACACATATGTTCTTTTTATATATATTTATGTAAAAAAATGTATCTACATAGATTTAAAGTCTGATTTCCCATATACACAAGCCTGGATATATACCTTGATCTACAGCTAGTCCTATATCACCATGTTCCTCACAAAACCTGTAGATTAGTTTATCAAGTTGTTTTTGAAGTTAAACAAGAGAGAAAGTTCAGACCATTATAATTTATAAGATTTGATCGGGTAAATAGCCTTCAAGTCTATTCTTTTCTAAAAATTTTTTACTCACAAACCACTAAAAACTGCAGCTCTTTATTACCATATGTTAATCGACAAAGGCTAAATAATAATATGGTTAGGTAAGTACATGAATAAAACTGCATATTTTAAAATGTCTGTAAATTTTATTATTTTTCATTGTTCTAGCAAAGCTTATCTTTCAGATATTTTATTTACACCTTTTTTTCTCTTTCAACAGGTGATGTCTAGTTTTTACTACTGCATAAACACCTTCTAACTGACTTTTTTTTTCTTTTCTTCTATAAATATGGAAACTAAAAAATAAGGATTAATTTTCAGAGACGGTTTGGTGGCTGACTCAGTTGAATGGAATGACTATCAACTCAGAGGTCAAAATAAAAAATACAGTGGAGGACTCATTTCAAAATGTATGATACTTTTTTTTTTTGAAAGCATGATGTTTCATGGTACCTTCACACTTGAAATACTCTATTCAATGCATTATAGAGTTAATAGTAGTGCATGTATTTGGTGACCCTTGTTTCTCATTACAAGGAAAAAGCTCTGCCTATGAATGCATGCATAGAGTTCACACTGACTTGTCTAGGCAATC
Source organism: Pitta sordida (assembly GCA_013390025.1). Taxonomy (NCBI): domain Eukaryota; kingdom Metazoa; phylum Chordata; class Aves; order Passeriformes; family Pittidae; genus Pitta; species Pitta sordida. Next base: position 93,600 of record WEKX01026194.1, read on the forward strand.
AATTCCTTTTACCCTTGATACTGAGAATTTGTGTTCATAATTCAAAATATTTCCACTTAGAATTCTCTCTGTAAGGAAACAAAGTGAAAAATTCTGTAGCTTTTATTTCTCTGGTCTACCACAGACAGTCTACCACAAACACACTATTCTTGGGAGGATGGTGAGACACTGGAATAGGTTGCCCTGAAAGGTTGTGGAAGTGTTCAAGGCAACATCAGACAGGGCTTTGAGTAACCTGGTCTAGTGGAAGGTGTCCCTGCCTGTGGCAGAGGGGCTGGAACTAGATGATCTTCAGGTCCCTTCCGACTCAAAACATTCTATAATCCTGTGTAAAAAAACCAACAAAACAAACAACGCAGCAGTACTTGCTTGAGACTAATAAAGTAATATTATATTTTATATTTTTAATATGTTTAATAGACACGAAAGATCTGCATTTTCTGTACATATGTATAAGCAGATAGACAATAAATGCCAGATAACGTCTAACAGAGAATGTAATTAACTTTACTTTTCAAAACTACAGTAATTCCTGAAATATAGCCAGAATGTATATGAAATGGTGGCTTACTTTTTTTTTTTTTTTTAAATTTTAAATGGGCAGTTGGCTTTACTAAAGAACTAAAATGACTATAAGCAGATATTTATTACAGGAAAAAAATAATAGGTGCTTTGATAAGTCCAAAACACTGGATCTATATGACACTTCTATCGCGAACAATCGGCTAAAGTACTACTTCTATAGCTGAATTTCTGTTTAATTGCAATTGATTTTGACATAAATGAGCAGAGGTAAACAAATACTTCTATACACATTCTTGCTGTTATTAAACTGAGCTGTCTCCAACTTGAGTATTTATATTGGCTTGTCTGTTTAAAGGCTCCTTTCAGTCAGGCAAAACTATTATGTAGCTCAGATTAGCAAAATGACTGGCAGTAAAATGAGAGTGAACTGCCACATTTTTAAACCTCTTGGATCTCACATTCTTTTCCTGATAATATAAATACAAATTCCTAAGGCCTATAATCCTTATTCTCTTTCCCTCTTGTTGGGGGTTTGTTTACTTGTTTTTGTTTGCTTGTTTTCTCAACACAGGATAAAGGCAATATATGTTTTATATTGACATGGCATAAAAAACTTCAAAAATCATAAAAACATGCTGGCCTTTTGATTTAATTCTAGTTCACATTTGTCCCAAATGATAAATATTGGAGAAATATTTCAGGAATACATGGAGCACTACTGAACAGTGTTTACAGCAGTAGTCTTTAATTTCATGCTTACAATTCAATGACATTCACATATTTTTATTTAAAAACAATGTAAGTGAAAGAAAATGTTTGTGTTACCTGAAAATTTTCCATCCTCACAGCGGGCTGGTCCACAGATCCCAACAATGGGTCTTTGGCCTCTGCCTTGCTGTTCTGGAGGCAAATCAGACCCGTGAGTCACAGACATGGATAGACTCTGCTTGCAAAATTCACAACAATGTCAAAACTTCCACAGCAGAAAAAATTGTTTCAACCTGTGGCCCAGACAGAGCTCAGAGCCCTTGAAATTCTTCACTATGCCTCTCAAAGGTACAAACACAAGTTTATACTTGGCAGTGAACTGAAAACATCTGACTACTAAAAAGGATGTCTCATTTACTCCTATCAGAGCAGAAAGAGAATAAACACCCACGTCTTGGTTTCTGATGCTTGCTTGTAAGTGATAGGCTGGACTAGATGATCTCCAAGGTCTTTTCCATCCAACCTTATCAATACTATAATACTATGACTAGGCCTTACTCTAATTTGCAGTGAAAAGACCATATGACATCATGAAAAGGCATTTTAGTTTCTTCCCCATCCTACCGTAAAAACCTCTTCCTAGTCCAAGGTTGCAGGGGGCAAATATGCAAAGGCTAGCTGTGACAGCCCTGCACTTAGCTGAGAATCTACTGGGAAACTTCACTGATATGACAAATTCACTGTAAATCTTGGTTGTAGAGCCCCAAAACTGTTTCCTGAGAAAGAAGGAAAATGAAACTGCAGTAATTAACAGAAGAAAACAGGCTTGTGGATCTACTATAAAGAACATTTTTAATATAACTCATTTTCCTGCTCTTGATCAAGGCAGTGCCACAGATTATTCAATGGGATTGTTCCAGCACTAGAATCTAAAAATCTGATGACACTTAAATTTGAAACCTAACAGAATTTATGTAATAGTTTACATAATTTGCATGATATTCACATTCTTTTTACTAACTTTATTATGAGCTAGTCATAATTGTAGTATCAATAATTTTAATATCTAATTTGCAGTATTTAACAAATACTGTGGCAATATTTAGAAATTTAGTCATTAACCAGGACGATTGTGAGGCATCCTATACAAATATTAACAGATTGTATCATTAGAGACACAAGGTAACAAGTGATTATGACAAACAAAAGCAATGGATGGGAAGGAAAGACAACATTAATGAAAATATAATCACGCTGTTGACATTTCCTGAAAATACCAATATAAAAGCTCCATAATTTAAAGAAGCTATCCCCATCTGTCATATCGTCAAGGCACCAACGATTAGCTATGTAGTATTACACCACTGAACCTTCCTCACCAGATGCCAATTATCTCAGTATACAAATCTTTAATTAGAAGGCACCAAGCTTTTTGCTTTGTAAGCTTGCCTCAAATTTGGATATGACAACTTGTTTACAGACATTGACTGAAGAGGGTGCCACTGAGGAGAGAGACATGACAGGCTTCTGAAGAAATCCATTTCTATGTCCTTTTGATGGCTCTGTTTACATTCTGACTATAGGTAGGGTCTGTCGAATGGAAACCTGACAGCTTTCATGTAGGAGCCTGATTTCATCCAAACCAGAATCAGTGTAGTAAAGCTTTTCAACTGCTATATATTTTCCTTAACATAGTCTCATAAAAATAATTACAAAGGCTATATAGATACTGAACCATTCAAAATCTAGCCACTTTGGTGAAAGAGAGTCTTTTCCTCCACATTCCTGCCAGTATGCCTGGCATTCAAAATCTCCTTTAACAAGCATAATTACTTTTATACAAATAGATGGAAAACCCTGAAGTTTTCCAGACATCTTAAGGAACTCCCACTTAGACATATAGATGCAAAAATATCTTCTTAGAAAAAAAGAAATTATTTAAGAGTTTCATATAGTCTTCCCCATGCTAAGTAGCATATTCATTATTGTATGATTAGATGTCCCCTAGACTATTTAGCAGATTGCTGGTGTCCTGTTTTATTACCACCTTCAAAAGAGATTTGCAGAATGGGATTATCCTTATGCCAATTTATGAAGAACCCTCATTCTTTTAGCAATTTGAGTTTCATAATGCTATTCTACTTAACTTTCTGCCTGGATAGTGCTCCAATTAGATCAATCAGAAACGCTAATTAAGGATGCCTTTTTCAAATATGACTTTCTAAATGTAACTAGATTGATGAAGAGAATTATGCATGTAAACAGATTTTACATCATACCTTCAGATCCTCCATTAACAATAAATTGATTTCTGAAAGACATTTACTGAAGATGTGTTCAGATTATTCCTATTTTCCATGTCCAGATTCTTCATCAAGAACTCTAAGTTCTATATTACTTTCTTATATTTTAAGGATGAAAAAGATTATAGATATTAACAACACAAATACAGAAAAATCTCTCCTGCTAGTTACATTTATATGCAGCAGTTCAGCTGCTCAACTGCAAGTCACTTTTTCACTTGTTACAGCTTCAACTATATACTTTTCATTTTTTATAGCTTCAACTCTCGAATTGGTCAGAGTACTTTGATGTGACAAAAGATATCTTTAAGCAAACTTGGCAATTTGGAAATGACATATTTCCAAAGATGTTGTCATTATGTGTTCATTACTTTCACTAGTATCTTCACTTTTTAAGCCTGCTACCTCTTAGAAGCTATTTTTCTGGTGTCTAGTAACCCCTAATCTGAGTTATGTTCTTATAAAAAGTGTATTTTTGTCTTGGAGATAGACTTAAAGGCTAATTATAAACATAAACATCAAGTAAGATGCAGTCAGGGTAATTTCTGTCAGCTTTGCCCTCAGCCTCAGCTGAACACCTTCCAATTAAATAAGAGTGAGGCATTAGATAAGTTAAACACTGTTCTAGCAATGCAAGTAAAAGATGCAGCTGCTACCTTTAAAGCTACTGAAGGATTCAGAATATGTAATTACAGTCGACCCCCGTGGGGCGCGAGGCGGCTTGGTGCGGGGCAAGCTGGGGGCTGGCGGTGAGCCCCTGGCACATACACAATGGCAGCCACATAACCCCATCTTGTAGCCCGGTGGAGGACAATTCCAGCCATGCAAAACCACACATTTACACTAAACGCATCC
>WEKX01026194.1:106410-118242 GCA_013390025.1 Pitta sordida
TGGAACAGATAGTCTTGGGTGCTATTACACAGCAACTGCAAAACAACCCTGACATTAAACTATTCAACATGGATTTCGGAGAGGCAGGTTTTGCCTGACCAACCTAATCTCCTTTTATGATCTGGTGATTCGCCTGGTTGACAATAAAAAGGCTGTGGATGTTGTGTACTTGGACCTTAGCAAAGTCTTTGACACGGTTTCCCATAATAAGCTTCAGGAGAAACTCATAGAGCATGGACTGGACAGAAGCATTTTATGTTGGGTTAGGAATTGGTTGGATGGACGAGCTCAGAGAGTGTTGGTGAATGATGCCACATCCAGCTGGCAGCCAGTCACTAGTGGAGTCCCACAGGGATCAGTGTTAGGCCCGGCACTGTTTAATGTTTTTATTGATGATATTGATGGGAAAACTGAGTTCACCATGAGCAAGTTGAAGGCAAATGTTGATGGTAGGAGGGCCCTTCAGAGGGACCTTGACAGCCTAGAGAAATGGGCAGATGCTAATAATATGAGATTTAAAAAGTCTAAGTGCCGGATTCTTCACTTTGGACATAACAACCTCAAACATCGATATCGGCTGGGGGATGAGTGGCTGGAGAGTGGTCCAATGGAGAGGGATTTGGGGGTAGTGGTTGACAGAAAACCTAATATGAGCCAACAGTGTGCCCAGGTGACTAAGATGGCCAATGGCATCCTGGTCTGTATCACCTAGTGTGGTCAGTAGGACTAGGGAAGTAATTCTTCCCCTATACTCAGCACTGGTCAGACCTCATCTTGAGTACTGTGTTTAAAAGCTCCCCAGTTTAAGAAGAGAGGGTCCAGAGAAGTGTGACAAGGATGGTGAATGGACTGGAGAACAAGCCCTATGGGGAGCGACTGCGGGAATTCGGACTGCTCAACCTGGAGAAGAGGAGGCTCAGAGGTGACCTCATTGCTGTTTTCAACTACCCGAAGGGAGGTTGCAGCCAGGTGGGTGTGAATCTCTTCTCTCAGGCTGCCAGCACCAGAACAAGAGGTCATGGCCTCAAGCTGTGCCAGGGGAGGTTTACACTGGATGTTAGGAAGAGCTTTTTCACAGAGAGAGTGATCTCTCAGTGGAATGGTCTGCCCAGGGAGGTGGTGGAGTCGCCATCCCTGGAGGTGTTTAAGAAAAGACTGGATGAGGAACTCAGTGACATGGTCTAGATAATGGGAGGCTCGGATGGACAGAGCATGGTGCCCATGGCTCTGTGGTTGTGGGTTCAATCCCTGAGTGGGCATTTGCTTGGGAGTTGGACTCGATGGTCCTTGTGGGTCTCTTGCAACTCAGAATATTCTGTGATTCTATGATCTTTTGGCAGAAGTACTTGAAAATACTTGGTTCCTTACCTTAAATACAGTCTTCTATAATAAGACACTTTGGAAAGAATTTTGTCAGTGATTATGAGCAGAGCTGAAGAAGTGGCATCTAATTGATTTCTTTTTGTTTCTGTGTTAGGGAAAATCCTGTTTTGATTAATGACTCTTGCTACAAAAATGTGTTATTTCTTTCACAGTAGTTTTAAGAAAGCTGTTTTGAAATTTCTTGGAAGACACGCTCCAGCTTGTTGTGGCCAGCTGTGTTATATCACATAACAACACACTCACACATGATTAATGAAAACCATATCATCCTAAACCAGCCAAGAAAAAAGTAATTTAACTTGTTTAAAAATTGCTATCCCATCCAAAAGAATAAAAGATCTCTTAGTGCTATTTTTAAAAACTGACCAGATTAGCTTCTGTATTCCTACACTTGAAGAAAAGGCCAAGAAAGAAGTTTCAAAATGTATCTATTAGATCAAAACATAAATATTAGCGGTGAGAAAAAGCCAAAAGCTGAGGAAATACTTCTGCTGAGCACTGTTTCTCTAAAGCAAAATTTCAAGTTTATTATTTCCATCCTCCAGCATAAACTATATTATAAACCTCCAGCCAGTAGTAAGTATCAATTATTTTGGTACAGTTTTAATTAAGTATCATCCAATTTTCAAGTCAACAGTCTTTAAATCTAGCAAGCTTAAGCATGCCATTTTCTATATAAGTAGGAAAAAATCTTTTAAAATGGAACATCTATCCTTAGGTCATTATGAAGAATTAAAAACAGAAGTGAAAATTTAAAAGTACATGCTTAACATGTGTTCGTAACCGAAGTAAAAGGAATGTTTGGTATGCAGTATACCTGCTTTGCCTAAATTCAAAATCCTATTAAAACCAAAATATAATCACAAGAGCATATGTGATCATACAAATATTAAAGTCCACCTTATAAAGCATTTTCTTTTCCTCACTAAGTCACAAATCCCTTCATACTTAACTTTCAGGTTATTCAAAAAATGTTGGTTAAGCTCAGATGTTAGGAATGATTTTGTTTGACTGCTTTCTTTTTTTAAACCAAACCAAACCAAACCAAACCAAACCAAACCAAACTAAACCAAACCAAACCAAACCAAACCAAACCAAACAACCCAACTCTGATTTTGAGCAAAACTGCAAAAAACCCAAAGAAAAGTCATTTGTCCAATAAACTCTACAGTAGAATGCATTTCAGCACATTTTTATCTTGAAGAGTGTTTTGCCGGTACTGGTTCTGTCATGAATACATAGCAAAATTACACAGATGTCATAACCTCCATAATCTCTAATCAAGAATTAATTATTCTTGGGGGAAAAAAAGAATTATGGTTAATTCTAGAAGGTGTTCAAAACTGGACTCTAGGTAAGGCCTTACTGAAGTTGTTACACATGTCCAGAGTTTTAGTCAAAAGTAGGTGAGCTGAAATGAACACCACATATCTAGAGGAACTCCTTTTAGAAATGCATATATATTATATGTATATCTATAGTGGTGAACAGGAGAAATGCCTTCTGGAAAGTGTGTTTGCTTTAATGAAATATAAATGAAATGTAAACTGTTGCAAAATATTTTAAAATAAATATACTATTTAATAACTACTTCTAATTTTATTTTTTAAAATGCTTCAGTCTTTTTTTAACCTCCAAATGTAAACAAACCATGAACAGTTATCATCTTTGGCTATTTTATAATCTGAATTTTTTAATGAGTTCTAGGTTTTCCCCTCATCAAATACAGATTTAATAAACTCATAAAAACAGTCACATGTACTCACACAAGCAAGAAGCAGGAATACTCTTTCAAGCTTTATATTTTTGGTCAGCTGTAGAATTTTTCCCAACATGAACAGGAAGGTTATAAATGAAATCTTTTCATCCTCAGCTGAAATTTGTGTCTTGCAGCGAAGTAGGTAATAATAGGACAAAGTATTTCATGCTTTAGCAAAAACTGCCTTTTCAATAAATTTACATGAGGTCGTAATGAGCTATATTGTATGATGTTTAATCTGCTCTAAAAAAAAATGGGAAGTCATTCTTCAGCTCAGCTTTCAAGTATTAAGTCTGTACATCTTTTATGTTGACAGTTCAGCTTTAGGCTATAAAGTAGAAGAACCTGTTCTACATCTACTGTTTAAAACGAGTAGAAAACCTAAGCCTCCATCAATCCGCTGTCTTCATGTTATGGCTTATCTCTGGCAAAAAATGAATCATAAGAGAGATTTGTTCTGATTCCAGAGACAGATCCATCAACCCCACTGGTACCTGTGAACCATGCCTTCCTTCAGTGGTAATGGCATAGCTGGAGTTTTAAACACACTCTAATATTGAGCTACTGCTATTCACTTTCAATTACATTAAGGATCTGTAGTAAGAATGTATTTAAAAAATGTGCGCGCACACAGCACACACCCAAAGCAATACAGGTTCACCCAGGGTTTTTTACACATCTATACTTCTTCCAAATGGCATGCATTCTTTTAGAAACTCTATCAAGACAAAAGCATAGAATAAGACAATTGCATCATTTTGAACAGATTTTTTCAGAGGAAATTTATGTCCAAATCTCTTGAACACAAAAATAATACAAATATGCAGTTTCTTCATTAAATTACTAGTAAGGTCTTTAAGAAATAACAGGTTATCAAGTTCTGACTTGACTTTTTAAGCTGCAACTTTTCAAGAAACAAACCCTACACATTTTATAATCTCACATGTAAATTTTGGATCACAAGAGAAGACAGCTAGCAGAGGAAGTATTTGCTCACCTGAAAAAAGCAGATCAACAGACTGAAGTCTACTTGTGATGGTATGTAGGGTGAGGATAGCAAAGGAAAGCAAAGTCGGGAATGCTTGAAAAATAAAATATTTTTAATTAACAAGAAGAAAATGAAGGTTTCAGAGAAAGGATTCATTTCAGACCTGAATCCCTCTTCAAAAATGGTCTCTGTTTTATCATAATCCCATGAATAGTTGTGTCTGAAAAAGGGTGGTAGCAGTTGTATTAAAGCACACAATACTTTAGCTAAAGGCCACTGCTGAGTGTATTCAGGACTAACTCTCTCTGAGGTAAATAATTTACTCAGGGTAAAAGGGAGTGTATAGTGTAGCAGTGTTGTGAACAATTTAGTGTAGTGACTACATGTAGTTTGAGCTCCCTTTTTTTATATAGCTCTATCCAGACAGCAATTTCATAATGCATTCAAAATCAGTGCCAGAAAATATCAACTAAGTGGAGAAAAGAAAAGAGATATTTTTTAAAATATTATAGGTCAGTTTGCTTTAAAGCATGACATGAGTCTGAGAAACACAGAAAAACATACAAGTATCATTTGGTGGCATTTATTCTGTAAAGATTGTAAAAAATATATTTTATGTGGATTATTTGGTTACTTACAACAGATGAAAATAACAGCTAATTACACAAGCTATCCACAACTTCCCAGGAAAAGAGCTCATAGGGTTTCTGACCTGATATCATATTCATTTAATCTAATTTATGAAACTGCTTGAGGAAACATTCAGCTGCTTTCTTGAAAGACTGACTTGGGGATTATTGGAGCTGTGTAATTGTTCAAATGATCAGACTTAAAAAGAAACATTTTGTTTTACATTAATCTTGCAAAAATGAGGAATGAATTTAAGAAATAGATTGCTCTCTAAAATTCTTGCCAAAACTGCCTAGCTGAGAGCAACCACAACTACTTTTTTTGTTAAGTCTCATTTTCTTATTTTCAATCTTTATTCAACATCTGTTTTTCCCCCTTCTCTGTAACATAATTATGCAGAAATCCAGCAAAAAACAGGTTGAGCAGTTAATAACAGGCAGCTTAAACATTTTTTCCCATTGATGCACTGCAGATGTTTTTCTTTTTCTTTTTTTTTCCTTTGACATCTCATTTATTTTGTATACATTTCTATCCTGATCTTGAAGTATGCACTCATAACATATGGAAGCACCTGAAAATAGGTCTGGAAAATGCACATGTTCATAAGTATCTTATTGGAGATGCAGCACACTTAACAGGAGAGAACAGTTTGTCCAGATAATGTTAAAGGAATTTTACTGAGATAGGTAATCTCTCACAACACTCACTCAAAAAAGACTTCCAGACCTTTTAAAGATTTTTGATATAAAGGTGGATAGTCTTTCAGTAAATGTCTATGTATATATTTTCTTTTTCCAAAAAAAGTTCACTTTGCTTTTTTATTTGACGTAAACTTATCTCAAAAGTAGTCTTCTCATTTTACAAATACATCATTTCAGTAATTAACACTTGACAATTAGCCTAAAGGGGATGGAAAAATATTATACTGGCAGGAGTTCAAAAGGTCTACTAAAATATGAGTTTCTCCATGCAGAAAAAAGATGCTGTTTTCCCCTGAATGTCCAAAGAATACTCTTATTAAGATCAACAAAGGATTCTAATTCATCTGGAAATAAATGTTTAAAGAAGTTGTGGTTAACTGTGGAAAAGTATTATAAGTCTAACAAATCTTCAATTCACACAAGAAAAAGAAGATACAAATTACAGAAGGCAATATTATGCAGAAATAGAATGGATTTTATTTTATGTGATATATGTAAACAAACAAAGAACCATAAGTGTAACTGAAAGTAAAACCTATTGTAATCAGAGTATTCTATCTTCAGGTTCACATAAATGGAATTATTCCTTGAATGTTCAATGAGTTTATGTGAAATTTCAGAGAATCTCAGAATGTTCTGAGGTGGAAGGGTCCTTCAAAGATCATCAAGTCGAACTCTAAAGTGAATGGCCCATACAGAAGATTGAACACATCACTTGGGCATGATTAACAACAAGTTTTAACTAATTGAGCTAATCTCACAGTCTTGAATCCTAGCAAACTTAATAAAAATGAATGTTTTCCCTGTGAGTTTTATAATGTATAACTCCTCCTGCTTGCAGACTAAAGAATGGATAACATGGGGGTTTTTTTTCATAGTGTCATTGATTTAGTTCTATATTCTTGGTATTTTAGAAAACTGTTTTATATTTTCCAGATTTTCTGGCACACTTGTATAAAAAATGTTGATTTAAACATCTTTACAACCTACCAGCTGTATGAATTTTTAACATTTACACATGTTTGTTATGTTATGTGTAATATAGATAAAATACCACCACTTATTAATGAGACACAGCACAATCAGATGGTCATTCCTGCTGGAGGAAAAATACCTGCTTTGATTTGTCTCATAAGAGGTGATGAATAGTTAAAAATTAGCACAGAAGACACATGTAAATTCCTAGTTTATCTGTGAAATATTTATTCTATAAAAGGGTCACAAAACGCATCTTCTAACTTGCTAGGTTTAAAATAAAAGAGGAATTCTGCCATTGATTAACGTTATACCTAGTAAAGTAAGTTTGACAAAGATGAATAAAAGAATGTTTCTTAACTAAAAATGAATTTTAAAGAAATCTGAGATATTAGTATCTTATCTTAGGGTAAAATTATATTTAATATAATTACAGATTATGAGACTATTTAATTTTGCTTTGTTCCTCTGAATGATGTCTAGTTTACCTCCCAGGCAGAAGGTTAAAAATAATTTTTGAATTTAAACAAAACCAAAAAAGAAACACAAACAAACCAAACCCAGAAAAAACTACCAAACCAAAACTAAACTCCAATTTCAAATCCTCCTTTCTCATAAGGTAAAAAAAATACACCTCCCCAAAAAAGATATTTTTAAACAGCTAATACTAGAAGCTGCTTTTGTAATGCGCCTAGTCAAGTTAGCCATAAATATGTGCATACAAAACAGAAAAATTCTTTTGTAATGGAGAACATTACTTTATAAAAAAAATATTTCCAAGAAGGAGTTCTTCAGCATATACCTGAGGGATCTCTATAGTTGTACTTCTAAATTATTGAAGTTGCAGAAAACTCTTGTTCCACTTCATCCTCACTTCCTCTCATCCAAGCAATCAAAGCAGAAAAGCCAGTATGGAGGCAGGCAAGAAAAGTTAAAGAATGTGAGAACAAACTGAAAGTCACCTTGCATCTGGTATATTAAAATTACTCTGGAAATCTGCTTAGAACTACCTGCCATGTCATGTGTTAACACTTACAGTGTACAAATGCATGCCTAGGAAGCCAGGATTCTTGGAGGTAATCCGTCTAGACTGCAATTTAGTGAAGTGTATTAGATTGTCAGAGGGGTGGGGTAAAAGAAAAGGGAGAAAAAGAAAAAAGGAAAAATATAACAACACCTTCAATACAAACACAAAGAGCTTCTTTATATAGAATTGATATAGCTGTGCTGTGGCTTAACATAGGGTTTTTCTACACACCATCATCATACCTGAATGGAGCCTTACAAGAAAGATGGAGATGACTATGTATTTACAAGAGCATGGAGTGGTCTTGTAAATACATAGTAAATGTAAATACATGCCCAAGTTGGAATTGCTTCAAACTGAAAGAGAGTAGGTTTATATCACATATTAGGAAGAAAATCTTTACTAAGAGGCACTAGAATAGATTACCCAGAGAAGTTGTGGATGTCCCACCCCTGGAAGTGTTCAAAAACAGGCTGGATGGGGCTCTGAGAAAACGGGTATAGTGAAAGGTATCCCTGCCCCTGGAAAGGTGGTGGGAATTAGATGATTTTGGTCCCTTCCAACCCAATCCATTCTATGATTCCATGACAAGTGCATTTTGTGCAAGTTTAATTTGTCTGTTGTTTATTTTCCTTCCCTTTCTATACATGAAATTCAAGACTTTTTTCCTACTATTCACAAACAGCAGAGATTTTGTAATTGCTGTTAAGTGATGATTTATGTGCAACAGTAAAAATATAATTACTACATATACACAAAATCACTGAAAGTTTCTACCAAGACATAGAATCACAGAATCACAGAATATTATGAGTTGAAAGGGACTCACAAGGATCATCTAGTCCAACTCACCATCTAACCCCCGTGCAGAGACCGAAAGCATATCCCAGAGCGGTAACACAAACCTAGTTCCCTCACAGTCTAGCAGGCCACTCATGACAGCTCTCAGAAGAAAATTATGTCCTTCTATTTTTATGGAGGGAGTTTTTCCTGACTTTAAAATATATTATTTACAAAGTTGACAATTATCTGATATTTAATTTATATCCTTTTCTTTTTTCAATATTTGTGTTATTTTACATATTGTGATAACTGTCTTTCTCCTCATGAGACCTGACTTATTTTCTTACCTTTGTATTTCATCATTTTACAGTTATCTGACATTATTGTCAAAGTTCTCAGGAAAAAAGATTTATCTGATACCTGCTACTTGAACCTGAAGTCTTGTAAATATACAATTTTGTGCAACTGTACATCTAAGATGTTAATATTATAAACATATATTTATATACCCAAAAAACTCTTCAGTGGTTATTTATGAATCTTTTAATAGGGAATAGAAAAAGGAGTTAATTGGTACTTGTTTATAATAGAATCAAACAAGCTACATGTTTGTCAAAACTCCGAGACTTCAATATAGCTATTCATGACAAAGAAGGTTCATACTTAAGAAAATGGTGATCCAAAAAATCTGGATTATGCCCTTTGAAGCTCAGGAAGACAAGGAATGTTTATAGGAAGGATGGCTGGGTGCCAATCTCAACTAGAGCAGACAATCAAATAAGTCGTCTTTACTTTCTTTGCAAAACCAATATTTTAATAAATGCAGAGAGATTCACCAGCTATAACAGCTTACATGTTGCCAACAGCTTTATCTCTCTTTCTCTAAGGAAAATCATGTAACCTTCACCAGGGAGATACTTGGAAAACATCAGTTTATGAAGGAATATTTACTAGTTCAGCAGAGCAAATAGTCTTAAAAGACTCAGAAAGGTATTGTGATGCACTCACAACTATAGTCTCCTGGGCTGAAATTCTACCAGTATAAAGAATAAAACAATCTGTGCTCTGTGAGGGCTACATTGCTTAGATATGTAAATTAAGAACTTGGCCTTTACATGTTCCTTACCTGTTCTGTGGAAAAAGAGACTCTTTCAGGGGGAATTTCAGTTTAAATGCTCCCTCTCTTTTCTAACTACCAAAAATCAGGAAGTAGAATCATTAACCTCATAAACTTCAACAAGACTAAATGCAAGGTCCTGAACCTGGGTTGGGCAGTCCCCAGTATCAACAGAGACTAGGAGATGTATGGATTGAGAACAACTCTGCTGAGAAGGACTTGGAGTTTCTGGTGGATTAAAATGTAGGCATGAATCAGCAATGTCTGCTCACAGCCCAGAAAGTCAACCACATCCTGGGCTACATCAAAAGCAGCATGGCCAGCAGGTCATAGGAAGTGATTCTTCCCCTCTACCCCACTCTAATGAGATCCCATCTGAAGTGATGCATCTAGCTCAGGAATCCTTAACACAAGAAAGACATAGATCTGTTAGAGACAGTTTAGAGGCAAGCCACAAAAAACGTCAAAAGGTCTGGATCCCTCTCCTGTGAGGAGAGACTAAGAGAGTTACAGAGTCGCAGAATATGCTGAGTTAGAAGGGACCCACAAGAATTACTGAGTCCAACTCCTAGCTCTGCATAGAACTATTCTCAAGAGTCACATCATGTGCCCAAGAGTACTGTCCTTGGTGCTGTGACCACTTCCCTGGGGAGCCTGTCCAATCACTCTCTGGGTGAAGAACCTTTTTTTAACATCTAAACTAAACCTCTCCTGACACAACTTCAGGCCATTCCCTCAGGTCCTGTTGCTGGTCACCAACAAGATAGTTGCCTATCCTCGTGAGGAAGTTGTAGATTGCAATGAGGTCTCCCTCCTCAGTCTCCTCTTCTCAGAACAAGTGACCTCAGCTGCCTCTCATACAAAGCCCTTCACCACCCTTTTTGCCCTCTTTTGGACACTCTCTAATAGCTTAATATCTTATATTGGAGTTCCCCAAACTGCACACAATATTCAAGGTGAGACTGCACCAGTGCCGAGCAGAGTGGTACAATCCCCTCTATCAACTGGCTGACGATGCTTTGCCTGTTGCCCCCAGGACACGATTGTTCCTCCTGGCTGCCAGGGCACTGCTGACTCATATTCAACTTGACATAAAGCAGGACCCTATGTCCCTTACTTTGGCACTGATTTCCAGCATCCCAGGTGCAGAATCTGGCACTTTCCCTTGTTGAACTTCACATCACTGATGATTGTCCAATCCTCTAATTTGTTGAGGTCTGTCTGCAGGGCCTTCTTGCCTTTGAGGGTCTCAACAGCAAATCTCTACTTTTGTGTTGTCTGCAGACTTGCTTAGTATCACTTCCAGTCTTACATTCAAGTCATTTATGAAGAAGCTGAAGAGTACAGGACTCAAGATGGAGCCCTGTGGAACCCCACTAGTGACAGGTCACTAGTCTGTCATTACCGCATTCACTATTACCCTCTGTGCTCAATCTGTGAGTCAATTGTACACTCACTATGTGATGTGTTTATCCAGCTGTGTTCTGGACATTTTGTCCATAAGGATATGATGAAAGACAGTATTGACAGCTTTGCTGAAATACCTTGATCAGCTAGTTGGCTCATAAAAGGACCGTGACCGATGACTGTGTCGTCTTTCAGGTGTTTTTCAATACAAGACAGAATAATCTTCTCCATAGCTTTACCGAGCCTTTCGTTTCTGACATCCTCTTTCTTGCCCTCCTTGAAAATCGGGACATTGCTCACCAGTTCCCATTCAACTAGAACCTCTCTGGATTCCCAAGACAACTCAAAAAATCACTGAGAGAGCCTTTGTGATGGCATCAACCAGCTCTTCGAGGATTCTGGGATGAATCCCATCAGGCCCCATAGATTCGTAGGGATCGAGCCCGAACACCAGATCCCAGATAATTTCAGGGTTAACTGAGAGGTAATCATTCTCACAGTCATGGTCCTCCAGCTAAAGGCATTGTGACCCCCTTGGTCCATCGCCTATGTTGAAGACAGAGACAAAGAAAACACTAAACACCTCTGCCTTGTCTCTGTCCCTGTTTGTGTGGTGATCAACCTCATTCTGTAAAGGGGCAAGGATATTTCCATGCTGCCTATTACCATTAATGTTTTTGAAACAACTCACAGAATCACAGAATCACAGAATCACAGAATGAGTAAGGTTGGAAAAGACCACAGAGAAGAGATCATCAAGTCCAACCTATCACCTATTACCTAACCTAGCCAAACCTGTTACCTAACCTGTTGCCATCCTGCTACCAACACGCCATCCTACCTATAACACACTACCCTAATATCTAGGTCATGCCACCAAGTACATCATCCAAACTTTTCTTAAACACCTCTAGGTACGGTGACTCCACCACCTCCTTGGGCAGCCCATTCCAATGAGAGATCACCCTCTCTGTGAAAAAATCCCTTCTAATGTCGAGTCTAAATCTCCCCTGACGCAGTTTAAGACTGTGTCCTCTTGTTCTATCACTTGTAGCCAGAGAG
>WEKX01026195.1:368-22062 GCA_013390025.1 Pitta sordida
GAGGTCGTGAAGGAGAAGTCGCGATACAGAGAGGATTCACTGTATATGTTTGAACAATAACAGAATATTAAAAGGGAGGAAAAAACCCCCAAACCCCACACTGGAACAATGACAACTGTAAACAAATGGCAATATAAACAAGCACAACAGGGTGCCTAGTTCAAGGGAAGAACCAGGGCACCTCCAGGACTCCCGAGGCAAGGGGAATAGGATTCAAGGTAGGCAAACCAATGGAGTAAACAGCCAGTGGTCCTTCCCCAAAATGTCCAAGGGACTGCAGGGAGATCCAACGACCAGCAGGAGAGAAGCTGCGCTGAGATGAGAAGTCAAAGGTCCACGTGGTCCTGGGTGAAATGGCAGAGGTGAAAAAACAAGGCATCCTCAATTCGAAGGTCCAAATGCACCTCTTCTGCTGAGGCTTGGGAGCTGTAGTTATAGGGCCTCGGGCATGCCTTGTGGGCATGTCTTCACATGCCATTCGCAGTCACTCAACCTGTCTTCAGGTCACATGCCTTTCCAGGAGGGGAAGATAAGAAAAAAGAGTCCTCCATTGTTTGTCTTGGTAGAAAGGAGATAAAACCCCTCCCCTGCCATATGCCTTGCCAGGAAGGGGAGATAAGATAAGACACGGGGTCCTTCATGCCATATTCCTTTCAGGGAGGGAAAGGGAGATAAGAAGAGATACCTATTGTTTGTTTCCAGTAAAAAGGAGAAAAGTTTTACAATAGAACAAAAGGCCTCTCCCCATGACAATAAGCTCTATGGGGAGTGACTGAGAGAACTGGGGTTGTTTAATCTGGAGAAGAGGACGCTGAGGGGAGACCTTATTGCTCTCTACAACTACCTGAAAGGGAGTTGTAGCCAGGTGGGGGTCGGTCTCTTCTCTCCAGCTACAAGTGTTAGAAGGAGAGGACACAGCCTTAAACTGTGTCAGGGGAGATTTAGACTTGACATTAGGAGGAACTTTTTCACAGAGAGAGTGATCTCTCACTGGAATGGACTGCCCAGGGAGGTGGTGGAGTCGCTGTTCCTGGAGGTGTTTAAGAAAAGGTTGGATGATGTACTTGGTAACATGACCTAGATATTAGGGTAGTGTGTTATTGATAGGGTGGGTGTTGGTAGCAGGATGACATTAAGTGAGGTAACAGGTTAGGTTAGGTAATAGGAGATAGATTGGATTTGGTGATCTCTATGGTCTTTTCCAACCTTACTAATTCTGTGATTCTGTAATTCTGTGATTCTATTTATTCATTCAGCCTACAGTTTCTTTCTAAGAAGAGAAAGTTAAAACCTTATTGCTGTTTACGTATACCTGACTGGAGATAGCACTCTTGCAAGTACATTGTAAAAGGATAAGATACTATGAAAATGATTAAACAGTGGAGAAGATGCCCAGAGTGGAAAAGCTGATCCTTCCTGCCACCTTGGGGAGATACAGACCCATCTGGACGTAGTTCTGGGAAACCTGCTTTACCTGGGTCTGCTTTGAGCATGGGGCTGGACTAGAGACCAACAGACCAGCCTATGTGATGTGTGATTCCATGATGCTTAGATGTTTTTAATCTACTTAATGCAAGATTCTTTGACTTTTTATTTTGAGCAAAAATGCTTCAGTGATTGTTCAATACTTGACTAAGTTGAATTCCCTGAAGAAATCTCAATATATGATTACCACTTTATCGTCATCAAAGTTTGTAATCTCTAAAAAGTTGCTTTTTTAAACAAGATGTACATTGTACATGTCATGTTCACATTGTGTTAATAAATGTAGTGACTTCTAAAAATCATCAGAACAGACTATTCCAATAGTCTTGTTTCCACTGACTTGCCTATTGAACACAGGATTTTCAAGTACCTTCTGAAGACTGATAAGTCAAACACTTGATCTTCTTTAGAGTATGGGTGTGAAACTGCAGATACCTATATGTAATACTCCCTCTGGTTTTGCTGGAATGTGAAAAGGTTGGGTTTCTAAAATATGGAGCGGGGGGGTGGGTGGAGTGTCCTGCCTCTTTGCTAATTCAGTGTTACTTCCTGCTATACAAACAGAACAGCATAGCAGGAGTAGATATGTGGAATGTGTCTGCCATTCTGCTGGGAAAACTGAGTGCTGCCTAGCCATTCTGTAGGCAAAACCAATGCAAATAATTTGCATTTATGTTAAAATAAAAAATCAGATCCAATTTTTTTTAAGGGTAGCAGGTAGCTTGTGTCTTAATTACAGATGGAGTTAGGTAGGAGGCAGATAACCTTTTTTTCCTGTTAGCTGTCTAGTTAATTTTTATATAAATAAGCAGCCAATTATGTTCACAACACTTCTTCAAATATAAGCACTGACTGTTAACCAGTAGCAAATAAGAAAGCACATGTACCACATTAATTGACTACCATAAACAATTTGTTATAGTTGGAGAAACTACACTGACTGATTCTGCTCATTCAACTCCTTATTCTGAAATTTGTCTCTTTTGTGGAAACCACAGGAATTGAGTCAATATTTTTTTTAAAAACCCACAGCTGTTAATTGGGTTATCAGGGTCTCTAAATGCTCAAAGAGAGCAACTAGATGACATTATTTCTATAAATCTGGAATCGCATCCTCTTTGTTCCACTTTTTACACTTCCTTGATGTAGCTGGAATTTGACGTATACAGGTATAGCACACTACCATTTGCAAATGGCCATTTGCAAGAACGGAGTCTTAGATCACAAAATCATGAGACTGGTGTAAGGTCTGGCCATGACGAAATGTAAACAAGGGTAGTCTCACTGCTATTTATATTACCTTCCTATCACAGTACTTACTACGTGCTGTGTCATTAGCCAGATTTTGAAATCTTGCTATAAAATTAGAAATCACCAAAGGTTCACAAAATGGCAATCACATGCTCTTTGTTGATCTTCTTATGTACTTGATGTTTGGTTCCAAAAATTTTCCATCACTAAGGCATATTTATAAGAGTTTTTTATTTGTGTGTGTTCCTCCAGCTTCTCAGTGAAAAGGTTAATGCACATGCTTTGGCTGCATCCTTAATATGTGTCCTAAATTTTTCTGTTTTCCTTTCTGGTTAACTTTGGAAAGATGGGTCTGCCAAACTTTCTGATGAATGTAGGCATGTAAGACCTAGGACTCTATTCAGACGTTTGATTTTTCAAGAGGTTTAGACATTTGCTTTTACCCCTTTTGGCTTTTGAGCTTTCATATACATTTATTTGGGTTGAATCATATTGGGCTTTCCATCATTTGTCAGCAGTCCTGGCATACAGGTGAGGTCCTGGATGACTGGAAGCTGGCTAATATGACCCCCATTCACAAGAAGGGCCAAAAGGATGACCCGGGTAACTACAGACTTGTCAGCCTGACCTTGGTTCTGGGTAAAGTTGTGGAGCAGATAATCTTGGGTGCAATCATGCAACACCTGCTAACTAACCAGGAGGTCAGGCCCAGTCAGCATGGATTTAGAAGGGGTAGGTCTTGCCTGACCAACCTGATCTCCTTTTATGACCAAATAACTTGCCTGGTAGATGCGGGGAAGGCTGTGGATGTGGTGTACCTAGACTCCAGTAAGGCCTTTGACACAGTCTCTCATGGTATACTGCTGGAAAAACTGGCAGCCTGGAACTTTGACAAATACATTCTCTGCTGGGTCAGGAACTGGTTGGATGGTTGAGCACAGAGAGTGGTGGTAAATGGTATCGCATCCAGCTGGTGACCTGTGACTAGTGGTGTCCCCCAAGGATCAGTGTTTGGCCCGGTCCTGTTTAATATCTTTATTGATGATCTCGACATTGGGATTGAGTCCGTCAGAAGCAAGTTTGCAGATGATACCAAGCTTGGAATAGATGTCAATCTGTTAGAGGGTAGGAGGGCCCTGCAGAGGGACCTGGACAGACTGGAGAGATGGGCAGACTCCAACAGGATGAGTTTCAACAAGTCCAAATGTCCAAATGCCAGTTTCTACACTTCAGTCACAATAACCCTATGCAGAGCTATAGGCTGGGGATGGAGTGGCTGGAGAGTGGGCAGGAAGAAAGAGATTTGGGAGTGTTGGTGAATAGGAAACTCATCATGAGCCAGCAGTTTGCCCAGGCAGCCAAGAAGGCTGGCCTGCATCAGGAACGGTGTGGCCAGCAGGACAAGGGAAGTTATCCTTCCCTTGTACTCAGCACTGGTTAGACCACACCTTGAGTACTGTGTCCAGTTCTGAGCCCCTCAATTTAAGAAAGATGTTGAAATACTAAAACATGTTCAGAGAAGGACAACAAGGATGGTCAAGGGACTGGAGCACAAGCCCTGTGAGGAGCGGCTGAGGGAGCTTGGGCTGCTTAGCCTGGAGAAGAGGAGGCTCAGGGGTGACCTTACTGCTGTCTATAACTACCTGAAAGGGGGTTGTAGTCAGGCAGGGGTCAGTCTGTTCTCTCAGGCTGCTGGAGACAGAACAAGAGGACACAGTCTCAAGCTCTGTCAGGGGAGGTTTAGGCTGGATATTAGGAAAAACGTTTTCGCTGAAAGAGTGATCCGTCATTGGAACGGTCTGCCCAGGGAAGTGGTGGAGTCAACATCCCTGGAGATGTTTAAGAGTTGGCACTGAGTGATATGGTTTAGATGATGAGATGGTGATAGGTAATAGGTTGGACTTGATGATCTCAAAGGTCTTTTCCAACCTTGTTAATTCTATGATTCTGTGATTCTGTAATAAAATTTCAACTGGAAATTTAAATAGGTACTTCCTTAAGTTCTTGGTTAGTGCACATCCCTTCAGAAAATACCCCTCCCACAAAAAAGAGAAGAGTAAAATTGGAAAAGGTGTAAAGAAATGTTGAAGAACATGGAAATAGCTTCTGTAGAAGCACCAAAGAGATAGACGAGCGCTCTTCATCCTGGAAAATATGTTTGAAGAGGAAATGTCAGTCTGGCAAAATCTTGAGTGGTATGAACAAGGTAGGAAATTATTATTGAATCATTATCTCTTCTGATACAAGAATTAGAAGGCAACAAAATAAGGTGACAGAGTCAGTTTAAGGGAGAAGGATTGGTTCTTTGCTAACCGTGTAATTAAGCTGCAGAGCTGTGAAACAATGAGAATTACTGTTTATATTAAAACTGTCTTGAGCTCAAGGTGTCTTTAAGTTGCAGATTATGTAGTACATAAATGTCACATAAGTTGGAAGAGACCACCTTCTAGTCCAACACTCTGCAAGCCTAGATAGAGAAAGCTGTCTGGAACTGTGTCTAGATGGGTCTCATTTGTCTCCCACATGGAGATTCCACAACTGCTCTGGGAGCCTACTTCAGTGTCTGAATAACATCACAGTAAAAATTCTTTTTCATGCACCTAATGAGAATTTCCCAGGTTTCATGCTGTGTCTTTTACCTCTTGTCTTTCCACTGTGCACCTTCAAGGAACCAGTCCCTGCCTGAGCCATCTTGTAAGTGAGCTCGTCTCCAGCTGTTAACCAGTTGACTCCCAGTCTGTACTGCTGTGTGAAGTGCAGAATTTTAATGCAAGATGCATTCTTGGTGCAGAACTTTACCTTTGCCTTTACTGAACTTCATGAAGTTCCTTTTAGCCCATTTTTCTAAATTATATATCTTTAAAATTACACAGGAGGCATGCATGTTATTCACTATCCCTAGTTTGCTATCTGCACAGTTGGTCAGAGTGCACTTCAGGCCATCATCCAGCTTGCTAATAAAGGTATTGAATGTTCTTGCAGCTAGTATTTGCCCCTGAGGGATAATCTATAGTAACTGTCTGTTGAGACCTCTTACTGCTGATCACTGATCTACGAGCCCAGGGTCCAGCTAAGTTTTTATCCCCCTTATCATGCTTTTGTCCAGTTCATATTCTACTCGTTTGCCTAAAGGATGCTATGGAACATGATGTCAAAAACCATGTCAAAAACCTGCTCAAATCAAGATGTGGGACATTTACTGCTGTTCCTTTATCTACACAGCTAGCCAATTCATTGTAGAAAATTAGTTGTCCAGATATGATTTGCCCATGGTAAATACATTCTGACTGGTTGAGTTACCACATTCTCCTTCTTGTAGCTGGAAACAGTTCTCAAGAGGATTTGCTTCTTTACCTTCTTGAGATTGAAGTGAGGCTGACCAGTCTGTACTTCCCTGTGCTTCTTGCCTTTCTTAAAGATGGGTATGAGGTTTTCCTCTTCTCAGTATTCTTAGATATTGAGTCCCATGGACTTGTATGGGCTCAATTGGCTTAAGGGCTCCATAGTTGTACCTCCCTCTTCACTCTCGCTTCCTTAGTAATTAGGCAATGAGAACTGGACGGTCAAAGGAAGACTTAATCAGTGAAAACAAGAGCAAAAGAACTTTGAATTGCTCAGACTGTTCCATATCCTCTTTCACAAAGTCTCATCTCTTATTAAGCACCAGGCCTCCATTTTCTTCAGCCTTGTTTATGCTTTTCTACAACAGCATAATTCACAGAATCATAGAATTAACGATGTTGGAAAAGACCTTTGAGATCATCAAGTCTGACCTATCTTGTTGTGGAAGACCTTATTCTTTGCCTTTCACACCCCTTGTTACTTTCAATTTCAGCTGAGTTTTGGTTTTCTTAATTCCTTTCTCTTTACTGAAGAAATGTCTCTGTAATTTTTCTGAGTAGCCTTCCTTCTTACTTTCTTTTTTCTTTTTTTTTGCATTTGAGACCAGATGGGAGTTCTCCAAGCTACTTTCTGTCATACTGGTTCAACTTTCTGATCAGTGGAATACACCTTTCTTGCATTTGAGGAAGTTCTCCTAAAAGACGAACAGTTGACTTGGATCCATTTGCTCTCTAAGGTAGTCTACTCTGGGATTCTACTGAGTAGACCCCTGAATAACACAAAACTTACTCTGCTGAAGTCCAGGGTTTGGATTCTTCTTTCTATTTCCTCTTAGGATTTGTAAGTCCATGATCTAATAGTCATGGCAGATAAATCAGCTCATCTTTACGTGTGTGACTTGCCAGTGAGTATGAGGTCCAGGAGACCACCTTCTCTAAGCAGTTCCATTATAACTTACCTCAAGAAATGCTCATTGACGTGTTCCAGAAACATCCTGGGTTGCTTTCTGCAGCCTTATTGTCCTCCCAGCAGATGTTGGGGTGGTTGAATACCTAGATGTGCAATCACAAGGTTTCTGGGTGTCTAAAGAAAGGTTAATTTATTTCCTCTTGTTCAGGCAGTTTGTAGCATGTTTACTGCAATATCACCTCTATTGGTCCATCCTCTGGTTCTTAGTGGTTTTAGATGGTTCTTCACCTGTCCCAAGCCAAAGCTTCGTGCACTTTAGCCACTTCTTGCATAAAGTGTAACCCCTCCTCCTTGCCTTCTCGGCCTGTCTTTCCTGAAAAGCCTCTATCCATTTACTGCAGCATTCCCATCCTGTGAGCTATGCCACCATGTCTCTGTAATCCAAATGAGCTCACAGGTCTAAAACTGCATGAACTGCTAACTCTTCTTTTTTCTCCTAGGCTGTGTGCATTTAGGTACAGGCTCTGAGATGGACCTCTAGTCATGCTGCTTTCACAAAGGGAATGTGACAGTCTCTCCACTCATGTTGTCTCCCAGACACTTCCTCAAATTGCTGTCTGCTGAGAGAGTATTTGGAAAAGTACTATCATATGCTGTTCCATTTTTATACTCTTCCCCAGACATCTGCTTTTGATCACTGACCTTGGTATGTACCTAAAGAATTGCCACCAGTAGTAGGGTTTACATCTGTTAAATTCTTATGGCAAGAGTAGGGCATGAGCCCAAATCTCCCCAAGAAAGCCAGAAAATATGCTGCAGAAGAACTTATACCTTTGAGCCTGGTACCTCCACCCCCTCTTGGCAACCATCCGGAACAGGATACTGGGCTACAGAGATCCAGTACAACCATGCTCATACTCTTGGGTTGCTGCCCAGTGTAGATATGCAAACTGAATTACTTCTTTTGTTTCTTTGCCTTTTAAGATAATACTTGATTTGGAACTGCTGAAAGTCTTGCTAGGTGTTTTTCATAATTGTTTTTTAACTCAATCTTTTTGACTCTGAGTTGTTCTCCAATCTTTGCTTGCATGCTAATTGAGCTATCCTCTAGAAAAACTATGTGGCCAGAAAAATCCAGGTCTCCTAATGTATTGTTGTTGAGCTAGGCAATGTATGTGGTGCAGCAAATTGTGGGTTTTTTCATAATGAATAAATGACAAAATCAACAGAAAATGTGACAAAACAGTTTTCAGTTTCACAGAGTCTGTGTTAAATCTTTTAACATGCGCTCACCTTGATTCTAACCTAGACTGAACATATAGTGATATAGGGGGGGGGGGGGGGTGTCCATACACAGGACTTTTTAATATTTTTAACTCTATCCTCAGTTTCATGACTGCTTTTAGGCTGAAAAAAATCTGATTAACATGAATTTTTGAATCCAGCTGTGATTTATCATCCTTTTGCTTTTTATCTTCCATTCAAGATAATATTTAGGAGATTTGGTATTGTTCACAAAAGTAGAATATGCATCAAATGCTGAAAAGACATAGGTAATTTTTTGTATTATTTTGATTGTGGTACTACTTTTTATTGTTCTGCAAACCAGTAGGATTGATGGGAAAAACCAAAAGCAAGTGCAGAACCTCTCCAAACTAGTGTTTAAGAAATTATGTGATGAAAGATCTAACAATGTGTCATAAAGCCCAGACTTGTAAATGTTTACTAGGGCTAGTAAAAAACTCACATAAAATATTGGATTTACATATTTTGAAATGTATTTAAAATTTGAAGTGTATGGACTCTGGTTTTCAAGGTAATGATTTTTGGAGACTGTCCAAAAGTCTGCATTATTAATGAAAGATGTCCTCAGGTCTTTCTCAAGAGATCTTACTCTTTGTTCTGTTATTTTGAGCACAGAAACTCAGTTCTCCCAAAACCCACTCAGTTCTCCCAAAACTTCTGCTCAGAACAACAAAACAAAGGGTCTTTTTATTCCTGAATTTCATACCGTGGAACTTACTCAGTGCATGAAATACTGCAGAAAGGATGGTGGAAACACCTAATCTGATAATGAAGAGGCTGCCCTCAGCATCTTTTGCAATGCACGCCCAGACAAGACTTTCTAGCTGCTGTACCTCATAAACAATGAGTCTAATGAAAAAGGCTGCAGAAATGGGACCAGAAATATTGGAGCTATCTTGCCCTGCTTAAACTATGAGCTACAAAACCTGAAATCTGTACAATGTGTATACTGGCTTCTTTGCTCTAACTCTTCCACTCTATGTGTCCACATTAATTGCTGATGTAGACACAGTGTCAATACAGGTACTTTTCTCATCTCCCTCCTCTTTAAAGTGTCAGTTCCTTGTAATCTTCTTTACTGTACTGTACTTGAATAGATGTCTCTCATGACCCCTTGATCCGAGACGACCTTAAAAATCAAGCTCTGTATTTAGAATTATTTAAAGACAGTTAAAAAGAACTGAGTCTTACACAAATAGGAGAAATTTTCAGAATGGGAGAAAAAAAAGCCAGGGTATTAAAAGATAAAATAATATGAACACAAAAGAGTTTTAATTAATAGAGATAATTCGAGGTACCATTGTGAAATATCAGATGTTACTTGTTTTCTAGAAGACATGTCTACATTTATGTTATACAACATAAATAACCTAAATAAAAATCATAGGCAAGTGGTGGGCATGTAGTGCACTAAATACATGAGCAATATTTTGACTTAATCATTTTGCAGCTCAATAGCAGACTGAACCTCCTCTGATGTGTCTTCCTCTCTTGCAGAGTGTTTGTAGAATGAACTCAATGTCTGAGAGCAGCTGTTTCAGTTACAGGTTTTTTTCCACAGTTTCCAGCCTCTTGACAAATATAAAATGCATACTCTTTCTATGACAGAGCTAATATTGTATAAGGTATTACAATCTGATTATTTATCTACTATTTATCAAACTTTTAATATTTTCACCTCTGACAATCAAATGAAATGAATTTTTAATAAGAATTAAGGATTGACTGTGGATGATGGATGTGAAGGTGATTCTAGTATTCTGTGTGATTCCTGGCCAATGATTTTTGCACTGTATTTTAAGCCAAAGTTTAAGGTCAGGTGCCACCCGTCCACTGGCCAGCCATTGCTGTGTCTACTCTGGCATTGGTTGCAGGAGAGAAGTTAAGGAAAAGTGAGGTGAGTGGGGACAGTACTTTCCATGTGACTTTATTAAGGTGATATGGGACCTTGCTTGAGAAGTTCTCTTTTTTCTTTCTGGGAGGCCCACAGGACTGAAACAATGACTTGGTATTGCTACCCAGCCAGCACTGAGAAATTTCTTCTGCAATGGAGAAAGATGAAGAACTCTAGTGTTAAAGTTTTTGTTTGTTCAGTTTCTATTCCTCCTGTCAGCTGAGCAGCATTAAGTGCAACTGTTACCACCATGATACTGAGAAGAAGCGAGGTGATAGGGAGAACTGTATTTGAGGCTCAAGAGCTATTTCCCCACACCTACCCTGAGGAGGCAGGCCCCTGTGATCAGCAGACAATACTACCTCTCAGCTGGTACAAGAAACTGGTACAGAGGAAAGAGAAGTTCTTTTGTTTTCAATGTCCTTTTACTTCCATCCTTTCCCAAAAGACACATACTTATCACACATAAGGCTGAACCCTAACTTGTCTCAGTGAATGGAGCTTTAAGGGTTGGCAGGTTTGGAGGTGTCAGCTAGGGGACAGTCAAGCTCAGATTCAATAATGTGAATGTAAATTGAGTTTCATTTGGGTTAGAGAACTGAATCAAAAGTAAAATATAATGAAAACATGACAAAAATTAATTGACACCTAAACTTCTCTTAATCCTGTAGAGGTACATCTGCACAAGTCTGGCTTACTAACTGAGTTAACCAGCTGTAGGTTGGATGTTGTGTAGTTGTGGTTACTGCACTTCTGTGCTTGATGCTCTGCTGAACAGTAAGATATAGCAAACTGAGCTTATCCAGAGACTTAGAGTGTTTTATAGTACCTCCAGCATAAATAATAAATATACCAGGCTTGTGCAACAGAAAAATACTATGTGGTTATAACGTTAGTCCAACACCCTTAAGGAGGTCAAGAGCAGTAACATGCAGGAGTGCAACATATTAGACATAAAGTAACACAAGCCTCAGAAAACCAAGACTGCTGAAATCTGTATTTACAAAAATAAAGCTGAGGACAATTGCCTGTCTTAGGTCAGGTAGCTGATGTATTGAAGAAAGAATATACGTATAATGTAAACATTTGCAAATAATGAAGTTGGAGAAGATGTAAATATAGGAAATGGAAAATAAATATTACAAATTAGCCTTGAGGGAAGGAGGAAGGAAAAAAAAAAGGAATCAGAAACATATTCTTTCATGTGCTTATATGATAAGACACAGCAAAAATTACGGAACAGGCTGAAAACTGAGAAAGTTACCATGAGATAATTACCACAGAAAAAAATAATGATGCACACTTAAAGTCTTTCTATTATTACATATTAATTGCTGGGGTGCGCACTTGCATTATTTAGTAAATGCTGCAGTGAAAGAGGTAAATGACTTTGTTTAATGATATACAATGTAGAAATGCAATAACGAAATATGAATCAACCATTTTCACTGTCATGAAGTAAGTTGTCATGCTTGCTTACCTTGTGGTAACTTATTCCCATAAAAAAACCTCAAAACATATTGAAGTGAACTATTAGCATTTGGGTTATGGTTACTGAGATGCTACTAAAATGGAAAATGAGTGTTTTTCCCTTAAAATTTGTCAGGTTCTACTCTTGTGTGCCAGTCATCCTCAAAGCACTTCATTCTGGGCTTTTCGTTGTCAGAAAGATGAAGACAAACTGAATCCTTAACTATTGCTTAGGACTTTAATGTTTGTGGGTTTGGGTTTTTTTTTCAGAATATTGATCCAGAGAATCTGAATGTAAAGGAGAGATAAGGGAACTATAAACTGAACTCTCATTCCCTTTTTGAAGTTTTTCTTGAGGAAGCCATGTTCTCAGAAAGCAGGAAGCATTGGCTGCTTGAAATCTGAAACTGTTTCAAGGCATCACGAACACTAATACAGTAATGCCTCGAATATTGTGGGTGTCGGTTCCAGAAAGATTCCACGATAAGCGAAATCCGTGAAGTACTGGTAAATATGGTAAATACGTTAAATCTGGTAAAGCCGGTAAAGCTGGGGGGGTGGGGGGGGCAGAGTGGGATGGAAACAGAATCACAGAATTAGTAAGGCTGGAAAAGACCATAGAGTCCAACCTATCACCTGTTACCTAACCTAACCTGTTACCTAACCTGTTGTCATCCTGCTACCAACACCCTACTAATAACACACTACCCTAATATCTAGGTCATGCTACCAAGTACATCATCCAACCTTTTCTTAAACACCTCTAGGAATGGTGACTCTACCACCTCCTTGGGCAGCCCATTCCAGTGACAGGTCACCCTCCCTGTGAAAAAGTTCCTCCTAATGTCCAGTCTGAATCTCCCCTGACACACTTTAAGACTGTGTCCTCTCGTTCTATCACTGGTAGCTGAAGAGAAGAGACTGCCCCCCAGTTGGCTACGACTCCCTTTCAGGTAGTTGTAGAGAGCGATAAGGTCTCCCCTCAGCCTCCTCTTCTCCAGACTGAACAACCCCAGCTCTCTCAATTGCTCCTCATAGGGCTTGTGTTCCAGCCCCTTCACCATCTTTGTCGCCCTTCTCTGGACCCGCTCAAGGATCTCAACATCCCTCTTAAACTGAGGAGCCCAGAACTGGACACAGTATTCAAGGTGTGGCCTAACCAGTGCCGAGTACAGGGGGAGAATAACTTCCCGAGTCCTACTGACAACACTATTCCTAATGCAGGCCAGGATACCATTGGCTTTTCTGGACACCTGGGCACACTGCTGCCTCATGTTAAGAAGATAACATTTTTATTTGTAACATCATAGTGTTAAATTTTTTAAGATAATACATATACCAGAGGGGAACTATTAGAAAACTATTATAAAATTTGTAAAAACATCGTTGCAGTTGTTGTCTATATCTTTTGGACCTGTAAAGACTGCTCTAATTAACTTGACTGCAATAGTTGAGTGCTCAGACAAGATGAAGGCTTAAAAGGAATATCTGCAAAAGACCTCTGACCTACTTGAAATTGTTTCTATATATAGAAGCAATTTTAAAATGCAATAAAGGATTTTCTACACCTATAAAGTCTGGAACACTGGACTTCCAAAGGGAATAGACATTTTACTAAAAGTTCGGCAGAGTGGTAAGGGAAAAATCCCTGTCAACCATCAAAAATGTATCACGAATCAGCTATATTTCTATTAAACGTATTTAGGTCTGGCGCAGAGAACAGTGGCTGTTCATCTGCCTGTCTGTGTTCACAGACGGTGTCATGTGGAACCTGTCAAGGAAACCGGAGGTAGCATCATGGAAGAAATTTCCCTATTTCTGCAGGAAACAGGAGAAGCCAAGGGCTCAGGGCCTACTTCAGATCCTATTCTTTACATTAATTGTTCTTGAGTATACCTGAAACATGCCAAAGAAAATCATGAGCAAGTCACATATAGTAAGACAAAGAAGATTTTTCAGCTTTACCGGCATATTCTGTTAGTCAGGTGATAATACTGTCATAGACTTCAAAGGGTCAAAGTTTTATAAAGCGACTTCTAGAGTCAGCAAATGTAATTTTGCTGAAGAGAAGTATTCATTGTTAGGCAGAGAATGCTTATGTATTCAAGGAGTAATAAATTTAAAAGGATTTGGGGGCTTTTTTGTAGTGAGTTGTAACTCTAAGAATAGACAGCAGAGTCAGTATCAACTTTTTCTAGAAATCTAACATGTAATTTCCAATGTTATAGGAGTGACTTCACCTCTGGCTCCTCTCTGACTTGTCTGATCCTGGGCTTCTGTTTGTGTGCAATCTTGCTTTTCTTTTCAGTCAGGAGGCAAGCACTATCTTGTGTATACTAATGTCTATCATCCTTCAGATCCGACTGGTTTCAGGTACCTGTTTTTCTTTAGATATTGACAAACAGCTCCCTTGAAAGAAGGCATTTTTATTTAGCAGTTGGGATAAAGTGTGAGAGAAAAGGTGATTTTAGAAGCACCAAAGAGCTTAAGCACATACTTAGTTCAATTTTGGTTAAGATCCAGCTGGAGCCAATCCATTTCATAGGGATATGCAGAAATGGCATAGTCATGCTGATAGTCATCAAATGGCTTCTCATAATTCTCCCCCCAGCTCCAAGGACGGACAACCTGTAACAGCTGATACAATCAGCTGTGAAAGGGTATCTCAGCTCAAGTAACCTGACTTATAGGAGTGAGTTTAGAAACCCATAAAAATATTAATGACAGTACTGCTCCATTGTGGGAACACTCTCATCCACAGAAGGTTAACCTAGGTGTTCAGAAGTTTTTGTCTATCAGCTCGGAGTAACCTGTGAACCTGGCTGGAAATGAAGATTCACATGAAGACCTGAGAGTCACATATCCAATGCCTTATGTATATTATAGACACTTCACATTAAGGGCAGATTCAAATACAGTATGAAAAATTATTCAAAGACACACCTGCATTTGTTACTGTCACATTCCTATTATATTGTGTAAGAAGAAAACAGTATCTGACAAAAATAAAATAAACATTGACACATGAATGAAAGAGAACTGACTACAGTACTTTCACATTTATCTGATATTCTAAGGTCAGTTAGAATACGTGTTTGGTGTTATCATGGAAATGTCACATAGAGAAATATAATAGTAGTTTTCTTACAGAAAGCTGAAGATGAGAACAGCTGTAGGTATGTTCTCCACTGAGATTAAACAAAGCAGTAGTAATTGAAGACAAATATATACATTTTCCAAGTCTGCTTTCCACCTTCTTATTTATTCTGCTCCAAAGAAGACCTTGTTAGTTTCCAACATGGGTACTTTCTCAGTAACATGAAACACAATAACATTCCTTATGATGAAAATTAAGCAATGAACAAGGTAAGTAGGTTTATTTTCTGTCCAACTGGTTGAAGAGAATTCTGCGCCCTGTCAGCTAATTTGGAATCTCAGGGGATGGGGGGAATTTATGAAGCTGAAGTTCAAAAACCAACCTCTATGCAATTCTAGACACACTGAAAAAATACTTAAAACCGTGTTTGCATAGCTGTTAAGATCCCTGGGTTTTGTAGAGATGCTCAAGGTAAAAATTTGTTTTGCATTTTAGGATATATAAAAAAAAGAATTCTTGTTTTCAGCAGAATATAAACCTTAAAGCTAGACACCTATGTGCATACACAGATTTTCCTCTTCACTATAAATATTGCCCAACATGGAAACTAATGTCCTGCTGATTCAGGCTTGCTGAAGAAATGCAATTTCTATTTAAAAGTTGTTAGGGAATTATAAATATTTTGGGGGGAAGTAAAACCAAAAATAAGAGTCCTCACATGGGTATTACTTCAGAAAACAAACATATGCCTGAAAAGAGGGAAAACAATTCTATTCCTCTGTGCAATTTCAGGTTTTGGCTGTTAAGTGTACACTTAGGTAAAAGTTTGTAAGAAATTTACACTTTTGGATTATTGTCAAATGGTAATCAAGCAACCACATAATTTGTTTCTGAGTAGTCAACTAACAAGCAAATTCTGAAAGATCAGATTGTAATTTCTTGGGGTGTATCGGGTTTGCGAGGGGGGTTGTTTTTTTAAAATAAAATTGTATTCTTTGGTGTTAATTCTGGAACAAATCTTATCATGTAGACTCATGTTGGCTTTGTTTAAATTTGTTCTTTTATCTTTTCTCTTGCATGCAACAGGATCAAGTGAATGGATCCCCACAATTTTTCCATTAGTGACAGTAGCAATCAGAGATGTGGAATCAGAAAAGCATAGAATATCCTGAGTTGAAAAGGACCCGCAAAGACCACTGAAGTCCAAATCCTGGCCCTGCCCAGGACACCCCAAGAATCACACCATGTGCCCAACAGCATTGTCCAAATATTTCTTTAACTCTGTCAAGTTTGGGGCTGTGACCTGACAGTCTCCCTGAAGAGCCTGTTCCAACACCCAGTCACCCTCTTGGTGAAAAACCTTTTCATAATATCCAACCTAAACCTCCCCTGACTCAGCTGCTTGCCATTTCCTTGGATCCTGTCACTGGTCATCACAGAGAAGAGATCAGTGCCTGCCCCTCTGCTTTTCCTCACAAGGAAGCTGTAGACTGCAGTGAAGTCTTCCCTCAGTCTCCTCTTCTTCAGGCTAAATAAGCCAAGTCGCCTCAGCTGCTCCTTCTATGGCTTCCCCTCAAGGTCCTTCACCATCCTGGTTGTCCTCCTTTGGACACTCTCTGATAGCTTCATGTCTTTCTTACATTGTGATGCCTCAAATGCACACAATATTCGAGGTGAGGCCGCACCAGTGCAGAGCAGAGCAGAACAATCACCTCCCTCAACTGGCTGGCAATGCTTTGCCTGATGCTCCCCAGGACATGCTTGGCCCTCCTGGCTGCCAGGGCACTGCTGACTCATATTCCCCTTGTCATCGACCAGGACGCCCAGGTTCCTTTCTGTGGGGTAACTGCCCAGCCTCTCAGTCCCCCGTCTGTTTGTACATCCAGGATTGCCCCATCCCAGGTACAGAATATGACACTTTCCTTTGTTGAACGCCATATGGTTAGTGATTGTTCATTTCTCATTTTGTCAAGGTCTCTCTGAGGGCCCTCTCTGCCTTTGAGGGAGTTGACAGCTTTTTTCAATTTAGTGTTCCTGGGTAATTTACTTAATATTCCTTTGAGTTCTGCACCCAAGCAGTTTATGAAGAAGTTGATGAGCACTGGGCCTAAGATGGAGCCCTAAGAGGAGCCTTAGTCTAAAAGACTAAGATTAGTCATCTTTGACTTTCATTCAGAGATGAACATTCTTAGTAAGATTTCATTGTAAATAGCACTTCTAAGTTTTGAAGACCTCATTGACTTCTTAAGACTCAACTTTTTCTTCCTGGCTTTTGCAACAGGTTCCTGTTCTTTAAATTGCTGGAAGGTCAATTTATCTTTTCAATCCAAAGAGAAAAAAATATTATTGTTTATAGTAATAATAATTATTATACCTAGAAAAAAAGAGATTTTTTTTTCCCAAATGTGATTTGAGAGATAAAAGTTCCATATATTTTCTTCCTATTCTGTTTAGACTGTGGCATTTTAAACAGTAGGTGGTAGATGTCCTGATCTCAGGATCTTAGTCCTTTTAAATTCTAGACCAATTCAGTTACACTTCAGTATTCACTAATAGTGCTGTGGAAGTCCACACTGCCACTACTTTATGTGATTTTGCTCAGAAAGCATATTTTAATTTAGTTTAATTTATAAATGTACATGAGATAGAGTGTATGTGTTTTTCTTTTGACAAACCTAATCAAAAATTAATTGCAAAAACACGTCTTTCAAATCCAGTCTGATATAGATCATTGATTACTAAGACTCTTTTCACACTGGCTTTTTTTATTATGAATAGAGTGAATTGAGAAATATGTAATAGTGATTCCCATCACTGTCTGTACTACCAAACTGCAGTACATTCGTACCAAATAGCTTTGGCATTTCTGGTTGTTAAAGTGTGAATAATGTGAAATTTGCTCTTCAGAGATTTTCTGTTGATCTTCTCAGACATAATCTCCAAGTGCAGGTGGGCATGACATACCTGGTGACACATTCAAACTATTTTACTAGATAATGCAATGCTTTCCCGGAAAATAATGACACTTGGCAAAAAAGCTTGTACAGTTTGTTCTGACACTTACCCTGAAGCCTTTTCTAGTTCGTTCTGTGATACAGGAGTACTCAGAGGATGTACTTTAGAGTAACAGCTCAACAAGCCCTTTGAATGTGTCAGTGTCAAGTTTTTTCTTCTAATTAAGCGAGCATTTACTCACTTGGAACGACTGCTTTAGTGGTGGAACCATTTTCTAAGACTTGCCAATATTCACTGGTAGGTCCACTCTCATTTCAGAGAACCTCCAGTGATGCTGACAGCCTATGAAAGTTGGTGTAAGTATTTTTCCCTTCATCCACAGCTAAGTTGACCTTTTGCTCAACTGATTTACAACTTCAGTAAAATAATTTTGGTTGTGTTTTTGTTGTTAAGTTTCTGTAATAATAATTTAGAGGGTGTTCTTTGATCAATGCACATTCAGTTGCAATTATAATCCAATGTGTAATCTGCTGCGAGAAAATCATAACATGTATCACACAAATAATATATATCACATATAACAGTTTCAAAACACAACAAAATTAACATTTTCCACAATTAAGTCACTAGAACAAGTCTCTGATGGAAAGAGCTGTTAACTCACAGTCTTGACTAAGTCATGGGTTCACAGGTTATTCCGAGTTGGAAGGGACCCATAGGATCATCTAGTCCAACTCCCAAGCAAACGTCCACCCAGGGATCGAACCCACAAGCGTGGGCACCACACTCCATCCATCTGAGCCTCCCATCATCTAGGCCATGTCACTGAGTTCCTCATCCAGTCTTTTCATAAACACCTCCAGGGAAGTCCTAAGATATGTCTCTCCTGCTAGATGCCAGTGCTATCAACAGAGGCTGAAGTGAATCCCATTGCTCTGTCTTATAAACAAAGCATCACTAAGGCCTAGAACCTCCCACCTCCCATTCATACAGTTATTTTTTGGCTCTGAAAATTGAAACTAGGCTTTGTTAGTTACCACTACAAATTAATTTTTTGCATCTGCAATATCATTTGAGCACATGAATGAACCTATATTTTATATGGAGAAAAGTGGGAATAATAAATCATACAAACAGCACAAAATCATTCCATCGTACATATGATCAACCCCACAAGCACAAATAGAAGTCATCCTACTCATCAGTTGCATGGCTTTGGTGATACAAAGAGTAGCAAAGGGAGAGCCTCCTGTTTTCCGGTTCATTCTAAAAAAAGTCACTTCTGTAGAGACCAATTTATTTGTGCCATTAGCTAGTTCAATATTCTGCTGTGGCCCAAGCTACGACCAACATGATAGTATGACCATCATCTCTCAGTCCCCTGGGTGACAAGCTTGATAATTCTCAGGAGTCCACTCTACAAATACAGCTGTCAGTCTGC
Organism: Pitta sordida; assembly: GCA_013390025.1. Taxonomy (NCBI): domain Eukaryota; kingdom Metazoa; phylum Chordata; class Aves; order Passeriformes; family Pittidae; genus Pitta; species Pitta sordida. Next base: position 19,518 of record WEKX01026195.1, read on the forward strand.
TTCAGTCAAACTCACTTCATGGAGGTACACAATCTCCAAGTAGATACGCCTGTACAAAGGAAATATTTCCTCTACTATTTTGTTGATTTTGAATTTAATTACCAAACCAAAGTCCACTTCCTATAAAGGCAGAGTGATTCTGTAAGTTGGGGTCATCTTTTGCAAACCTTACACATTTTCCCCTATCAACTTTAAAATTTTATTACAATTGATACAATTCAAACAAATTCGGAGCACAGCAATATGAATTCTGTATACGGAATTTCAAGTAATTACTATAATAGTTATTGAAACAAACTGGCTAGTACTGGCTATTCCTCTTCTCCCTCAAAGTGAAAAAGCAAGTACTATTGCATTGCTTGTAGAGACATTATAATTAATACAATACAAAGAGTTCCTTTTGCTTTGCAGGTGCCAGTAAGTGACCTCAAGAGAATATTCAAGAATCCTTGGCATGTTTAGAGTTTTATTGCAGGAAAACTGAGTGATGTAAGTGCCTTTTATTTTACCTCCTTTCAGCCTTTAGTTGCTTGCATATACATATAAAACACACTTGCCTCTTTCTCCTTTTTTTCTCAGCTTTTCTAAACTACTTCATCAGAGATTCAGAAGTACTACACATACATAGGAGACATTAAAGGCACATCATGAAAGTTGCAAAGTCAAAAACTCTAGGGCTGCTTTGGTGGAGCTCTATTTTATAGACATTAGGATTAGGATTTTAGCTACACAATTTTGTTTTTATATTAGACAACTTTGATTCTTTATCTCAGAACGCTTATTTTACAAGTTGCTTAATCCACTAGCACAGAATTTTTTATTTTTATTTTTTCTAGAGAATTAAAGAAGCAAACATACGCTAAGATCTCCTGGTGTGTCACCATGCAGATTGCAGTATTATAGTTCATTAGCAGGTTTAAAATTTAGCAGGTTCCTACAATTTCAGTTAGTGACTAACAACTAATATCAGTAAGTTATCCATCTCCATGTGGTCCATCAATAGCAGGGAAAGAGGATGTCATTTCAGGGTTGGTACAAGTGGATTGTAGGACCAGACTGTCCAAAAACGTTGAGAGTGGAGATATTCCCTGCATTCCCACCTGTCTCTGCTGCAGCTTCTGCCATTCAAGTTTTGTCAACATGAGCACTTGAGTGGCAACACAGTAAATCAGATCAGCTTGCTGATCTTATTAAAACATATCTCTGCAAAATAGTCTCCAGTGTCTGATTAGATCTGTGAGTTGCATCAACTCTTCCTAGGGATCTGTACTTGTCAATCCTGAAGCAAGAAAAGGGCAGTCAGAGGCAGGAAAAAAATGCATATTCATCCTTTTCTGTGACAGTATGATCTCAAATCCAATGAAGACCTTAGTGACTTTCACAAATATTTGTAACCAGCCGAAGATTGTTAACAGTCAAGAAACCTGGGTTCAAGTCTAAGTGCTGCTAGGATGCGATCTAGTAGGCAGAAGACTTTGTTCACCACAGGTAGGAGTTTACTGTCCTCATCCACTCAAATCTATCTTGCTGGACCTCTTTTTTTTTTTTTTTTTTTTTTTTTTTTTTGACTGTGGGTAACAGTTTCCTTCTCTAGTCAGAGTGCTTAGCCATTTGTAGGATGCCCTTGCTCCCTGCTCCTTATTCTGGATAATTTGCTTCAAAACCACAGATCCACAGAGTCTCTTCTCTCAGTGCAGCTATCAATTTCCATAAACTTTTTGCCTATTTTATTGTCCTTGCTAGTTCCCATTTCACTGTCTTTGATTCCTTAAACTCAGACTTCTTGATCCAATTTCTTCATTCAGTTAGTCTCAGGATTCTCTTTAATTTCCCATTCTGTTTCAGCCTTCTGGTAGCTATTGTAGCCCCAAATCTCCCTTTCCCAAAGCTGATGTCCTTTTCTTATTTTGCTAGTAGCAACAACCAGTTGCTTCATCCCGAAAGTCCTTCCAAACTCCCCCCCAGTACAAGTTTTTGCTACGTATTTTTTTTCCTGTATTTCATTACAGTTCCTTTTCTGATACTGACTCATCAATGCAAGAAAATCAAGACCCCAGAGAAGAGTCTTGCTGTTTTCATCTCCAATGCCTGCTCCTGCAGTGCTGTACAGCAGCAGCTACAGGGATTGTCCAGCTCAGCATCTCAGTGTAGAAAGACTCTTAAGAGACTGTAGCTGCCAAATTGTGGCAAAGCACTGCTGGGCATGTGCAAAGAGTGGTTCTCATAAAAGGCTCATCATTGTCTCAGTTCATCAAGGAGATTACAAAAGGCTCCTCCCTGACACAAAAGCTATTTTCCTGCTAAATTTTGATTCCCTCGCCCACATAAGAAATACATATTAGCATCTCATATAAATAATTTTAGTATTTTAAGCAGATAACAACAATTTAAAGTAAATCCACTGAGAAGAAGGCGTCACTTAACAACTGGTAATCTATTTATTCTTCAGAGGAAAGTTATGAAAAGAATATATAATATATATTATTTTTCAGTGAGGTTTAGAAAAAAGCTTCTTGTAATTATCTAACTAATATTATATATATAA
>WEKX01026195.1:22067-34183 GCA_013390025.1 Pitta sordida
TAATACTATATATATAATATGATATATTATCTATCCAATAATTTTTATTATAATGATGAGAGAGAAGCATTCCGTTAGTCACTAATGGATAGTTATTAACATTGGAAATATTGTATAACTGTTTGTCACAACAGTTTTATTTCTATTTTAAAAGAGTTATATGCAAACTTATTTTATTTACATTTGCATAGCTGAGAATACACAGACTGTCAGCTGCTGCTTTTTGTCTGAGAGTTGGTTGCTTAAGAAGCACCCTGGCTTTTTCCATATCTTGTCTACTTGAGTCTTATTATCTGATTGAATCACAGGTTCACAGGTTATTCTCTGTTGGAAGGGACCCATAGGATCATCTAGTCCAACTCCCAAGCAAACACCCACACAGGGATTGAACCCAAAAGCGTGGAACCACGGGTGCCACGCTCCATAAGTCCAAACCTCCCATCATCTTGGCCATGTCACTGAGTTCCTCATCCAGTCTTTTCTCAAACACCTCCAGGGTTTAAGAAAACCTGGAGACTCCGCCACCTCCCTGGGCAGACCATTCCAATGAGAGATCACTCTCTCAGGGAAAAAGCTCTTCCTAACTTCCAGCCTAAAGCTCCCCTGGTGTAGCTTGAGGCCATGTCCTCTTGTTCTGGTGCTGGCAGCCTGAGAGAAGAGATTCACACCCACCCGACTGCAAGCTCCCTTCAGGCAGTTGTAAACAGCAATCAGGTCACCTCTGAGCCTCCTCTTCTCCAGACTGAACATCCCCAGCTCTCGCAGTCGCTCCCCATAGGGCTTGTTCTCCAGTCCTTTCACCATCCTTGTCGCCCTTCTCTGGACCCTCTCAAGCAGCTCAACATCCTAATTGTTTGTCCATATGGAAGAAAATTGCCTTTTATATTAATTATATCAGTTGTATAGCTGTGTGTTATAAGGCACTCACTTTTAAGGAAATTCCTCATTTTGGAAATGAAAGAGGAATAAACATTATTTGATAGCCTCATAAGTTATAGCTTATATGATATATGATTTTATTAGAGTCTCTCTAATGACCTATAAATCTGTTATATAATTTCAAACAAAATTAAAAGAAGGATAAAGATCTCAGAGTTCCCTAAAATGTAGTCAAAATCAGCAGCAAGGTAGTTAATCTCATCCTGTTGCCACTGAGGGAAAGACATACCACTGTGATGTGGAAGTTTAGGGATGAAGAACTTAAACCAATAGAAAACCAGGCTTCCTAAGTACTCCTCCTGCTCATCAAAGACTGTATTTCTACATAGCTTAACCCCTGTCTCGAACTATGCAAACTAAAATGTCTTTTTTGTTATAGGCAACCTCAGTAGTTGCTTGACATGTCCCATTAAGTGTTTGTTTTCAATTGCTTGTTATTTTATAAACCTTAAAAGCCATCTGTACACAAATTTGGACTTACCCTTTTCCAGAAGGTTTGTTTCAGTTTGAGGTTCCTGGGGAAGATTTTTTCAAAACAAAATATAGAAACTTTGCAGGTTTTCCTTCCCCTGTGTTAGAATAAAACTAACCAACCAGTTGTTACATTCCAGTAGTTTTGGACAAAGAATTGAATTTGGCAAGGTTATGACTCTTTCTTGAAAAATTCACTGGTAATTAGTAGGCCAAAAGGCATTCTTTGGAAAAGCCTAGAGAGAATTGCTATCTAAATATCACAGAATCACAGAATCACAGAATATTATGAGTTGGAAGGGACCCACAAGGATCATCTAGTCCAACTCACCGTCTAACACCCGTAAAGAGACCGAGAGCACATCGCAGAGCATAACACCAACCTAGATCCCTCACAGTCTTCTGTTTCACATACTTCTGTTTTGTGTGACTTCCCCTCCAAAGCATCTTGGCACATTCCTGCTCAAAATTTTAGGAAAATCTAAATACTAAATGAAGCTACTGCTCTTTGCTGTGGTATGTGTTATGTATTATGCATGTCTATCCATAGAAACACTGATAGTAGGAAAACAATAACTCCTTTGCAGTCAGGGTTTCCCTCATGTTGACTTCAATCCTTTATTTTGGGTCCCTTCAAATTTAAAGGCTTTATTAACATTATTGATTTTAAGTATAAGTACAGCTCACATTCAGGAAGAACACAAAGAACAACTGTTTAGACTGAACTTCAGCAGCTAAGTTTTGTGGCAATCAGTTTCCCTTCTTTTCAGTTAAGTACATATTGTTTATGAGAGCCCACACTTGAGACTTAGATGTGGATGTCTCATGAAAGCTTCCTAATAGGCAGTGGGTGATTTAGGTTCATAACTGGTGGCCTCACCTGACACATGAGCATTTAAGTTGAGTAAACTGACTGAGTAAACTTTTTGCAGTGGATAACTTTTTTATCTGGGCAATTCCTGGAAAGTTGGCCCAATGAAAACGCAGGTAGTCAGATGAAAACTTGACGTCACAACTGCTGTTATTTGTACTGTTATTTATGTTGTTATGCTTAGGGTATTTACATGATGTCAGTCAGCTTTCATACAGTTTAAAATGTATAACTATTTTATCATAATTTTAAAACAAAACTATGGTAACTATGGAGATGAGGAGTGAAGAATAAGCCTATAGACATGCATTTAATTGAGCGAAGGTGAAATGTATAACTCTCAACATTCAGAAGATGTGTATGCCAGCACAACATTATTTCAAAACACAAATTCAAGTTCTTCTACTCAGATCTCCAATTATAATTTAGTTCTGCTTGTTGCCAGAAACTTGGATTAGGGAAAAAAACCACATTAATTTTTAACCTCAGATTATGTTGCTTGTCCAGTTTATAACACGACCTCACGGAGTCTTATTAGCACAACAGAACTGGGCAATGAACTTCTATGAAAAAAGCAGAAATGAAAGGCCCAGGGCAGGGGAAGATAAAAACACTTTAAGCTGTCTTTGCCACAACAAGAAAAGTTTGTGTACTAAAGTCTAAGGTGAACTACAGCAAAGACTGTACATAGTAACTGACAGGTCATGAGGCAACCATCTCTTTATCAGTACAGCAAGAGACCTGTATGGGGGAGACTTAGATTGTTTACTTCGCTTTGAATGCATAATATTTAAGAAAGGGACTTCATCCCCTTTGGAGTAAATATGAAATAGCTCAACATACCGATAGGAGATACATTGAGAGGAGTCAATAGACATGAACAGAGATCTTCCCAACAAGGCAACCTGTCCACCTTGATGTGTGTTCACCTACCCTTATTCAAAGTCTTACAGTTTTCCACACAACTGCATTATCAACATGGAATTTAAAGCCCTATCAATAATAAAATCAGCTGAGGAGAGCTACATCTGAGGAATACCTGGACAAAATGTCTCAAAATTTTCCCACAGAAGAAAATGCTTCATTGTCTAGACACACTAGAATTCAGTTATTTAAAGTTTAAAGGTGTTGTACTGTGGGCATTGCGTATTGGAAGTGCCTTAGTTACATGATCTTAAATTTCTACCATTAATTTTGCTTCAGCTGCTACTATTGCAATTTTCAAGACAATGCACTTACGTATGCAAATCAAGCATCATGATTAAGAAAATTAGTTCCTTTGAGCAGAATGGCAACTGAAGCAAATTGCCTTAAACTTGGACTTTTAATTCTTCCCTAGGCACATAATTTCTCAGAAAAATCTAGGTATGCACATTGATTAGAAAACATTATGAAATATTGGCTTTTAAATCTGAATCATTGTTTTCAGGAGAAATGTTCCTGAAAGAGCTCCTGCAGAATGTGAACAATGCATATAAAAACTATTAACAATGACAAGACTTGAATTCATACTATCCAAGTGCTGTTTCAGTTTGTTGAATTCATCATGTTACCCTAAGTCACCTGTCTATTCTGATACTAGCCTGTCTTGCAAATAGGCTTGTAGCTGGACTCATACACCTGTTGTACAAATTATTTTATTTGTGTCCTTACTTGGACTTGATTCCCCTCTTATCTCTTCTCAGGATCTTTTAACTGCTTTCCCTGTGGAGTTTTGCCAGATATCAGAGTGATCTCTCGGTGGAATGGTCTACCCAAGGGAGGTGGTGGACTCGCCATCCCTGAAGGTATTTAAGAAAAGACTGGATGAGGAACTCAGTGATATGGCCTAGATAATGGGAGGCTTGGATGGAAGGAACGTGGTGCTCATGGTTCCACGCTTGTGGGTTCGATCCTTGGGTGGAGTTTGCTTGGGAGTCGGACTAGATGATCCTGTGGGTCCCTTCCAACTCAGAATAACCTGTGAACCTGTGAAAGATGTAATTATTCTAAGAAGGATCAGCATTAAAATTTGGGCCAAAATGCACAAAAATATTAAAATATCAATGGCAGTTTGATGTTACATGAGTTTTTTAGAGGAACAGTATTTTTAGAGTCTTGTTCAGTCTCAGGATTTTACCAGAAACTTTAGCAGGATTTTTAGTAGGTTAGAACTGTATACTGCAATACAGAATGCAACAGACACATACAATCACCAACATCCAGGTTTTTTATATACACTGAGTGGATCCAACCTCATTAGGTACTTGTATAATTTTTATCATGACATAGGTAATTTATTACTTGATGTGGCATGAGAATAAGGGTAGAGAGAAACTTTCTAACTGTTGTCTGATAGGACTGTTTCCACATGTACACATGCTCCCTCACACGCTTCTTTTCCTGGGGAATAATGTAGTAGTCTACACTGTTTGTGATAAAACAATGAAATGCAAGCTCAGGTATGTAAGTGTGGCACCATTTTATGCCAATAATCTTCTAATACAAAGTGCCTTTCAGTTATGAAGAAAATTATCTGTCTTTGGATATATGCTTGGTCTTAGCAGGCTTTAGCAGCCATCAAAATTACCTTATTTCATTTTCTCAGCTTATTCCTATGATGCCGCCTCATGTCTAGAGACTATCCCTGAATATCAGCAGTACCTTTGCAGTGTATTACACCTCCCTGCAATATACTTCCATTGCAGAAGCAGTGAAGTGCTTCTGTCTCTTAACTACCTAGGTAGAAGACACTGCAAGTCTTCACCCCTTCTATCCAGAAGAATTGTGGATAAGACAGATCGGGAGCCAGTGAGAGAAAAAAAACACTTTAGAGGCTTGAGTTGCCCAGAAGACTATGAAGAACTATGCATCTGGAAAGGGAATATGCATAAGACAGGGGAAGGCAAAATAAGTGCAAATGCCAAAAAATGAGTCTGTGTTTTGAGGGCCATGTCATCCAGGAGATGGGAGAAAGTATATGAAGTAATGATGTTATGGAAGCACAAACCTTAAACACTTTTAAGAAGGAAAGGCAGTATCAACAGCTTTCATCACTGTATCTAAACAAATCTACTTTAGTACAGTGGTGAGTGTCCCCACCTCTCACATGGGAGGCTGGGGGTTCGATTCCCTCCGGAGAGGCAATGGTGCTGTTTAAGACTGGGACTCGATGATACTTGTGGGTCCCTTCCAACTCAGAATATTCTGTGATTCTGTGTGGTTAGAGCGCAAAAACTGGCTATACACTGCAGAAGGCTCTTCAAGTGTGAGTTAAACTGAGTGGGATGAATGTCTGGTTTTGCCTGCTTATGTCTCTGATCAGATGAACACAAACACTAGTGCTAATGATTAGCCTTTTGCCCTTGGCTAACAATTTTCGCAGAGTAGCATCATAACACATGTGGTCTCTAGATCAGTCACATGGTTTGCTTGGGATGATCACATTCTCTCCTGAATAATATGTGACTAAAGCCAAACACAAAGACAGTTACATTCTCTATACCACACCAAGTTTTGGCAAAGCAGTTGTTTGTTTGCTTCTGAAACATATCAAGTTTTTCTCCTGATATTTATTCAGTGCCACAACTTCTAATCCATGTTTACTTCTTCATCTCCATCATGCACAACTTAAAGGTACTTAAGCCTGGCATGGAATGTTTGTAGTAAAACAGGATTATTTTGAAATAATGGATAATCCATTTTAGTAAGCAGACCTCTGCAAATGTCACAATGATGACACGTCAGGGAGGGCAAAGCAGAAGTTAAGGCCTAAGCCTGAGATAGTCACCAGCATATGCATGAGTATCAGGTATATATCATAGAGAATTTCCGTATTTACTTCTATAACTTTTGATGTAGATTTCTACATCTCTTAGGTAAGTAATCCACAGATTCCTGGACTAGGGGTAGCATGCAATTTAAAGGGATGGTTCCTTATGCTTAGCTAAAAATATTTATGATTGGAATTAATAAATAACAAATAGATAACACTATAAGTTGGATTGTTCTAAGTGCAGTCGTAACCCTAGAAGCACTGAAGAAGTATGGATCCTTTATGTCATGGGCATGATGTCATCATGAAAAAAAAAAAGATAAAATATAAGTGAAAAAAAAAAAAAGGAGAAAATGTTTGAAGTCAAGTCAGGACTGATGGCCTTAAGCCATGTGTTCAAATTTGCTCTGACATGCTTAAAAATCTACCACAGAACTACGGGTGTAACCTTTGGGTTGTCTTCTCTGACTACCTGTTCTTCCTGTCTTCTCTTATTTTGTAGTCTCTTCTATCTTTCTCACCTTCTGAATCACAAAGAGAATCTGCCTGTCTTCTTCCTCCAAAGTCTCTTCACTTCCCTTTCTGCCAATACCTTTCTACCAATCCTACTCCCCAGCGTAACTACTTTATTTCCTCTGTCCCACTTATTTGCTATCCACTTTTTTTTTTCTGGTAAAAGAAAATAATTTTCTGTAAATGAATGAGGAAATGGCAATAATCACAATTTGACTGTGACAGCAATATTGCAATTCCATTTGCAATTATGTATGAAATTTAAAATGGGAGTAGAAGTCCTGTTATTGTCAATGCCAGTGACCCGGTTAAGTAATTCCCTTGGCATCTGGTTCAGTTAAGAAAAAAATAATACATTTCTCTTTCTTTTTTCTGAAGAAAGCAAAACTTCTTTTGAAACAAAATTAGAAGTGGAAAGGGAGAGTAAAGAACAAGTGCTAACTCTAAGGGAGATCCTACCTGCTTCATTAGTTCACATGGCTCTTGGATACCTCCAGTTTAGGTGGTTGCTAGCCTGTCCGGTAGAGAGTCTAGAAATTAATTAGGAGGATAATCTTGGTAGTGGTCAATATTCTATACACTGCAGGGGTAAAAGAAAAGAAGCAGGGTGAGAACTTGGCGGTAAGTAGACTTCATTGATTAAACAGAGCTTGTTTCTTATGATCTACTTGTTTTGCAGTCTGCTAGAATTCACAGAACTTTAAAAATGACTGCTTTAAAGCTCTAACTTTGCAAGCTCATCTGGTGAGGTGATTCTTGATAAGACATGAAGCCACATTAACATCAACAGGATTTTGTGCAGGTGTAAGAATCACCTCTGGGCAATCTGCCCTGTAGTCAGCAGTAAAGCTCATTGTTGAAACAAATACTTTTTTGCAACCAAATATGTAATTATCCTACACATAATAACATTTTCTACATTCCTTGGAGAATTCCAGTCCATCCACTGGAACATGTTGATTCCTAATGCCAGTTATAAAAGCTAAACCACTGACATCACAAACAATTATAGAGATGAGCTAAAATACAGTTGTAAAAAAAGCTAACGGCTCATGGGTGTGCCATTTCAGTAGTGCTGGGAGATAAAATGTGTTTGTACAATTTCAACCTTTAATTAGGGGAAATATGATTTTCCTGAGATCCAGATTCATTGTGAGGATTCAATTCTATTCTCTGTCTTTCCAATTTCCTGTGGGAGTGGAGAACATGCTTTTGAAAGTGGTAAGAAACCTCCTTCCCCTCGGCTTAGTCATTTACTCTGACTTTGCAGAATTGTGACTTATGCAATGTCATAAAGAGCCAACGTCAGAGCTGCAAATAGTTCTTCCATCCCCCTGTCCTGACTCTTGGATCACTGTTCTAACAGTCCACTGGATCAAAGGTAGGTGTGTTTTGAGGGCCCTCCCTTATCAGACCTTTAATATCATTGTCGCAACTAGATTGGAATACTCACACAGTAAGACTCCTTTGAGGAAGCTCTAACTAACAAGACAAGGGAAAGTTGCTTATTAAAAATCCCCTAAATGGCTCACAAGTGTTTCTCTTATAATTCCCTAACATTTTAGGTTATCGCTAAAGTATCGCTAGCTAAAGATAACAGTGTGTGTTTCAAAAAGGTTTTTTCTTCTGAAAATAGGACTTGAGATTCATGCATGATGATTATACTCTCTATTTTCTGCCTCAAATTAATGCAAGATACTTTACATGTTGCTCAGTTAATTTTTTGAGCATTGTCTACCGAAAGAATGTTGAATTGGTAAGTCTATGGAGATTTCCATAACATCCAGATGGTTGCTGTAATTTGATTTTTTAAAATACTACCAAATACTACCAAAATGTTTTCATCATATATGTATATCCTTGCCAAGGGCTGGTAGCTGTTTAAGTTAACAACTACATGAATAAGACAACATTTAATCTGGCTTAATTTCTTATCACTTTATTCATCTAAAAGTTATTTATTTACTCTGGACTAGTCAGATAGATCTCCCTTACAGCCAACTGATAGAGTTAGGAACTTCAGAAAGGACTCATCTGATGCCCTTCAGACATTAATTCTACTTTTTGATTAATCATAGTTGGGAAGTGCCAGTTCCTCTCTGTGTTGACTATAGAGGGAGCTTTGACAACTCACTTAGACAGAAATAGTCTAGCTTTTATATGATTAATATTAGTGAGCTGAATCTCACCCTATTGGAGATCAGAAAACCATCAACCTGAGGCTTTTAAATGCTGTCTAATGTTTCTGCTTATAATCCTTCAATGAAGGTCACGCAAGCATGTTAGAATCATAGAATGTTAAGGGTTGGGACAGTTCCATGACCATCTTATGTATTCCAACTGTGTAACTTCAAAAAATACAAATAGCATAAAAAATAAATCCATCACCAGAAACCTTGCTGCTTTCACAGATGTGTTTTGTAAGACAGATATCCTATTTTTTTAGTCCTCCATATTCTCAATTGTCTCCAGTTGATTTTGAAGTCCTTAAAAAGAGCTTTTGTAAGGATACTCATAGTATTCTGTGTGTGATCTAANGCCCTCACAGCCATAGGCAGGGACAACTTCCAGTAGACCAAGTTCCTCAAGGCCTTATCCAACCTGGTTTTGGACACTGCCAGGGTTGGAGCATCCACAACCTCCCTGGGTAATTTTTTCCGTGTGTAATCATCCTGACAGTAAAGAATTTCCTCCTAATATCTAACTTAAATATCCCCTCTTTCAATTTGTACCTATTACTGCCTGTCCTGTCACTACAGATCCTGATGAAGAGTCCCTTTCTCTGTTCCCTGTCAGTTCCCTTCAGATACTGGAAGGCTGCTATGTGGTCTTCATGCAACCTTTTCTTCTCTAGGCTGGACAACCCCAACTTTCTCAGCCTGTCTTCATAAGGGAGTTGCTTCAGTCCTCTGATCAACATCCTGACCTTTCTCTGAACTTGCTCCGACAGTTCCATGACCATCTTATGTATTCCAACTGTGTAACTTCAAAAAATACAAATAGCATAAAAAAATAAATCCATCACCAGAAACCTTGCTGCTTTCACAGATGTGTTTTGTAAGACAGATATCCTATTTTTTTAGTCCTCCATATTCTCAATTGTCTCCAGTTGATTTTGAAGTCCTTAAAAAGAGCTTTTGTAAGGATACTCATAGTATTCTGTGTGTGATCTAATTATGTAGATTACTCCAGTTTTACCTTCAAGAATTGTGTTTGGCAAATATTAACTGTGCACGTGAACAATGTACAGAACAGATGATTTCAAATTTCTGTGAATGCTAAGTGAAGTAGCTATTTTTCTTAACCATTCTGTACATCTGAAAACTATCAAACACAGCTGATCCACTCATTTCCAAAAATGGTGACACAGAAATGCCTAAACCTGGTCTAGGCACCATATGAAGGCATGCATTATTATTCAGTATATTTGCATATATATATATAGCATTGTGGAATAATAGTGTATAAAAGGTCCACCATACCAATAAATTGTGCTTGGATATACATAGTATGTTTGAATGAGACATTTGACTTTTATCATTGATGTCTCTGTAAAAATGAAAATGGAAGCAGAGGTAGGATTTGTCTGACCAGAAGTAGATGTCAAAAATGTCTATTTATGAACTTTTTGTTTAGACTTCTTTTGTAACCAATGAGTGAGAAAATGACACTAACTAGACATGATTTACTTAAGCATAAAGTAGATGTCTAATATCAGGTGAATCATTCCCTAGAAGCTATTTTTTTTTTAACTTGAGTGAGCCCAATATGACTAGATTAGCTAAAAAAGCTTGTAAGGTAGAATTAGGTGAAGTTGATCATAAGCCTTGCTGAATCATTATGGTTTCATTATTAAATGTGGGATTTTGAGAGAAGCTGATCTGCATTACATCAATGGGAGAAACATTATGTTTTGTTAACCCCTGACAAGCTAAATCAATCCCTCAGCACTGAAATGGGGGCTCTGTAGAGCACAGAATTAGCATCAGAATCTTTTGATGAGATGCTGACAAGTAGAAAGGCAAGATTTACAAATAGGAAAACACCTGCCAAATTGTTCAGCTTCTCAGTAGAAGTTTGTATTTTGTATGTCTTTCATATTCTTTATATACCTTTCCATACATTTCAAAAGGAGTGTAGGTTACTAACAAAGAAGAAGCCTGTCACAGCCTGGGTGATAATAGTGAGTCATGAAACAGAGAAGAGTATGCAAGTGAACAGATTTTGTTGTGTTTACACAGACTGACATGGAAGTATTGCTCAGTAAAGACAGATTCAACATTATTTTCCTCTATGTAATTTTATCTTAAATTTAACGTGCCAAAGAATTTGCAAAGAGAATAAATTTTCGTGACACTGAGGCAGTTGTGAAGTGTGCGTATGAGACTGCGTATCAAGAAAGAAAGATAGTAAGAAAATCAGTTATAATTTTTTTCAAATATATTAAATGCAATTCACACTGGATTAATTATAACAACGGAGTAACTTTAAGTATATTTAGTCCATCTTTTACAAGCAGCTGGATTTTTTCTGGCATTATGTGAAAATCTGTACTGTATGTATGGTAACATCATGACTAATTTCTGTGTTATTATTTTGATATAAACAACATTGACCACAACAGAAATGACTGGTGTGGCAAGGTGTTGGTAGCTGGGAGGTTACCAGAATGGATTCTGTGAGAAGTTGCTAGAAGTTTCCCAGTGTCTGAGAAAGCCATTGCCAGCTGCTAGCCAGTTCCAAGATAGACTTGCTGCTGGCCAAGTCTGAGCCCATTAGCGACAGTGGTTGCACCTCTCAGATAAAAGTATTTAACAAAGGGGGAAAACTGCTGCACAAGAGAAACCAGAAGAGAGGAGCGAGATCATGTGGGAGAACCAACTCTGCAGACACTAAGGTCAGTGAAGGAGGAGGGGGAGTTGGTGCTCCAGATGCCAGAGCAGAGATTCCCCTGCATTCTGATAGTCCTGTGCTTATCTTGACCCACAAGGCTTTCATTATTTTTTATCTCCCCTGTCCAGTTGAAGAGGAAAAGTGATAGAGCAGCTTGGTGGGCATTCAGACAAAGTTAACCCACCACAAGAAGTTAAAGAATAATATGGCTTCGTCTTCTTTTCTCATTTGCCTTCTTAACTAAGAAACCCTGGTAGTCTAAACGTACCACTGTTTCAAACCTGATGAATAACCCATATGAGTTACCTGAAGTTATACTTTATGTATGAAATGGACTGAATAGTTCAACTGTTGTATAACCAGACACCTAGAACAGGAATATTAAGGAATTACCTGTAGTATTGTACATTTATATAAGTCTATTGGCTTCAAGGTCACCTCCTTCCATCTTTCATGCTATTGGGAATATGTTATAAGAAAAGAAATGAGCATTTCAATGACCTAATGTTTGATTTTGCATAAAACAAGTCAAAGAGTCTCATCTTGTAATTTCTTCACTAAGACCTTAACATGTCTTTGAGACTCATCATAGAGGAAGACATCTAATTTTAACTTAGGCTACAGGAGACAAAAATCAAGCACATCCTTCTAACTTGTTAATTTCCAATCAGTTAA
>WEKX01026197.1:1104-12682 GCA_013390025.1 Pitta sordida
CTGGCAGACAGTGTGCTTCACTATGGTCCATTCTACAAACAGCAGCGAGACACCTCAAACCCTTCCTACCCCTCCTCTGTTTGGTCTGGCCGTGCCTTCATACTGCTCTCAGCTTCTCCCAGGCTCTGGTCTGGCCATCTACTTTTCTGTTAGTACCTTTTTTTTTTCTCCTTTCTTAAACATGTTATTCACAGAGGTGCTCTTATCTACTTCTGACCTTGAATTCATGGCAGCGGCAGAGGCTCAGGCAGCAGCCATCTGTCCCCCTTGCTGCCAGAGTCAAAAAAACCCCACTCAAACCAGAACACTGCCACAATGACACTATATAATACTTAATTCTGGCTCTGACAAGGTGGTCTAGCATGAACAACCTGATGTTGATTTCAGAAAGTATTTAACTATTGCTTTAACACCAGTTTCAGGTTTTTATGCTGCTGGGGACATTTAAGGGAGGAAGGTCACACACTAAACTTCTTCAGGAAACCGGTTTCTGTTCCCAAAAGCTCAAAAAAAGGTGGGAATGAATCACTGTTACCACTTGGATTTTTTGCAGTGTAAGTGAAAATCCTACTGAATTATTTGTCCTTTATGTAAGAAAATCCTATGCTTTCTTGACACTCCCATACTTTAAAACTAAGGCCTTTAATTTTCCTTTCATGAGCTATAACAACCATATATTTCCTTCAGTAAAGAATGTCCAGGATGTTGAATACCTACATGGTCAAATAAGAATTCTTTTTAACATCATTTCCTCTAGTATAAATCATAATTAAATGAATGAAGAGCATCCTTATGCTAATATTGTTCTGTTTGATATTGGCAAGGTCATTGTTTTTATGGTTTATCTATTTCACAAATGTTATGCATGTCAATTTAGTATTTATTTCTGCTGGGTTATACATTGTAAGCATACATGTTCACACCAGCCACTGAATGAACTGATTAATTTTCAGCCTTCTGGAATCTCAGTCCTGAGGCTATTCTCATATATATTCAAGATTTTTCAATTTGGAGAAAGAGTAATTTCATAGTCTACAGGCATGCAATCACCATAGATAGAAGAAAAAATATCAATGCATCATCTAAAAGCAGCAAAAAGAAACATGCTTCACTAGAGTTCACAGTACAAATCTGATTGTGATTTACCTTCTAGGAGACCAGTGTCTTCCTGTTGTCCTACAGAGGGAACATAGAAAGATCAGCTTTCTAAATTTTGTATCTGGCCTGCTAGACTGTGAGGGATCTAGGTTGGTGTTATGCTCTGCAATGTGCTCTCGGTCTCTTTACGGGTGTTAGATGGTGAGTTGGACTAGATGATCCTTGTGGGTCCCTTCCAACTCATAATATTCTGTGATTCTGTGATNACAGAGGGAACATAGAAAGATCAGCTTTCGAAATTTTGTATCTCATTTTTATACCTAAAATAAGGTGATGTGACTACCCTCTGAAGCCTGAATTTATCTGCCATAAGTTACTCATCTGGAAATTTTAAGTGTTTAAGTATCAAACCATGATTCATACTGCCTATCCTCAGCCTCCAATCAACAGCAGTATCTGCGATTTATCCAGATTTAAGCAAGAGAAAGTTCTTATCATAGATGCATAAGCTGCCTTCTAGAGATTTTGTTAATCTCTAGAAGCCTCTCACCTCTGCCCAAATTAGGTATCTAGCTCTTAGTAAAATCCAGTTACAATTAATCCCCTTAAGGGCAGTTGTCAAAATCCTAGAACTCTCTAAAATGTGTGATAGCTCTTAATTCTTGCTTAATTCCTGCTTGAGCATCAGATCTACTTAAAAACCTAGTAACAGATGATCTCAGAGAGAAAGACACTCAACCCCGACCTCCTCAATACCATCTTGACCTTGGAGTTAATAGTTTTTGAAATCAGAGAGGCAGAAGAGATAGTGAGACAATGAAGAGATTTTTTTTTTCCCTAGGACCTCGTAAATACTCTTTGGGAATTACAGTCAACAATACACATAGTGGATTACCTTTTTATTTTGTTTAGCTCCACATTCTTTAATTGATAAGACATTGTCCCAGGCTGCCCAGAGAAGCTGTGGATTCCCCATTCATGGAAGTGTTCACAGCCAGGTTGGATGGGGCTTTGAGAAGACTGGTCTAGTACAAAGTGTCCCTGCACACGATAGAGGGATTGGAACTAGGTGATCTTTATGGTCCCTTCCAACTCGAACTATTCTATACTTTCCCAATACTTTTATGGGCCTAGATATATCTGCATTTTGCCACTGGTGTCAAATTTCAGTACTCATTTTACTTTGATACTCTCCAATCATCTAGTGATAAGACTATAGATATTAATAAGTGACTTACCTCTTTTGATGCCTAGTCTGAAAC
Source organism: Pitta sordida (assembly GCA_013390025.1). NCBI lineage: Eukaryota > Metazoa > Chordata > Aves > Passeriformes > Pittidae > Pitta > Pitta sordida. The sequence continues at coordinate 3,465 of WEKX01026197.1, forward strand.
AACAAAGATTCTGGGTGAAATATGGGTCTTCGCCTTCAATAGCTTTTGCTAAAAGAGAATAGGGGAACATTCATAAAAAACCTTTTGCTGTCCTTCAGCTGTCATCTGCATAAGTCAGACAAAAANTCGAACTATTCTATACTTTCCCAATACTTTTATGGGCCTAGATATATCTGCATTTTGCCACTGGTGTCAAATTTCAGTACTCATTTTACTTTGATACTCTCCAATCATCTAGTGATAAGACTATAGATATTAATAAGTGACTTACCTCTTTTGATGCCTAGTCTGAAACAACAAAGATTCTGGGTGAAACATGGGTCTTCGCCTTCAATAGCCTTTGCTAAAAGAGAAAGGGGAACATTCATAAAAACCCTTTTGCTGTCCTTCCGCTGTCATCTGCATAAGTCAGACAAAAAGTCAGCTACCTCATTCTGGATTAAATCCTATTGATCCAAAGTATGGCAGTGACTACAGAGGGGAACTGGTTGTTTGGCTTGGAAAAGTGACAATGCAACAAAAAAGAGTCAGATGCCCTTCAGGAGATGATTTATTCCCTTTTGACCATCTGACTTAGGAGTAGTGAACCTAGCATTACATTCATGTAAATTTTGTCCAAAGATCAATCAATCTACTGTGAGGCATCTAGGTTGTTATTATACTCTGGGATGTGCTCTTGGTCGCTGTACGGGTATTAGATGGTGAGTTGGACTAGATGATCCTTGTGGGTCCCTTCCAACTCATAATTTTCTGTGATTCTGTGATTCTGTGAATCTTATCCTATAAAATTATAATTTGACAAGTCTTAGAAATTAATAGTCACCATATCACAAAGTCTTGTAGTAGTATGCATGAACTCAGTTGGAAAGGATCCATGGAAATAATAAAATGCAGGTGCCCAGTAAATAAGAACATACTCCAGCACACATCTGTGAAATGTATTCATATGGAAATGTGTCCCAGGAACTTCATATCTCATCTAAAAATAATTAAAAAAGAAAGCAAAAAAGTTTGACACAAATCAACATCCTGGAAAATAACTTTGTTCTTGTGCCTTGTCCTTAGAACCTAAAGGATTTCAGGTTATGAGGTGACTGTGTTTTGAAGTTCTTACATTATGTTTATCACGCTCTGTTATGAAACAAAGAAACCACAGATGCATAGTTTCAAAACAGTACATTTACATTTACTACTAACTGAACAGAAACAATAGTTGCTAAAACTAAATAAAGTTACCTTGATTTTTATCTTAGCAACTGCTTTTATTCCAGGGAGGGGTGGAACAATACAGTATTCAGTCAGTATCAGTTAGATGTAAAGGGACAGATGTGGAGAATGATGGCCTGGTTATAACCGCAAACCCCTTCATGTTGAAGTATAAAATGTTACATGAATAAACTCTTTAAATAAAAAAAATTACCTGGTAGTGAAACACTGCACACATCTTTCTAAATCCTTGAGACTTTGTTTGGATGTTGCCACTTTAAAAGGATTTAAGGTTTAGCTAAAATGCTACCTAAAACACTGTTTACATTCCTATTCTTTTTTCTGAGTGGCTTATTCTGTTCTTAACTCCCCAGTTTAAGAAGGATGTTGAGNTGGTTTTCTTCTGTGTGATGAAAAGCACCACCTCTGAGGCATGGTGGGCACTATATTAGAGAAAATCACAGTAGCATCTTTCCTTAAGAACCATCTGGTTAAACTAGTTTCAGTTATGCCATCTGAGTTAGAATTCATTTTTTCTTCTCTAAAAATCTTATGTTTATCTGAAACTCTGAATTTTTTTCCCCATTAGGTTTAAGTTTCCTTCTGTCACCAGCAAGAAGTTATTTCTTTCTAAAAAACTTTTTAAAGAAACACAGTTCTGACTAATCAAAATCTTCAGTCAGCAGACTGTTTGTTGTGTCCAAGGTCCCAATTAAAGAAAATGTTGTGTGGAGTGCTCTCTTTCCTACAAAATATGCAACATTTTTTTCAATTACTGTCTGTGTAAGCTTCTTCATTGACAGATTTTCAATCAATGACCTTCACTTTCTATTATTCCCTCAATTGTCTATGAGCAAAGAGAAATGTGTTAAATTGCCCCATGGTGTTAAACTAGCCTACAGGCAATCAAAGTTGTACTTGTGGTAGTCATCTTGAGGGTAAAATACATGGGAAGACAAGTTTTCAGAGAACAGTTGTTTCATTTGCTTGACTCTCACATTGTTGTTCATTACAGTCTTAAGGTGTTAAGAAAAAGGAAGCATTTGAACTGTGGTGCATTGTATATACGGCTAGAAAGCTTTAAAACAGTAGTTCATTTTTTTATATTTATATCTATATATGTATATAAGAAAGATTTTTTAATTTTCAATTGTTATTATTTGAAGCTCATCAAGTCATAAGCAATGAAAACTTAAGTAAATGCTCCTTTCTGAATACTGTAACTAAAACAGGGACACAATAGGAAATAAGTGCAAATAGTACTCAGTGGTCTAGTGAGCATTAATGCCTCCATGACTCAGAGAAACATGCTTTACCATGGGAACGAAAAAAGTGTACTTCCAAAGATAGTTAGACGTTTATTAAGACTGATGACTATTCAATTCATCCAAACTTAAATAGCTAGTGAAAAAAGACTAATCTCAGAATTAAATACCTCTATTTCACTCTGGCTGCTAGGCAAATTCCTAGAAAATTATGCTGGAGATTTGCAGTCCAGAATGAAAGCACAGCCAATTAGATATGCAATATAAAAATGCTAGTATGACTAAATTTTGTCTTGATCATGCTGTGATACCAGTAACAGTGTTAACTTCAATTTCAAATAACATACATAGCTCAGCTGCACTAGTTTTGCTGGACAGAGGCACCAAGATTTTAAGAAAATGAAATAAAGACAAGAAGCCTGTATTGTTGGCATGGCAAAATAATTGGCTACAGTAGACCTCAAATTTCACCATAAATTTGGTGTCAACAAGTTGTCCAGATTATTAGATCCAAACTTGTACAAGGCCGTCTAATAAATAGTGTTCTAAACACAATGCAGCTTCTCAAAGTTACACAATGCAGGTTCTTAACTACATGGCAGCATGTGTGAAAGGCTTTTCAGTGAGTCAGAAATCTGGCAAGAGGCTTTATTCCATTAGATGAAAAACAGAGGAGACACTGGAAACCTTACAAATAGCAAAGTAAGACATTTAAATATGGTCTCAAAATAAGAAGCACAAAGCCTCACAAAGTTTATCAGTAATAATAAAATAGTCTTTGTCTCCTCATGATCTAGACATGAAAAAACCCATTCTATGATATTTTCTTTCATTCCGATGAGTATCTTACAATCGAACTAAGGTTTAAGAGGTCAACATTTGTATTTCTTTGAAAGGCTTGTGAAACAGTGTCTCTCTTTTGCAGCGGCTAAGCTCTGGGATATTAGGTTTTGCAGATCCATTAAGCATTGAAGTGTGTACCCAGTTTCTGCCACAGATTAATCAGATATGCTAGGTGCTTATGGCACTAAAATCAAATCATGTGACAACCGGGAACAGACGACCTCATCGGAGCAGTGGATAAGGAACAGGCACTAGGTTTTCATTTGCTGTGTCTGGATGGCCCAGGGAGTTGCCTGCACAGAAAAGTTTTGTATTCTGCTGACTATCTCATGTAGTATGTTGCTATGCATCACCAAATCATCAGGCAGTAGGAATCAACAGTAGGAACAATGCATCTCTCATGTTAATGTGAACTAGTAATTAGTGTCACACATACACATGGATATGGATAATTCTTCCAGTGTATTGTTTGCACACTCAGATAGGAACCAGATGTAACTGGAGCAGAAGACACAGTACTACAGAGATCTGCTCAAACTAAGGCAGGAGTCATTTCTTTGTATCCTAGATTGTTCATAACAAGATCAAGTCTTGAAAAAGTGTAGAGAAACTCATGTTACTTTTTCCAATATTTAGTGCTCTAGAGCTAAGACAAAGATTCTGTCTTCCAAGACAATTAGTCTGGCAGGTCTCACTGACACATCGTAAAGAATTAAGCTTGACAAAACTAAGTAATGTCTAGACCTGGGAAATTGTATATTGATATCTTTAAAGTTTCCTTGAAGTTATTAACAAAAGTTAAGAGTTTTATGCCTCTTGTTTTGGTTTTCTTTTCCCCTTAAATGAGAAAGTAAGGTCACAGAGCTGAGAGACACAAAACAAACATACCCTTAGCATAGAAGTAGGAAACTGGAAAAAAATATGCCAGTAAATATTATCACCTTGCTAGGAATTCAAGAGTGCATTCCCTGTTCTAAATTTATCCAGATACATAAACTACAGTGCAAAGGTCAGGATGCAAGCAGAAAATTTTTAACACAGGTAATTTCCACTGAAGCATTGTGTGACTGTCTTTCTTTAATATTTTCCAGGTATCATGAATAAAAAACATCAAATCACACAATGTATTTTTAACAAAAGGAAATTCCTTGTTTCCCTGTCCTTCTTTTCTCCTCTTTTCTGTTTTTTGTGGGGTTTTTTTTTGTTTGGAGAAGGTGGGGAGAGCAGGCAAGGCATTTAATACAGCAAACAGAACAAGCTAAACCCCCTAATACTACCTGAAGTACACAGCTAACGCTGCTAATTAAGCCAGAGGCATCATGGGCAAGTTCCTATCAATCATACATTTTCGTGTTTGTTTTGGGCTCAGGGCCATGTTTATGCTTTCCATTTCTGATATCAGTAAAAAGAGTACTGTGAAAAAACATTGGCATAAGAGGAGACAGAAGGTCTCTGTGGTAATTAAAGTTCTGTGAAATTAGAGATCCATGAGGATGAGACCACAGAGCTGATACACTATTCCAAATCTGAAGACCAGTTGCACCTTTTCTGCTTTTACAACTCTCTGTCACTAAGACCTTTCATCCCAAGGAGTGTCTCAATTCAGAAAAGCATTTTTGTGTCAAAATTCAGCACAATTAACTGGAATTTATTGCACACAATTTTAACAGTATTCTTTCTTAGTTAAATGACTAAATTTTTTTCTCTACTTTTCTTCCAGGGGAGTTTTGTAGTATTTTCAATTGTTGTTTTGTTTTGTTGTGGGCTTCTGTTAATTTTTCTTTTTTTTTTTTTTTTTCCGGGGGGTTTTTTTTTTTTTTTTATTTTTTTTTTTTTTTTTTTTGGGGTTTTTTTTATTTTTTTTTTTTTTTTTTTTTTTTTTCATTTGTTATTGTTCTGAGAGGACCAATTTAAAAAAAGGATCAAAACCCACTGAGCCAGAGACTTATTGCTTACAGTCTGTAGCAGTACAAGCTTTCCTCTGAGTCACTGGGTTCTTCAATTTCAAGGGAAGCTGAATATACTCAGATCCTTCCCAGAAAGAAGTATGGACCCAGCTGGAAATACTATACATGCATTCACACTCACTCTTTTTAAACTGCCCCATCCAGTAAGCAGCACAGTTATTGTGTTAAAGCGGGGGGAGTAGAGGCACAGAGAGAGGTGGAGTGTTGCGGGATGGACAGCAAGGGTGTATCTGGCTGTCCAGGGGAAGCCTGGTTTGACCAGCTACCAATGATTTCACTAGCAGGAACATCTCCACTCCAGGAACAGAGGCTTTAGGGTACAAATCCTTCTGCAAAGTCTGGCTAGCTCTTTGAGCGCTGCACCTCCGGTTCACATGCTGTCGCAGCACTGACATTCAAAAGATATGAGCAAGGTTAAGTCTGTAAAAAGAAGCAAGATTGATACGAAACCAGTTAATGTAGTTGGGAAAACAAAGGAACAGAAAGATTTTGAGCCACATGGAGTCTTGAAGAAGAGTTGGCTTTCCTTGTGAGTTATCTGTTTTTTCTTCCAGCTACATCAGTTGATCTAACATGAAGGATTACCTCTCAGCACAAAATAGTGATTCTCTTAGCTATGGCAGCAAAAAGTCAGTGATGGTTGGTACACAGCTTAGATGGGAAGCCTATCTAACACACAGAGATGTTGTCTGAGGTCCAGAAATTAACTCATAATAACAGGACATGTCAAATCTTGTATTTCATTTGCTTTGTAGAAGAACTTTTGTAATTACAAGCTTTCTACAACATCATGATAATGTGAAATCTGATAATAAGAAAAAAACTGCCAACAATTTCCATTCTGGATCTCAGAATAAAAGGTGAATAACTTTAAGGAAAATTTATTCCACCTATAATATGCTATTTTTTTTTTTAATAAATTTAGTCCAGAGAACTTCCTGAAAATAAATTAATGTCACTGAAATCATTTTCTTGCTCACTCGGTGTCTAGGGGATTACNAGCTGTCTTTACTATTAAAGACAGAGGCAAAAAAATCATTAAGCATCTCTGCCTTTTCCTCATCCCCAGTGATGATGTTGCCCTCCTTATCCAGTAGAGATTGGAGATTGCTCCTGTCCCTCCTCTTGCCATTAACGTACCTGTAAAAGCCTTTCTTGTTATCCTGTATATTAGTAGCCAATTGAAGCTCAAACTGAGCTTTTGCATCTCTAATTTTTTTTCTGCATGACTTGACAACATCCCTAAACAAAGTCCTAGTTACCTTCCCCTCCTTCCAAAGGTGATACATCCTTTTTTTGACTCTTAGCTCATTCAAGATCTGTAAAAAGAAGCAAGATTGATACGAGACCAGTTAATGTAGTTGGGAAAACAAAGGAACAGAAAGACTTTGAGCCACATGGAGTCTTGAAGAACAGTTGGCTTGCCTTGTGAGTTATCTGGTTTTATTTCCAGCTACATCAGTTGTTCTAACATGAAGGATTACCTCTCAGCACAAAATAGTGATTCTCTTAGCTATGGCAGCAAAGAGTCAGTGATGGTTGGTACACAGCTTAGATGGGAAGCCTATCTAACACACAGAGATGTTGTCTGAGGTCCAGAAATTAACTCATAATAACAGGACATGTCAAATCTTGTATTTCATTTGCTTTGTAGAAGAACTTCTGTAATTACAAGCTTTCTACAACATCATGATAATGTGAAATCTGATAATAAGAAAAAAACTGCCAACAATTTCCATTCTGGATCTCAGAATAAAAGGTGAATAACTTTAAGGAAAATTTATTCCACCTATAATATGCTATTTTTTTTTTTAATAAATTTAGTCCAGAGAACTTCCTGAAAATAAATTAATGTCACTGAAATCATTTTCTTGCTCACTCGGTGTCTAGGGGATTACCAGTCCGACAGAAAGAGAAAAAAAATATATATACACATTTCTGGATACAGAAATAATTTTCTTTTTATCATGTATAAACAAAAAGCAGCAATTTTTTTTACTCGAGTAATTCATGAGCAAATATCTGCATTGACACAATAATTTTGCAGCTACCCAAACCAAGAATGATTGAATGATGGGATTTTATTTGAGATGTGTATATTAGAATTTCATCATAAACCTGGAATATTCAGCAAGGCTCTCTGTCTTCACTTGAATTCATTTATATATACTAAAAGAAAATAACCCCCCCATAAGTTAAGGACTGCATGGAAAGACAAGGATTTTCAAGTATTGCTGCCTGGCATTTCAACATAAGTAAAATTAAAAGGAGTAACTATGAGAAGCAAGAACACAGCACATAGTTTTGGGGTTTAAAAGATGTCGATGCTGTACAAAGTGTTGGATACGGCATAAAATGTGTGATTTTGCATCCTTGGTTTAATCATGTAAACTGATACATTTTTCCAGGTGCATATTTGTTACAAAGCAGAACTCCCAGGCCTCAGCCAATAGACAGGTACTGAACAAATATAGTGAGAAACATCTTGATCAAAAAAGGTTCCAGCTTAAACAGTCAAAACAAATGACAGAATTTTCTAATAGCAAGATCTTGAGATGGAAAGTGATTTTACTGTACTGAGTGTGGAAAACATTCCCAAAGATAGGACGGCAACCCAAGAGATCTTTCGTTCAACCAATAAATTAACAAGACATAGACAAATTTCACATTAGTTTCTCTGCTGGACATCAGCATTATCTTGGGGAGATTTATAGCCTTTGACTCAATCTGTCTGTCTCCACACTGTAAATATCTACATCTGAACTTGTATTCTCAGCAGTCCATTTTGTCAACAGGGAAAAGCAAGCTCTTTCAGAGCATGATTCATCTTATGTATCCTAGGTATCTGCCTTAGGCTAAATTGAATTGCCTTGGCAATGACTCAGTCACTCTAGGATTGCAAAGGGATTCAGTGGTGACCAGACGGGGTGAAGGGATTTACACAGGAGGTGTAAAAATTTGAATGAATGAATCTTCCTCCAGTGCCTCCAGTGAAGCCAGAAGCAGAAACAAAGAGAGAACTGACACTTTGTTTCCACAGTTTCTATTTGTGTATGTGTCAGTGCAATGTTAAAAATGTAAAACGTACTTAGAGCACAGGTTTGACCTGGATGAATTTCCTTTCATTTCCTCTACTAAGGAATATTAGCAGTTCATACAACAGCAGAAAAATGAGCTTTGAGGAATGAAATAAAGGCACTATGCAGACTACATCCTTTTTACTCTACAAATATATTGTGCTTCCTGTACACAAAAGGACTGGCAGTAAACATGGTCTTTTGGTGTGAATTTGAGGAAGATGATTATTCATAGAACAGGGCCTGATTTGTTTTTCTTCCAGAGCAAATTATAAGTAGGTTGATTCCTATAAATTATTAACTTGAAGCTAATTGCACAGATTAAATGCTTAGTGGATAAATCAGAGGACAAAATATTTTCTCAAAGAGAAGAATTAAAGCAGCAATGAAAACTATGTACCAGACTACTGGTAGTAACTCTTGTCTAGTTCATCTTGAAAATAAGAGCAGGACTGGAAAACAGGAGTGAATATGAAAATCAGAGTGACATCATGAAACTTATAAAATCCAAAATACCATAATGAAAGATGTTTAAACATTGTGAAGATATTTGTAGTATATAATATATATATAATTATATATGCAACATATATACATATAAAACATATATATTTTATATACAGTGAATCCTCTCTGTATTGCGACTTCTCCTTCACGACCTTGCCCATTTGCGAAGCAATTTTGTCACAGTCCAACTTCCGGAGTCTGCGAGGTTCCTCAGAGCCCCCCAGCAGCCCCCGCCTCGGGACAGCCCTAGCAAGCCAGCAGCTGCAGCCCCGCAGCAGCCCCGGTGGCCCGAGATGCCATGCCGGGATGCCGTGGGCACGTGCATCGGGGTAGGGGTGGGGGAGCCGTGGCAC
>WEKX01026197.1:23419-35205 GCA_013390025.1 Pitta sordida
TCATCCAGCCCTACACCCCCCAGCTAGACCATGTCACTAAGCTCCTCGTCCAGTCTTCTCTTAAACACTTCCAGGGATGGCGACTCCACCACCTCCCTGGGCAGCCCATTCCAATATGCAATTACTCTCTCCGTGAAAAACCGCTTCCTAACGTTAAGATTAAACCTCCCCTGGCGTAGCTTGAGGCTGTGCCCTCTCGTTCTGGTGTCGTCAGCCTGGAAGAAGAGGTCTACACCCATCTGGCTGCAGCCTCCCCGCAGGTAGCTGTAAACAGCAATGAGGTCCCCTCTGAGCCTCCTCTTCTCCAGACTGAACAGTCCCAGTTCCTGTAGTCGCTCCTCGTACGGCCTGCCCTCCAGTCCCTTCACCATCCTCGTTGCCCTTTTCTGCACCCTCTCAAGCAGCTCAGCAAGTCTTTCTCCCAGCATTCCTTTACCATGATCTCCTGGGTCAGAGATTTCTGTGAGCTGATCTTGTGTGTGAAAGACCAATGCAAAGAAGGCATTCAGTAACTGTCTTCTCTGCATCCTCGGTTATTAAGGTCCTCCCTCCATGTAATTCTGGGCCCATACTATACTTTTTTTTCATTCCGTTATTGATGTATTTGATTAATCCCTTCTTGATGTCCTTGACATTCCCAACCAGATTTAATTTCCCATTTCTGCTTGCTGTGACATCATCTCTTATGTGGTTCCCATTACAGTCAATCATGGAAAATAAGCAAGATAAGTTTGTGAATCCCTGGAATACAGAAGTGACATTCCTTGTTTTAAGGAAAGAACCAAGACATAATATCCTAAATCATGGTTATATAATTTCACATTAAAATTTTTCTTGGAAGGATTTTTATTTTGGAGAGAGGCATCAAATATTATTTTTTTGTATATCCATTTTCTGTTGTTCTAAAACCAGGTTGGATTGTTCTCATGGAATTTAAGCACTTCATTGAAGTGCCTCAGTTAACACGTAGGTGTGTGTTGACTCTTTTCCAGAGTTCAGATGGGATTAATTACCCTCTGGGAATATGTACTGACTTCTATTCCTTACTCTCTGAGTTTCTTAGGTACCAGAAAATATCTTTGAATCATTTTATTTAGCAGTAGATATTCTTACTTTCTGCTTACACATTGGTGCACTCAGAAACAACAAAATTTTGTCTTTATGAACTTTCAGTTTCATTTTACAAGGTTAATCAACTCTTACAACTTCATTCCATATATAGGTTGACAACTGAGAAGCATTTCTTGCACCTCATTATGCCTGAGTTACTCTTTCTCATATATGGGTGACTAGAAAAATATAGTCTTGCAGATCAGTGCTCACCAGGGCCTTGGATAGTAGTACTAGTATTTCCCATTCTCCCAGTATTGGCATTTTTATACACCAATGCCTTGCTGGTTTGGGGGGGATTATAATGAGATAATGTTATTTTGATATTATGAAATGTCCACAGAAATATTCTTCATGCATCATATAAAATTGACCTAAGTCCACTGCAAATTTGAAACCGCATCTGTTAATAATTTTACAGCTTTCAAATACTGGCTTCGGTTTTACTTGAACATTTAAACTCCAAAGTGTAAGTGAAACCTACAGAGGAGAGGCCACCAGAAATACTTTGTGTTCTTAACTGACAGCTCTACTAATTAAACCTGAATCACAACTGCTAACTTGAGTTATGCTCTTTTAAATCTCATCATCTATAAAGAACTTTCTGTAGGTGAGTTAAGATATAAAACTCTCTTCACACAGTCCCCACTTTTCAGTAAGTTTTACAGGTCCCATTATTTAGTCATGCATCTTTAAATTTGCCAAGGATTTCTGGTATGGGGATGATGGTGCACACCAACAGAGCAGCATTTAAATTCATCTATGAGGTTTTGTGTTCTCTGCAGAAAAAGCATTTCCCAGTAGCCTCAGCAAATATGATTCTGAAAGCATAAGAGGACAAACTTTGATAAGTACATTGGTGTAAGTTTTAGAGATGACTTGCCCTTTAAAGAGGACCTATTGTTTAGCATTAGACTTGTTATAATATTTTAAATCCAATCAAAGATCAAAAGACATCACTACTCAAAAGGATGTTATGTAAAAAAATAGTGCATATGTTTCTCAATAAATATTGAAAATATCATTTTTAAAAGAATAATATTCTCTAAAAGCTCCAAACTATTCACTCTTCCAGGCATTAAGTGCTTTTTTTTAGACTTTCAGTATATCATACATTTAAATAATATATGTAAAGCTGACATTTTATGTCATCTCTCTATAAAACAGGGCATGCTCATAAACCAGTCTGAGTGCAGATGATAAAAATATACAACTTTGGTTCAGAGAGCACATATTAATAAATCAAAAAGTGCCTTTTGAAGTTCAATCCCTTATAATTGTCACAGCCTTCTTCTGCCCTCCTATGACAGAGGTTACTTCTGAGTTCTATAAAAATAAAATTCAGTGGAAAACACGGTTTTGACAGTTACCATTTTGTATTACATCACAAGGAGTTGTACATTGCCTGTGCAAAGGCCATTGACTTTTGCAAGGTAAGCTGAAGAGGACAGACAAACTTCCTTTGTAGAATTGTATCAGGCTGTCTCCAGATCAGAGACAGAAAAGAACACATTAACTTCTCTCGTTCAAGAGTAGGGTCTTTGGTGACAATCCTTTGGGTGTCATTATTCAGGGACATTTCAATTTCATACAGCAGTGCCAGCACACTTCTAATTTCTCAAATATGCTCTTTTGACTGGTCTCACATTTTTGTTCATTTTCCACTGATGGAGGAGATCCTTGATGAAAGAAAGAGTACAGTGAGAACCACAGCTCGAAGTCAGACTGGAAAACGAGGAACATGAAATGGTAGAGGTTGATGACACAGCTGCATCAACTACAGATGTCCTCAGAAGAAGCCACATGAAGCCATTACAGGGACATGATTCACACCCAGAGCATTCCAATTAGCAAGTTGGCTGATCCAAATACTACTGCAGCATAAAGAATAACCTCCAGAACAGAGCAGGATGGTCAGCTATCTGTCAGTGTCAGTGGTTGCTGGGATTAATTTTGATCACTAACACCTTGCAGGCAGGCTAGACATGAACAAGGAATAGTTTGATAACTGGATGGAAACACTTTATGCTGGGTTAGGAAGTGGTTGAACGGACGAGCTCAGAGAGTGCTGGTGAATGGTGCCACATCCAGCTGACAGTCAGTCACTAGTGGAGTCCCACAGGGATCAGTGTTAGGCCCGGCACCGTTCAACATCTTTATTGATGATATGGATGAGGGAATTGAGTCCATCATCAGCAAGTTTGCAGATGATACCAAACTGGGGGCAAATGTCGAGCTGCNCAGGGGAGGTTTAGACTGAATGTAAGGAAGAGGTTTTTCACAGAGAGAGAGTGATCACTCATTGGAATGGACTGCCCAGGGAGGTGGTGGAGTCACTGTCCCTGGAGGTGTTTAAGAGAAGACTTGATGAGGGGCTTAGTGACATGGTCTAGCTGGGGGGTGTAGGGCTGGATGAACCTGTGGGTCTCTTCTGGCTCAGAGTGGCCTGTGAGCCTGTGAGGGAACTAGGTTTATGTTCACCACTCTGGGGAGTGCGTTCGATCTCTGTACGGGCATTAGCTGGTGTTTTGGACTAGATGATCCTTGTGGGTCCCTTCCAAGTCGTAGTACTCTGTGATTCTGTGATTCTGTGATTCTGTGACCCAGAAAGTACCTGGCTGCTGAAGAAGTCCTAAAGAGGCCCAGCAAGAGATGCGGCTAAGTCATAGGTGCGTATCCCAGATGGTGATGGCAAAATATACAGAATGTAATGAAGAAATATTATGGTTCTAAATGACTATGTAAAAGGATTTTGTAGCCCTTGATTCAGAGATATTCTTCAGTTTGTGCCATCTGTAATAGCAGAGATAAGAGAGCATATTGTCAGTATCTGCATGGCAGACGGAAAGATTTTTAGTGGAATATTCAGTTGGCCTCTCATGTCCAGCATTCCCAGCTGGTGTTAATCAAGCACTGATATCAGCAGAGGTGCATCACTTTCTGCTAGCTAAGAGTCTCATACAAAATTTGCAGTGATGCAGTATTGATTTTCACTAGCTGATGACTTCCTAATAACCTGATTAACTTCTTAATCATAAGAAGTTAAAGTCTTTCCAATTATTATTGTTATAGCCAGACTACACATGACAATGATAGCCTGGGAACTTCACTACTTTTTCCATTGCTGTTGCGCTTAGTAGAATTTGGTTACATTTGTTTGTGAGATCTGTTTTCACACAAGTCTTCAAGTTTAAAAAGGATCTCATCTAAATATAAAATTAAGGTAATGATATGATGTATTTTCCTGAGATTGAGAAGCTAAGGTAATTAACAGTTATACAGAATTATGACATGTCCAGATAAAAGACAGGTACAAACATAATTATCTTTTTTTTCTCTAACATGGTTTAGCTTTGTAACTTGTAATTATTGCAACATGCGCATTATTGAAACCATGTGTTTTATTTTTTGTTCATTTTTATGTTTTCAATTTACACTTTAGAAATTTTATAACAGACCATTCTAAATATCTAACAAGGGTGGGTGATAAATCTTTAAATCAAATTGACTGTATCAGGGAACTGTAGAGAGATGAAAAAGTATAAGTTACAGCAAATATAGGACACAGATGTTGACAGAGAAAAAAGAGGAAGAGACAGATTTTTAAAGAGGGTTTATTTCCTACAATATTTTACGACTCTTAGAAAAATTCAGACACTTCAGCTAAAAATTTTTTCTGTAAGACACTTGATTTTAACAAAAATGCTTAACAACAGAATGGCAAGTAAACAGTTGCTCCAAAGTCACCAAACAATACTATTATAATAATACTTGTTGCATTATAATCTTATTCCAAGATTAGCATTTTATTAATAGGATTGTTTTAAGGAATAAGACAAAAAAAAAAGAAGAGATTAATTCATGTCTTAAGGGAATATGAGGAGATATTAGTTCTTGTAGAAAGCAAAATTGAAATTGGTTGTATAAATGAAAAATTCCATAGATTTGAAATTTACCCATATATTTCAGCATTATAAGCAGCAGGCTTTGATTCTAACTACAATCTGGTGTGCATCACAAGAAAAAAAATTCTCTTTTTCCCTTTAACATTGATGCCAAATATAGGAAAACTTACCCAGACCAAGCTGATTATAGCTACTCTGCAGTCATTATCTGTAGTTACATCTGAGCACAATAGTGTGGAGTTAGGCAACGATTAGCTACTAACTAATATGAGTCAAGTTAATGTCCTTGATCAAACAAATATTTTTTAAGAAATCCCAGGTCTGCATTGTCATTGGTGATTTATATATATATGAATAGAATAGGTTGCCCAGGAAGGTGATAGATGCCCCATCCCTGGAATCATTTCAGGTCAGGATGGACTGGGTTCTGAGTAACCTGATCTAGGGAAGATGTCCATGTTCATTGCAGGAGATTGGAATCGATGGCCTTTCAAGGTCTCTTTCAACCCAAACTATTCTATTTCACAGGTTCACAGGTTATTCCGAGTTGGAAGGGACCCACAAGGATCATCTAATCCAACTCCCAAGCAACTCCACCCGGGGATCAGGCCCACAAGCCTGGAACCACAGGCAACACGCTCCATCCATCCAAGTCTCCCAACATCTAACCCATGTCACTGAGCTCCTCATTAAGTCTTCTCTTAAACACCTCCAGGGATGGCAACTCCACCACCTCCCTGGGCAGACCATTCCAATGAGCGTTCACTCTCTCTGTGAAAAAGCTCTTCCTAACATTTTTATGGAAGACAGGTATTCTAGTGTTCTCTGCATTTCTCTTGAAATATTTAAATTATTAAGAATCACAGTATATTACAACCTCATCTATAAGAGGTGCTCAAAAGGAATGTGCCATTCCTCATTGCTATGACCATTCGCCTTTAATCCTGCAACAACCTGCTATCTTTCCAGCCTTAGTCATAATCCATATGAAATTACAAGGGAAAATGTTCAGAGGTCATGGATTCAGATGTTAACTGTACAATGCTACTGCCTCTCAGTGTATCTGACCAAATCACCATCACCCATGTAGCTCAAAGCTTGACTCTATTCAATTCATGGGTGGAGTTGAAGCAGAACCAGAGTAAAATATGGTCTGCCCTCTGGCAAGAAAACATACAATCTCGAGGTCAACTCACTGACTAGCATTTCATGAACATGACTTCTTACCAATATCAGTTGGTTAGAAGAAACTGGTTTAACTTGACAAACAAGTCAAGTTAACAAGTATTTCGTTATACCATCTACTTTGGACTATAGAAGTATAAGCAGGAAGGAAATCTTCCAGACTCAGCAATTTCTATCCAGGTCAGAGCACTGAAACATAACTCCTTGTTCTTGGCACTATATTTTGCTTGCCTAAAGCGATAAGGTTAGATTCGTGGTCTCCATCTTTATCTTCAAGG
Organism: Pitta sordida; assembly: GCA_013390025.1. Classification (NCBI taxonomy): domain Eukaryota; kingdom Metazoa; phylum Chordata; class Aves; order Passeriformes; family Pittidae; genus Pitta; species Pitta sordida. The sequence continues at coordinate 29,898 of WEKX01026197.1, forward strand.
CCCACAATATCCCAGAAATACTACTCAAACACCAGGTACTCAGTATTCTTAACAGAATATATATATAAAATTCATGCATGCTTCTAAACTAGATTCAAACCCAATCTCTGTTCCCAGTCTCATTATGAGAGAAAGGTGGTGAAATTTAACCAATATATTTAATGATGTTTTTGTACACAGACAGGTATTCTGCTGAACACCGTAAAGCCCATGTAAAACAATTGACACTTACTAGCAGGCTGGCTTCACAAGCACTTGAAAACCATATGGCCCCTTAAGATTTCCTTACAAACATAATAGAAGGGCATCTTATTGTATTCCCATGCTCTCCTCTTGCAAACAGTATTTTGTAATTTTTGAAAGAAACAGAGAAAATAAATCCAAGATGAGAATCTGACTTCTTGATAGTAGAACACATTTAGAAACATGAAAATAGAAGAAAATCTGTAGTACAATAATTGATATACCAACGATTAAAGGAAGCATGGAGTAATTAAGGAGACAGCAAAGAGGATCCATCATGGACAGGGACAATAATGACTACATCTGTTCTACAGAAAGGATATTGTTAATTATGCCACTCAAGAATAAAGTTCTTGAATTCATTTTGTTTGCTTGTTTGTTTTAATATGAAGTGTTATTTCTAGGAAGTCACACATTCCTACTGCTTCATAAAAATTTCCTGCAATGTAACACTTTTATTTTCAAACATGGCTTGCACTTGGGTAAACAGAGACCTGTAATGAAGGTTGTACACTATTCCTTAAGCAAAATTTGAATAAGCGTAATACAGATATCTTTTCTTCAGATATCTTGGAAAAAGGGCTGTCTACCACTCAACACCTAGGGTGTCCTGTTGAAAAAGGGATTAGAAATTGAAGTATAAATCAAAGTCTCTGAAATATAAGAGAATCCATGAATAGTAATAATGAAATGTATATAACATCTGGGATTTTAGAATCTCTTCTCACAGGTGAAAGATTGACTAAGAGATTGTATTCCTTCTACAATTAACATAGGTAAACAATGCTCTTGGAGATTAAGAAAATACGGCATTTTTTTGGAGTTCATTGAAGCCATCCATTCAATTGGCATATGAAGTGTAAATGTCCAGTATCCTTTTTTTAAGGTTCAAGAACGTACATTTCAGTGAGGCAATAAAAAAATTAGGCAGCTAAATTAGGATTAACTTGGTTTTTATTAGCTGGTAGAAAAAAAGTAGTTTGCACTGGCAGTAGCTCGTTTGACCACATGGTTAGATAAACTGCATGATCCCCTTCTATCATTTGCATACGTATTTATGCCTTAAGTGTATGTACACCATTTTAAAAACCTGAAGTAAAATCTGATGGAAATTACAGTCATGAAAAAAAATAGCAGCAACTACAGTTTATTATGATAGCATCATCCACCATTGTCATGTAACTATCTGATGCAATAGTAGCTGTATCGAAGAGAAACTCTTTCCATCCATAGTCCAATTTTATGTTTTAGGATAAAAGATACAAGAAAACACAGAGGGGGGATTTAAACCAGGAGTCACAAAACTCTTTATATCAATGGTGGAATGCATTTCTCACAGTTTGAAGCGCAACTTTGGCACCAAACTTCAAATCGAAAACATTTGAAGTATATGTACATTCAACAAACCCAGTTAAAGTGATTTTTCACAAACTTCAGCTGGAGAATTATGTTTTATACTGTTATGATATTTCTAATGACAGGGAAGTGATGGCAAATTCATGCGTACAACTAGACAATCATACGTACATAAAAGACGAATTAGAGCTACGCTGAACACCTTCTCTAAAATAAACCAGCAACTGTCCTTCTCTAGTTGAACTTCTGTCATCCTGAACAGATTTCTATTTCGGAGATGGTTAGCTATGCTTTCTCCAGGATCTGTGTGTTGAACATCTCATGTAGTCGAGTGCCACAAGGCCATAAATACCCCATAACCATGGAGATTAAATGTGGTATAGGCCAGAAACTCTTCACAGACTGGAAATGACTGCCCATCCACAGGGATCCTGGCATTCAAATTATAGAACAAGGACAGTGTAGACAAGTATGATGTCGTAAATCAACCACACCAGTTCAAATAACACCTACTTGCTCCCTTCTCACAGCCAGGCAGTACAGTCCTTGTACTTACTGCCTTGCCAGCACATGTTGCACAATTTAAAAGACCTAATCATGACTTTCTGTGTTGTTTAAGAGCTTCAGCTTCATCGATGTTTCTTTTTTTCTTTTTTCCCACCTTTTTCTTTACTCCATGGTTAAAGATCTATAGAGTATTCAAATGTATTGACTCGTAACTTGATAGTGACCTGCCCTAAGGTGTGATGGCTCAACAATATTTTTATTCTGAGGGTCTCTATTAGAAGCAGGACATGACAATGATCAAAGCCGAATACGGTAAAAGAAAATCTCTCTCTTTTACTGTCGAATGTAAAAGGTATGGAATTATAATGCATTCTTTTTGTTATCCTGATGATTCCCTCCTGTAAATAATTATAACTCCTGTTCAATTATTCATATATTTTTAAAAATCACTGATTTATTTATTGCCTTTGAATTTATTTTCATGCACTGTGCCCTCTCATCAACTCAAATGCTAATAAAGATTCGGTGTACCATTTGCAATAATAATCATATTTTCATTCTTCCATATTTATTGGTGAGTCTGCTTTGTCTACTAGATTATACATACAATTCTCCTTTAGGTTCACTAATAAGAAAGTACAGTATGATGAAAATAGTTTATGGAAATGTAATTTACAGACTAGTGTTAAGGAAAGTCACTCACACTAAGTACGTAATATGCATTTAAGGAGACTTATTAAATACCAGGAATGCTATTAATTACTGAGAACTCCCAATTGATGTGTTGTGAAAGATTGTTTTGTATTATTTGCATAATGCTGAGGCCTAGGACTTGGATCTCATTTCTGCTGTATGTAACATTTAAATAACAGTAAAGGAAGAAAGGAAGTAATGGTTGGTGTAGAGTAACGGGACTAGATGATGACTGATTCATTATATAAGAGATGAAGCTTGACTGTGATCTTTTAAAATACCTTTTCCGTCAAAAAATAGCATGCATTTAAGTATTTTATTTATCTGCTATTTGCAGTGAAATTGTCAGCACATTTTCAGTACTGAACAGCAATGCTCCCTTCAGCTGAGGGGGTCTCCCTCTCCTGTTCAGTTAGACTTACCAATGAATTCTACCTGTTAAGGCTTGTGTGGTAAATTGTTTATACAGGCAGTCAAAAATATGAAATTGAGCTGGACATTCCTCTTGTTTTCATAATAATTGTATATAACTATGAAATAACAGAGTATTGGAAAGTGCTGCCCAGTCTGACTTTGAATGGCTAATTAATGCTGGGAAGCTTGTTACCAGGTTTCATCATTCTCTGGTCTGAGGAAATATACCTCAGCCTTGTTTAGAAAGCCCACTTTAGTACAGTGGTAAGTGTCCCCACCTGGTGTGTGGGAGACCTGGGTTCGATTCCCGCCAGGGAGACAGTGTTAAGAGTTGGACTCGATGATCCTTGTGGGTCCCTTCCAACTCAGAATATTCTGTGATTCTGTGATATCTCCTTTTTTGTAACTCTTATAGAAAACATAGATAAGGCTTTGGCTAGTCAAACTTTGCATATGGTGGGTGTGAAGTCTGGAAACTTCAGTTGAAGTTAAAAATAAAAGATTTCATATAGATAATATCTTGCTAAAACTGGAAGTATAGAAACAGTGTTCCTGAATAGGAAAGAAATAATTATTCTTCACCTAGACTATTTTCTGGGTGGAAAAAAATTGAAGATATTATTTTTAAATATACGGAAGTAACCCCTGTTCTAAAATAGTGGTTGCTTTTCTTATTTTCTCAAAATGATCAAAGAAAACAGAAGAATGAAAAACGAAAATATACAGGTAGCCAAAAGATCACTGACAGAGGAGTTACTAAAAGGTTGTTTGAAGTAGTCTAAATATATTATCTATGTGTTATTTTTAAACTTCTAATGTGCCTACATACACCCACATGCATAGGGATATGCAACACATATGTGCTTGTTTTTGGAATCACCACTACTAAAAATTTTCAGGCTTGCCTTGAGAAATCCAGCCATTTATACTCACTCCAACAAAAAAGATGTGACTGTTGCTTTGATGGAAATGGCAGCAAATTTCCCACCTCTGTGATAGCTTCTCATACCTTTAAGAAATCTTTATTTCCCGTCTTCCCTACCCTAACATGTGGGACTGCCTGCTCCTGTGCCTTCATGAGCTCGTTCTTAAAGTATGTCCAGCCCTCCTGGATCCCTCTGCCATTAAGGGTTTTTTCCCATGGTACCCTCTCAATCAAGGTCCTAAATAGTCCAAAGTCAGCCCTCCAGAAGTCGAGCATGGAGGTTTGATTCATGCCCCTTCTTGTCACACTGCCAATTGAGAACTCTATGATCTCATGATCACTGCATCCCAGATTTCCTCCAACCACAATATCACTGACTAACCCTTCCTTATTTGTGAACAATAGGTCAAGGACAGCCCCCCCCGGTAGGTTCACTCACTTGTTGCATCAAGAAACAGTCTTTGACTACCTCTAAGAACCTTCTGGACCTTCTCCTCTCTGCTGTGTTAAGTTCCCAGCAGATATCAGGCAGATTAAAGTCTCCTGCCAGAACTAGGGCAGCCGATCTTGAGGCTATCTCTAGTTGCTTAAAGAGCAATAGGTCTACCTCTTCCTCCTGATCTGGTGGTCTGGAACACACTCCGAGCAGAATTTCAGCTCTCCCGGCGTACTGCTGCCTCTAGGTGCTGTGCCGGACCCACACTGCCATCAGTCTTGAGGTGTTGCCATGTAAAATGAACAGAAGAAAGCAAGAGAAGGTTGTAGATTTTTTTTGTAATTTATGAACAATACCTAGCCCCAGAGGCCTTGATTCAACCTAAATTCTACATAAGCCTTGGTAGCTGTTTGCTGGCTCTAGGCTTTCAGAGGCAGCCAGGCAATAAGAAATACCAGGTCCAGAGATTTAAGTAGAGTTTAGGCTGGGGGAAATTTGGATGAAGTATGATTCTCATAGATTTCTCTTTCTTTGTTATTGAGATAACTTTAGAAAATATATCTGATTGGACTCTAGAATGGTATTTCTTAAGTTTTCTCCATGGCCAACTAAAAATTATTTTCAATCTTTTCCATTTATTATAAAAGTCGGGCAACACTAGTGATGATACTGACAAAGCCATATAATTTAAGTGTGTTTTGCCTTCAAGTATCATGAAAGAAGAGGCAAAACTG
>WEKX01026197.1:35887-64424 GCA_013390025.1 Pitta sordida
ACTCTAGTTGCTTAAAGAGCAATAGGTCTACCTCTTCCTCCTGATCTGGTGGTCTGGAACACACTCCGAGCAGAATTTCAGCTCTCCCGGCGTACTGCTGCCTCTAGGTGCTGTGCCGGACCCACACTGCCATCAGTCTTGAGGTGTTGCCATGTAAAATGAACAGAAGAAAGCAAGAGAAGGTTGTAGATTTTTTTTGTAATTTATGAACAATACCTAGCCCCAGAGGCCTTGATTCAACCTAAATTCTACATAAGCCTTGGTAGCTGTTTGCTGGCTCTAGGCTTTCAGAGGCAGCCAGGCAATAAGAAATACCAGGTCCAGAGATTTAAGTAGAGTTTAGGCTCATTATTCACCCGATGAAGTATGATTCTCATAGATTTCTCTTTCTTTGTTATTGAGATAACTTTAGAAAATATATCTGATTGGACTCTAGAATGGTATTTCTTAAGTTTTCTCCATGGCCAACTAAAAAGTATTTTCAATCTTTTTCATTTATTATAAAAGTCGGGCAACACCAGTGATGATACTGACAAAGCCATATAATTTAAGTGTGTTTTGCCTTCAAGTATCATGAAAGAAGAGGCAAAACTGGTTTTTATTTAGCGTCTAATAATATTTCAATATGCAAGAGAAGTTCCCATGGGATTTTTAAAAATTTCGTACCAGACTGCCGAAAAAACCTGGTCACCAATAATTTATAGCCATTTGCAATGTGTACAACTACAAGATGTCTTGGCTCTAAGAGTCTACTGAATGCTCAATTTCAGTTTGTCCTGTGTACAGAATGTTTTCTGATATCACTTAAATGTTCAGAAAGTGAGAAAAAAATAATAAAAAAACTTTTCATACATCTTTGATTCTGAAAACTAAGTATTCATTCTGTGAGTCAAAGTAAGTTAATAACAATTAGAAATATGTCAAATTATTCAGACTCCAAATAGTATTTTTCTTTTTTAAAATATTGAAAATTTTGGATTTGATCAAAAATACTATTTTGTCATGGATCTGCAACAAAAAAATCATTATTCACCCTGCCCTGTTCTCAGAAGGAAGACACAACAGGGCAAGTTCACTACAAATTCTGTGCACAAAAGATATTGTTTAAAAATTGTAAAATATGATTAAATAGCAATATAGTTAAAACATAATGATCCAGATGAAACTAGTAGTTGATCTTGGAGTAGTCTTTAAGCACTGAGAAATGCCTGAGGACTGAAATTGCAGAGGTCACTTTAAAAGCATTTAGACTGTGCTCTCAGTTACAAAAGTGTGTTTGAGAAGAGAATTATGCAGAGGGAAGAACAATAAAGGGTTGTATTTCTCTGAAGCCTCAGACAGTGTGTTTAACAATAGCTCAGCCTCCAAGGAATTTAATGTTTTAATTCAGGATATCACAAGAGTAGATTAAAAACGAAAATGTAGGAAATGGTTTACCCAGAACTGTAACTATTTCATAAGCAAGAAAGGATACTTTCAAGTTAGTAATTATCTGTCTGTGGTAATTATCTATATTTAAACTGTTGGATAAGTATTTATAAAAAGTTATGAAGACATTCAGGGCTGGAAAGATACTATAACACTCTTTTCCAAGGCAGCCATAGAGGGGTGGATGTCCACAGCTTACCTGGGTAAAGCTTGCTTGACTGATGTGTCACCACAAACCACAAAGAGAAAACACATATAGAGAAGCCCCATAATGGGTTATTGACTCTCTCAGGAGAGATATGATCATGACTTAGCAGGAGCATGCTCTAATTCCAATGAAGAAAAATATAAACCCTTTTTTAATTGTGTGTGTGTGTGTGTGTGTGTGTGTGTGTGAGTGTGTGTGTGTAAAAACAACAACCCTAAATACTGATAAATGAATCACATGAAGGAGGCCACATGAACCCTTGAAGCAGTTACTCATCTTAGAGTGACTGGAAGATTTTAGCCTTGTGAGATTGAAAATATCTGCTTGATTGCTGTATGAATTTCAGTATGGATGAAATAAAGTCCATGACTCTGGGCTTTAAACCAGACTATTTTTAATCCATGATAGGGGCATCTTTCTTCATTTTGCTTACTTTGGAAAAACTAGTTGGTCATTCACTTTTCAACTGTGGATTTCACAGTCCTTAGTATACAATATAATCAGAGGTAGGTGAAAAGGTGCCAAGACAATATATTTTAGGACATGATTTACTACATATGAATGAATGCTATCTTCTTAGTAGTCATTCTTACTGGTATTTCTTTGCAAATGGCACACAATCAGTATCAAATGGATGCTTGAAGTATTACTGCATTGTAGATTGAAGGATTATACCTCCAACAGGAATCCAGAAGAGGTGTTTATCTAATGCATTCTATCAATACAAGAAAATGATACAGAGGGAAGAGCAATGAAAGAGGACATTTGGACACCAGTCAAACACTCAGAACACTTCAAAAAGAAACCAAACCTGTAAGACAAGCATTAGCCAAGTGTTCTGTAACAGCAAATGAGCCCTTATGATGGTCACATTTTTGTGTGACTTCAAATGCTTATTTTTAATATGAAGGTGTAAACTCGCTGATAAGTAATTTTTTCTTCCAAAGAGGTTTAATTGTTTAGTCTCCCCATTCTTCTTGATTGATGCATATTCCTTTTATTGACTACCATGACAATGAAGAAATACTTGATGGGATGTGAACAAAAACTTTCTGCTCCCTCGGGTATATAACTTCTCTCAAGTTTTCTTTGAAGTAGCTCAAGCAGCAGGAAGAGTCTGCTGAACTACTTAAGCCAATTGTAGAAATACTGTATTAATAAGATTTCATTGCATTCTGGGGAACATCTGTTAAATTGATGTGGAATTCTCCTTTTCCTAGACTACTTTTAAACCATCTATGTTGATCATCTCATTTTTGTATGAGGTTCAAAAAGGCTGAATGTCAGGTCCTGCACTCGAGTCACAACAATCCCCCACAGTGCTGGGAGCAGAATAGCTGGAAAGCTGCCTAGCAGAAAAGAACCTAGGAGTCTTTGTTGACAGCAGCTGAACATGAGCCAGAAGTGTGCCCAGGTGACCAAGAAGGCCAGTGGCATCTGAGTCTGTATCAGTAATAATGTGGCAGCAGGAACAGGGCAGTGCTCTGTACTTGTCACTGATGAGGTCACACCTTGAATCCTGTGTTCAATTTTTGAACCCTGAGAACAAGACAGATATGGAGTTACTGGAGTGTGTCCAGAGAAGGGCAACACAGCTGATGAAGGGTCTGGAGCACAAGTATGATGAAGAGCGACATTTTAAGAGGCTGATTTCCTGACTCCAGATCCAGCTTTTCTTTGAGCAAAATGTTTTGTTGTGTGTGATGTGCTGTAATTATTGTAGAAATTTGAGACAATCTATTGTATAGTAGCACAGGAACTTACTCGCTCCCAGACCATACAGTATAAAGTCTTTTTCATGATGAAATACATTGATGTCTTCCCTGCTCAAGTCAGTGTAAAATGAATCCTGGAAACTTTCAAATATCCAGTGAAGAAAACAAAAAACAAAGAACAACTTGTTAAAGGGAAGCAACAACTTTCAATTTTTGCCATTCTGGACCTGCATATCAGGTCATATAAGATTTTTATTCGAAGTAGTATCTGGGTAATTATAGACCTGTCAGCCTGACCTCAGTCCAGGGTAAAGTCATGGTAAAGTCATGGAACAGATAACCCTGGGTGCTATTACACAGTAACTGCAAAATAACCATGACATTAGACCTAGTCAGCACAGATTTAGGAGGGGTATGTCCTGCCTGACCAAGTTGATCTCCTTTTATGAATAGGTGACTCACCTGGTTGATGATAGAAAGGCCGTGGATGTTGTGTAATTGGACCTTAGCAAAGCCTTTGACACGGTTTCCCATGGTAAGCTTCCGGAGAAACTCTCAGAGCGTGGATTGGATAGAAGCATTTTGTGCTGGGTTAGGAATTGGCTAGATGGACGAGCTCAGAGAGTGTTGGTGAACGGTGCCACATCCAGCTGGCGGCCGGTCACTAGTGGAGTCCCACAGGGATCAGTCCTTGGCCCAGCACTGTTTAATATCTTTATTGATGACATAGGCAATGGAATTGAGACTACCATTAGCAAGTTTGCAGATGATATCATGTTGGAGGCAAACGTTGAACTGCCGGAGGGTAGAAGGGCCCTTCAGAGGGACCTGGATAGGCTAGAGAAATGGGCAGATTCTTATGAGATTTAACACATCCAAATACCAGGTTCTTCACTTTGGACATAACAACCCCATGCATCGCTATCGGCAGGGGGGAGGAGTGACTGGAGAGTGATGAAGTGGAAAGGGATTTGAGAGTAATGGTTGACAGAAAACTTAATATGAGCCAGCAGTGTGCCCAAGTTGCTAAGAGGGCCAATGACATCCTGGCCTGTATCAGTCTTTTTCACCTTCATTAGATGTTTGCGCATCTGATCTTCTATAGAGGGTGGTCCTTTCTTTTCCGAGTCTCTATACATAGTGTTGCTGGAGCACTTGACGAGAGAGTGAGGTAAAAAGGTCCCTGAGTACCTCCATATGCCAGTAACAAGGGTTCTCATTTCTTTCTGGAGTTGGGCCACATTTCCCTTCTTCTTGCTTTATCACCAATGTCCACATAAAAGCTTCATTGTTTGCCCTTGAAATCCCTGTCCAGATTTGCTTCTCACAGGGCTTTAACTTTTATGACGCCTATCTTCTTAGGCAACCTCTCTGTATTCCTCCCAGGCTACCAAACCTTGCTACCACCCTCTGAAGGTTTCCTTTTTCTGTTTGGGTTTTTCTATGAACCCCTTGTTCATCCATACAGGCTGCTTAGCATTTGTGTCTGACTTCCTCTTTATTGGGATGCATCAATTCTGAGCTTGGAAGAGGTGATCTATGAATATCCATTAGCTTTCTTGGGCCCCTCTTCCCTTCAAGACTTTATCCCATAATAAACTACTGATCAGATTCTTGAAGAAGCCAAAGTCTGCTCTCTTGAAGTCCAGGACAGTGAGCTTGCTGTGCGCCCTCCTCACTGCACTAAGGATCTCAAACACCACCATTTCATAGTGGCTGTAACGTAGGCTGCCCTTGAACTTCACATTCCCCACCCTTGCTGGTGAGAATAAGGTCCAGCATGACATGGGAGAACAAGGTCCAGCATAACACCTCTCCGTGTTGGCTCCAGTGTCACTTGGAGAAGGAAGTTATCATCGGCGCATTCCAGGAACCTGCTGGATTGCCTGTGCTCTGCTGTGCTGTTCCTCCAAGGGATATTGGGGTGCTTGAAGGAAGCAGGATTTGTGAACATGAGGCGGCTCCTATCTGTCCATAGAGGGCCTCATCCATATGGTTTCCCTTGTTGGGCATTCTCTATCAGGCTTCCACCGTAATACCACATGTCCTTGCCCTCCCTTCAGTCCTGACCCATAAGCTTTTGGTCATGCTGTCTTGGAAGATCTTGCTAAGCATAATGTCTGAACCATTTAAATTTATTGGCATCATAGATTTAAAGTCCTTTCAGTTTTACTACTGCCCTTTCTATTTTTGAGCAGGACATGTCATGTTTCATGAGAAGGAAATGTTCATCTGAGATCTTAAACGCTAATCCAATAATTTTAGCACGATAGGATGAGAAAAGAATTTTCTCAGCTTTAGTTTTCTTGGTTGAAGTAGGCTAATATATGAGGGTTTTGTGGTCAGGTACAACGGCAAGGAAAAGGGTTTCATTTCACTTAATACTGGTTGTGCTCAGTATATCCCAAAATGCTTTGCAAAGTATCATACTTCTGTGCAGTGCAATGCCATATGTGAATATGAATACAGCAGCTCAGTAAAAGCTGGCATTTATGGGTAGCTTAGCCCCAGAAATGTCTGGATTACGCTCAGCCTTGAATGCATTCATTTCTAAAGCACATTCAGAGCTCTGAAGCAGCTGAATCTCCTAGTTCGCAAGTACAGTGAGCCCCCACTTATTCACAGTCTGTATATTCAGGTTTTCAATTAATTGTTGATTATTTTTCCTTGAGTTGTGGGTCTGCATCCATGTGCAGATACTATTGTGAACTCAGTCAGCTTATGAATATGTAATTAGCTCATGCTTATGGAAATTGACCCCGCCCAGGAGCCACCAGGGGCAGCAAGGGTAGGGAGTCGGGAGCTGTGCACTGTGTAGCCCAGCCTGGCTGGGATGTTTTTAATGTAAATGTGTGCTTTTGTGGCTGGAACTGTTCTCCGCTGGGCTGCAAGACGGGTCTGCCATTGTCTCTGTCTGTGCGTGAGAGTGGGAAGCAACTTGTCCCCAGTCCCCGGGGCTGACAGGCAGGGGCCTGGCTCCAACGTGCCAAACCTGGGCAGGCAGAAGCCTGCCATTGCCACGCTGCCTAGCTGAGCCAAGGCAGGAGGAAGCCTGACTACGTCACCAAGCCAAGCTGAGCTGTGATATTGTGAGCTGAGCTCACCAGTCCAGTCTCCCGCATTTTCCAAGCGCCATCCATTTCCTCCATTTAAGGGGAAGGGGAGCGCTGCCAGATGGCACTGAGGCAATGGGGCCATGAGAGGGTGACAGCAGCACGCCAGCCACTGCTTCTGGGACCATGATGAACCATGCTAAGCTGTGCACCACCTCTGAGACCAAGCTCTAGCTGGTGTGGCTCCTGAGAGGGCTTTGTCGGGGCCACTGCGCTGGCTGGAGGTGGGGCAGAGGGTAGCAGGGCTGCGATAAGTGTGGGGGCCCTTCAGCCCGCTCGGTTCCTTCCCTTTAGAGCTGCCACATCACTTTTGCAAGTGGAGGCAGCATCTGAGTCCACTTGCGAATGGAAGCAAGGATTCTGCAGACAAGAATGGGCAGAACACATATCTTTTGGTTTCCTGGGTTGCAACATGTCACCCTATGCTGCCAGGACCACCGCCTAGAGCTTATTAGTGGAGGGGGCACGTCTATGGTCAGGGTCTAATTGAATATTCATGGGTTCAGTATCTTAATGGATTTCATGACTCACGTGGCCTGCCCTGACCCATTCCGCTGCAAGTTCCAGGGGCTCACTGTAGTTCTTTTGCATGTTTGAGGTCTGGAGCTGTAAATTTTGCTTACCAAAGGATGATGCCGGGTAGAATAATAGATATTGGCTCATACCTAAAGAGTCATCCAATCAAGAGAATACACAGAAAAATTAATGTATCTCACTATGTCACATTCTGTGCCCAGAAACTGTTGCCAACTTAAGGAACTAAAATAATCCTTAAATGATCACTTTTCTCTGTTTAACACTTCATACACAGGTTTTAAATTATGCCCTTGCTCAGCAAGTTGTAAAGGGAATTTTCCTGAAGGATTGTATCTGTATCAGGAATTTAAAGAAAATAATTATATTCTTAACTCCCCGCTGACTTAGAACTCAGAGTGGCTTACATTATTACACTAAGAAATTTTGATTGTTAAACTGAAAAATTTCAGTTAGGGATTGTTTTTAAATAATTTCTCCTTTTGACAAAAAGCTGTATTGTTTCAAAGTTTATAAATGCAATATTTTTATTTTTATTTTCAGTTTCATATTATTTTTTTCTCAAATATGTGATGAACTGTGGAATAATAGAAAACTAAAATTCCAAAAGTTCATTTAAATTAAATTTTTTAGCTATTATAAAAAAATGCAGTCAATGACAGTTTGAAGGGAGGGCTTGATCTGCTAGGAAGGCACACTTTTTGCAATTTTTGCTTTCTTTTTGTGTGCTGAAAAAAATCTATCTTCCTACCTCTGCTATTTAGGAGAGAACTCATATAAACAAACACACAAAAACATCTCAATAACTGGAATTTTCAAACAGTCTGCACTGCAAGGAATGTTATTCTTGAGGTGCTAAAAATGCCATCTGGATCCTACTGTGCTGCTTTAATTTCTTTGTGTTTCATAACTCAGCCTGTTTCTAAGATGCTGGCAGATTAGCTGGTAAGGCAAATATATAATGATGCTTATTAAAAGTGTGTCTTTACCACCAGATCAAATTCTAATGCTGTGTTTAAGACGTTCAGCCTCTCTTTGTAGGTGACAATGAGATATACAATATGCTGTAGTCTCCACTGGAAACTTATAACAAAGGCTATTGACATGTCTGTTGGATATACAGGAGTGTTGTTTTCCCTCCAAGATAATAGATGTCTGCACTGCGCTTGAAGTATTTTGCACCTAGACTCATTACACAATGCCAGGTTTTTGCCTTTCACTCTCCTTTTATGGACTGACAATAACACTGAAGAACTGGTTTTCCCACAGAGATGAAAGCTGACTTAAGTGTGTCACATGTTCCTGTGTGGACAGCTCTCTCTCTTACCATACCTCAAAAACACAGCTTCCAGGAGGAAAATAGAGTCTAAGTGGCACTCTCTGTTTCTCTGGATGTCACACAAGAATGAAATTAGAAAGAGGACTGTATAGGAAAAAATTTGGGTTTAGGAAGAAATTACTTTGACTGAGGCGGCTTTTCAGGAATAATTCCCCAAAACTAGAAGAAATGCGTAGTATTCCCCAACCTCAGTTTCTTCAGGAAGCTTATTTATACATTTCTCAAGATATAGCTAAACAGTATGTATTAGGACATTAGATTAATTAAAGTCGTTCTGTGTTCCAGCCAAATAAACAAAAAATCTAACCACAAATTCTACAGCAACGCTTAACCTCTAAAAGCAGCAAATAACACCTGATCATTTTGGGCTAACAAGATCACACACAGAATCACACACACAGAATATTATGAGTTGGAAGGGAGAGATCACTGGATGTCTAAGCATAGGGCCCTACCCTGTTCCCAAATTTCAGTAGTTCTTGCTCCTTTCTGAACTGTGTAACAGCAGAGAGAGAGTTTCATACAGAAGTATCAGAACTCCCTCTAAGTCCCTGGAGGGACAGATGCCTGCAGTAGGCAGTCTGAAATCGGCTCAGTTCTCCTTTCTTCTACTTCCCTTGTGCTACATCTCTGAGACTGACAGCTCAGCTCATGAGAACTGTGGTGGGACAGCTGGAAACCATTGCCCTGAGCTAATAATCACTAGTCCTCAGGCAAAGATGGTTTGCTGACCTAGTTTGTGTTGGTACTGAAGTAGACGACATATTTCTACAAATATCTGTCTCATCTCACCTCTAGAGGCTGTCACCTCCGTCTGCAGGATGAGGAGAAATGGTTGAGACCTGTCCAATGTTGACATTGAATTGAGGTATAAGCGCTTTTATGGACCATGGCCTAAGGAATATCTTTGGCTGACAATTTGAGTCGCACCAAGTGGTGACAAAATAGTATTCTTCAGTCAACAGGGAAGTCCAGTGAGAGAGATAATTTTGTGCCTTAAGAGCAGTAGTGCTAAGGGTCTGCAGTTCACAGTTTTGTACCTTTTCACATGAGGTTCTGTAACAGTGTTTTCCCATTGCCTCTGTGACACTTTTCCCTTGTTTCCTATGTGCTAAAATTCAAGTACCCTCACAACCTCATGCTGCCAAACCCTAATGTTGATGATCTCACAGGTTCTCATGGGAAGCAAGAGCTGCTAGCATAAAAAGCATCTCACTTCACTTCTTACTTGGCAGATTTCAGTTTACACAGCAGCAAATTAAGAAAAGCAGTAGGGTAGATAATAGTCAGCTATATACCTGACAAATACTATCCAGGTCTACATATGTAGAGACTTAGCAGCCAATTGATGTGCAACATCAAAGCCCAATTAGCAAGTTCAACAGAAGGTAATAGGTAGTTTCACAGGAAGAAACAAGGAATGGGAAGCTTGAGAGGTTCCTAATTAAAAATATTATGATGCTAGGATAAACTATGGTGAAAGTTGCCATCATTGTTACCGTCATCATCAAACATCTTTGCTGTTTCTTGATACACTGGAGGACACTCATCCTGGACAATCATCACTATTCCTCCTGTCTGGCTGTTGGAGAGTTCATTCTTTCCTGTTCCCTTCCCTCTTCCTTCTCCCAATGCTTTTCCTGTTCTCTTCTCTCTCTCCTTTCTTTTCCCAAAATGTAACTTTCAACATTGGAGATGATGTGTGTCATCTGCTAAGGACCCTGCTCATACATCTTCATGCATATGGACCTGTCTCACCTTCTCTCGTGCAATAAACAACCATACAATTAATGGCAGGCACCAAACATGATGTCAGAGTATATCAGCTGAGAGTCTGTGAGTTACAAGGCACCATGTCTGTTAGAGTGAGAATATGGAAGATTTTACTATGCCACACACCATACTGATTTCCAGTCTGTAAATCAAAGCCTTCCTTCAAGCACCAAATTCACTTAATATATTGAGATATACAGGTAAAGTGCAGTGCATGATCATTCATAAGCTGCATTTTGAATAGCTTTTATTAAAATAACTCTGCTATGTAATTTTTTTACCTTACTTTCATCTGTGCCTCTTTTGTTAATTCAAAAAATTCCCCAGATGCTTTTAAAAATAACTGGAATTATTAACCTATAGTTTTTCAAGGAAACAAAATCATTTACTATGCAGCCTTTTGCACTTGGTGTTTGATGTGAACTCTGATCAAAACCAACAGTGTAAAAACGTACTTTACAGTTTCTGTAACTCAAATTCCATTTGGCTCAGAAAACTTGCAACTTTTTTTAAGATAGGAAGTGTGGGAAGCCACATTAAAAAATAATGATGCTTTCAACATAAACATTTGCCTGAGTTTTGTGCAGCTCTTCCTATATTTCATTCTTTAAAGTATTGAAGTATTTATATGATCCTCCTCCAGCCACACTACCATGTGCACAATGGTAGATTACTATTTAAGTATTTAGTTCAGATTCTTTATTATTTAGCCATTATGTTGAAACATAGCAGGACTAGAATTTTAAATAGAGATCTTTTAGCTTCTCTCACCATTTTATTCAACTTCCTTTCCCACACTAGTCTTTTCTACAGGTCACCACAAGATTGAACTTGCTGTTTGGGAAGTCTAGGAAGCTAGACTTGATTACTTGATTTCCATCATCTTTTTTTCATGACATGATGAATGAAAGGGTTAGAAATGGGGATAGGCAGGTTCTGATCTTGCTACTTGAGAATTTTATTAGTTTTTCATTTCCCTAAACATCTTCTAGAAATATAAGAATAGGAGAACTGAAAGTTCATCTTAAATTTGAAAATTACTTAAACTTTTTGAAGTTTTGAAGCTCCAGAAAAGCATCTCCAATTCCTTTTATTGGGATTTTACTTTAATAATAGGCTGTTTCTGGTCCCTTGAAAAATATATCTTAAAAGTATAGAAAATGGTTGTCATTTTGTTTTGTATTTCATTTTGGTTTTTTTACATACTGGGAAAATTTTGCAGCATTTCACAGGCGCATTACAACAGTGGCCAGTATGACATACTTGTCCCAGCAAATCCAGGCATATAGCTGTTGCTGCCCCTGGCAGAAAATTGTCTGGGGTAACTGATGCTTTGCAGAAAGTCTTTGGCAGTTCCAAACTGAGTCATGTATTTTGTTTGAGATGCCATCGCTCCATTTTCTTTATGTCATACATTATAATGAGCATTTCTGAGTGGTAATAAATGTATTGTGAATTAGTAAAAATATTATTTACCACAGTATCACGAGAATATGCACTGGATCTTTGAGGTTTGATTTTATCTCCTTTGTAGCTGTTTCACACTGGCATGTTTCTATAACCTCAGCAAGCTACAGTGTCAGTGAAAAGTAAGCTACGTCTCATGTGTGTATCTATGCTAAGGAGGAGCTACATGAAGCAGCTGGAGGCCGTTTGAGGCACACTTAACATCCCTGGCTGTAATGAGGGCATGGACACTCAGTTAGCTCGTGACACCTTCATGCAGGTGCTTAAATTCAGGTGTCTTAAACTGAAGCAGCCTTCACTGATCATTTTTCTATGGTGCTGTGGGGCAGCAAAGCACCTGGAAAGGATGGAAAACAAATTAATTAAAATGATTTATGGTTTCATCAGGCTTCTCTCCTTCTCCTATCTATCATATTGAGACTGTAGTTTCTGTCACCTAGAAACATCTCTATTTTGTAAATGAGCAGTACTTGGTACAAAGTCCTTGTCTAGGGTTCTTAAGTGTGATAATATTAAAAATATATTCTCTACTTCTCTGTACCTGTACGAAGTACAACAAAGTAGTATCTATTAGTCAACTGAACATAATGACCAGAAGAGAGGCTTGGGTGCCTGGATGAAACAAAACTCTGGATTGCTCTCCCACTCTTTATGCTCTCTCATGAATTTTCCAGTAAAGTATACAGTAACAGAAATGATAGCAGACATCACTAACTGTAAGTAAGTAACAGAAAATATTTACAGAAAATATTTCTAATCTCATTTTATGGAGGAGGAAAGTGAAGCGTATAGAATTGAGGGTTTATAACACCTCACCAATGGAGCCTAGAGACAAAATGAGAACTGACTCAAAGCTTCTTTCCCTTAGCAAATTTAAGGTTTGTTTTCCCATTTGTGTTCAGTATTTGCCCACTTATTGATGCCCACTTAATTGACAAAAGTTATTTTGAGTGCAGAGCCTCAGATAACCAGGAAAATAAAACAAGACAAAGTAATTTCTCTACCAAAATTAGTGTCTTCATGTGTTCCCCTTGAAAATCCTCAGAGCTCAGTAATCACAACTGCAGATACCTCTCCCCATAAAAACTTGAGCAAAAGCCCAGCAAATTGATTTGTCTGCACCACAAATCTCACATATGGATGAAAGGATAATTCCTTTCATCCTTATTATCCTTATTATTATTATTTGATAAATATTGCTGAAACAAGAGCTCCTACTCAGAAAATATGATAATAGAGCTAATAAAGTTCAAATTTGAAGTGCAATTATTTGAGTGGCAAAGAGAACAGTATATTAAAAGCAGCATAAAAATGAAAAGACTTTTGGAGCCTATGAATCTGAGATCAATCCGACTGACACATTAAAATTGTAATTTCGTGGGCCATATTTTGGTCTCGATCTTTTTAACCAGAAAATGAAGTTCCAAATTAAGATTTAAGACTTGGTAGTTCTAAAATCTGTGGAAAAAACCTGATCTTTACAGCTAGTCCAGAAGATGTTTTCAAATTTCAGTAGATTTTGAGCAAAACATACAAATAGGTGTTAAAGAATTGAAGTGCTGTGCTGAAAAATCAAAAATATCAATATTTAATCACATTGTATCATGCTCAATTACAAAAATTGCTTGGAAATTTTTTTGTGATTTTTTTCTTCATTTTCCATCTTTACAAATTTGTATTTTCTCTATCTGTTGATATAAAAATTTTCAGGCTTACAAATCTCTTCTCATCGGTGATTGGTGACAGAACCTGAGGGAATAGTCTGAAGTTGTGTCAGAGGAGGTTTAGACTGGATATTAGAAAAAGGTTCCTCACCCAGAGGGTGACTGGGCACTGGAAGAGGCTCCCCAGGGAAGTGGTCGCAGCACTAAACCTGACAGAGTTTGTTTGGTGTGTACTCTCAGGCACATGGTGTGACTCTTGAGGATGGTTCTGTGCGGCATCAGGACTTGGTCTTGACAATCCTTGTGGGTCCCTACCAACACAACATATTTTGTGATTTTGTGAAATTAATGTAGGCAACTATGGAATTGGATTAGAAAAAGATTTTTATTCATCTATGGATAAACAACAAATCATGCATGTTAGAAGGTAGGTTTCCCAAATATCAAACAATTCTTATTGCTCTTTCATGAGTGATTTCCAAATTTATTGTTATATTGTCCATGAAATTCGGGAATCAAATCCAAAAATAACTTTCCAGTTTTATCTATACACCTCATAAAGAAGAGAATTAAGAAAAGTGAACTCTTTTGTTTTTCACTTTTTCACAAATTATGTGAATTTCCATTAGTGATTTCCATTAGTTAAAAATACATTAATCCCTCCTCCACACATCTGAGAATTTATTTATTTAAATTATGCAGCTTGTGGGGCACAAACCCCAACCCAGTTCAAGCTAATTTTGTGAATAAAAACCCTGTAAATAACTCCCAAATGTAGACCTCTGCATGGAATTATTATAATGTTGTGACTTTGGTCTCCCTTTTAACATTGTATCCTTGTCCTCTTCCCAGTTTATGAGTTGTGTATCAAGGAGAGAATCCTTAAATGGTGCATCATTAACAAGTTTTCAAACATATGGTCTCCCCTCTCACAACTACCCAGGAAAACAAAAAAAAATCCTGGAGAACAAACTCTGATTTCATTATAGCCATTCAAGTCTTCTGATTTGGTTTTTCTGTTTTGTCACAGAATAAACAAAGAGTATACAGTGTCAAAACCAGTCCCAAAATAACGTCTGAGTTTTGCTTTTTTTTCACCACTTCTGAGTTTGATCTGCAATATACACATTTCAATTACAAACCCTCTAAAACATGCAGGTTTAGAGATTTCAAGTTCTGGTTCAGTCCCTGCAACAATGGAATTTCTGGACATTGGGTTGAGGTGTAATTTACTCCAATGTTTAATCAATTGTAAATGCTATGTTTTGTGTCATAAACACCACTGCTATAATAGACCTTAGACAGATAAAACAATAAGATTTAATTTCCCTCCAATGTGTCACAGTGAAATGAAAGTCAGCTGTTTAAAATAAGAATACAGGAAGATTTATGCAAAGAATAAAACAAGATTAGGGATTATTAACCAGTGCTTTTTATAGCCTTGTTTTGTGATGCTTTCAAGAACCAATGGGAAATGATCTCCAGATGTCAGAATTAATAGCCATAACATGCTCTGGCAGAAAGAAAAGAAGAAAAAAAATTAAGGCACTGCAATGCTATATAGCGTAGACATGTCTGAACAGTGTTATTTTCCATTAGTGAATAGTAGTAGACATGCAGATATATGAGTGATACTAAGGTAGTCTAGTTTCAGGCTCCTGAGTTTTGTTTGAAAATCAGTTTCCAAATGTGGTTAGGCTCAACTTTCATGTTTTACGAAACACAAATACAGGCTGAACCTCCTCAGAATATTTCTCACAGGAAAGAGAATGAGGTAGTTCTTACCTTTTCTTTGGATTTATTTATTTATTTATTTGTGAATGTAGTGCCATCTTTTCTGTACTCAAATCTGACTTTTTCATCAGTAGAACTCACATACAGCCATGAATAGGAACCCAGATGATCAATAAATAAAATGTGTTTTTAATCCACTCAACTCAGTAGAATGAAGAATTTGGCCCAAAACTTTTATTCTTCTTCAGCATTGTAGAAGTTGGCAGGCCATCATCCCTCTGGATGAGACCCACAGAGTTGACTCCAGTGATCTATCAAGTTCTCTTCTAGGGTCTGTAAAACTGATAGCCAAGCTCAATGTCTCTTGTAGTTGATCCTGTGTCCATTGTTGTGTCTCCTTTCTGCCCTCTCTCTTACAATTTTCATTACCGAAGATACAAAGGAGGCTAACGATGAGCTTGTGAAGAAGCCATGTTTATCATGAGGATCTTTTATGAAATATTCCATTTTTCTATAACCTTCTAGGGTTAGGTATGAAAATCACCAGCCCTGAAAATAAAGACACTACTTTCTCATCAACCAAAATTAAATATCCGCCCAAAACTTTTTTAATTCAAAGATGATTATAAGAAAATCTTAGGTGAGGTAGGGGTTGTCTTTCTGTTCCTTATTTTTATGTTGTACATTTCTGAACAGGCTACACACACTAAGCCATGCGAAAAATATAATTTCAATTAGCTCTCCCAAAAGTCCTGTCAGAAGTGAAAGTTTATAGACAGTGTGTGATAACCATTTATTATTTTCCTCTAGCTCACTTAGCTGTGAATTTTTATGGGAAGTATTTAAATAAGTGTTCCACTTGATTGAGCTGACTGAAAAAAATATATGGAGGAAGCTTACAGAGATTTATTAGTACAAAAATTGTAACCATTGTGCTGCAAACATATCAGTTTTTACACTCTTAGATAATATTTTGTCTTTAATCAAGATCAGAATGTACAAACTGTAATTGACAGGACTTGACAGGTAATGTGAGGCAACCGTACAATCCACGTACCTAAAAATCACACTAATAAAATAAAAAATTACCAGTCAATATTTTCTTCCTTCTCTGACATTGGGTTCCATATCTTCCCCTTTGTCTGTATCCTTCAGGTTAAAAGGCCTCTAACAGTGAGATTTTTCCTCCTGTATCTATAAAATAATTGCACAGTCAAGCATAGCTTCAGTTCTCTTTGGGACATTTGTGTGTTGCTTGGAAATATTGGTATTGATATTTTTTTCTGTTATTTTCTTTCTATAATGTTAAGATATATATATGCACCTTTTTTGTAGTCTGTAGAAGATACAGTTTTAAGGACCCTGGGCCCCTTCCGGCTCGGAGTGGCCTGCTAGACTGTGAGGGATCTAGGTTGGTGTTACGCTCTGGGATGTGCTCTCGGTCTCTGTACGGGTGTTAGGTAGTGAGTTGGACTAGATGATCCTTGTGGGTCCATTCCAACTCATAATATTCTGTGATTCTGTGAAAATATTTTCTAATTTTTTATCCCTATTGTGAGTTTTAAGGATAGAAATGAGTTCTTCCTTTCATTTACCCAAATAAATTAAATTCAATTTTAAAATAAATGTATTAGAATCCCCCTAGTACAACACATTTAAAAAATAATTAGAAAAATATATTCCTTCTCAAACATTAATAGCTTTCTAAAAATACCATCTTTCTCTTTCATTCCATGCTCTGCCATCTTTGATGGAAATAACAAGGAATTTTTCTGCAGATTGAAAAATTCTGATATTTTTTTTCTTTTTTATTCAGAAGCAGGTTGAAAAAAATCCTACAATATTATGTGACACAATATTTCAGAAAATGTTTAGGAGCTAATCAAAACATTCATGTTTTGATTTTGTTCTCCTAAAACATTTGAAATGAAAAATCAAAACATTTTACTAAAAGTACCAAAAAAGGGATTTTTTAATACTTCTGAAGCATGTCATAGCTGGTTGTGAGTCTAAAATTAATTTCACCAACCCTCAGACACAAGAACTGATGAATTGGTGCACATTGGTGCCCACAGGAGGGAGCAGTGTGTGTAATGATAGTTTTCATTGTAATGTTTCTCATATAGTTTCATTCACATCCAGCTAGATGATTTTGAAGCATAGATTTAACTTCAGATGCATACACGAGCATCTCTATGAAGCAAATATTTAAGAATACACTTACTGCTCTTTGAGCTCAGGTATATATAAATATGTGCTTCAATGCTTTGCTGAGTAGGGATATACTTAAATTTCTCAACAGCATGTTGCAGGGCTGCAGCCTCAAGCTTTTAATGAGGGATACATGGATATGAAATGAAAGAACATCAACCATCATCAAAAGCTTGGATTTTTCGTTTCTTTGCTAACACATGAAAAAACATGCTTTAGAAAGATCTGTATCAGGTTAACTACTTCAACAGTGAGATGATAGTGATGTGGCACTATCTATCCTCATCAGTTACAGAAGGCCTGAATTGATTTATAATACACTGCATGGATTCTTTTATAAACCATCAGATCTTTGACAGAGACTTAAAAACGGGGTCAGTTCTAAAATTAAAAAAAAAAAAAAAAGAAAGAGAGAGAGAAAAGAAAATATTCGAAAGAAAAAGAGGTATTCACTAAGAATAATGTTTGAAAAAAATAGATAATATGTTTAACAGAACATGTATTCTAGGCAAATCCATATGATCTCCTTAGCCATAGTTTTATTGTTCTTTTTTCTGTGAAAGTCCTTGCTTATACAAAACAGAGATAAGATTAACTTTTTTGAAGAAAGAAACATTAATCCATTAAATAAGACATTATGACAGTGTTACTACATGCCTGCATGGCCTTACTCCAATACTCTTCTCTAAAATTCCAGTACTGATCACTTAAACTGATAGAAAAGAGGGTTAGATGGATCTTTGATCCCACCTGATATAGCCAGTTTCATGATCTTATTGGATGAGACAGAGAGGACAGGAGAGGGCTGATATATTACATTAAAAAGCCTTTTCTTTAACCTTTTTTTCCAGACATGCCACATGTTATGTAGTTCCATTTAAATTCCCTCAGTTCCTGTATTAGAAAAGAGTGTAAATAATTATTCACTTCTGATCTGCTTCTTGACTTTCATAATTTTATAGACTTCCAGTGTATGTCTCTTAGTGCCAAGTAAAGGCTTTTGCTGACCTGTAAGGAAGAAGCACTTATACCCAGACAATTAAACACAGTCTCTTGGGCCATTCAAGCTCCCACTCATGATAGCATAGGGCCACCTGAAAGACAGGAGAAATACAGATATATTACTTTGTGCTTTCTTTGTGCTAGTTGACTGTGCCAAGGCTCAGGATATATTTACTTATTTAGATCATTGTGTTCTGCATTTAAGACTAAATGGAGTATCTTCCACTGGAAGCATACCCAAAATCAATTCCTCTGAGGAAAGAACAAGGCCTACAATCATCTTTAAGGACATTATTTCGTTTGATTTTTTTTCCAGAAAAGAGAAAAAAAATCTATTTTTTTGGGCATTTTTTAAATCCCAAAGTGCCTCTGGAAAATGAAGATGTTTTGTGGAAGCTCAGCAAGTGCCATTACCATTCCCTAAATATGCAAAGAACCTTACAGCTACGGGAAAATGAAAATAACACGGTTTTTTCATGCTTTGGACACTATGACTTAATGAACAGAGGTGATGGATTAAGAATTAAATTCTGTTCCTGACTGACAGACTAGTCAACTTTGGGCTACCCCATGTGTCATTTTCCTCTCTGTAATATGGCACATCCTTTCTAAAAGACAGATCTTCACATATTTCTAAGACTTTACTTAAGTGACATTTAGAGTTTGCTGATGTAATAGTTTCCTATTGTACAGTCCGGTCTCCTATAATGCAGACCCGTGGTCTTAATCGGGATCCGCATAGCCGTACTTCTGTGTTGAATGACGGCTGTGCCACCCCCGCCACCTGCGCCGTCCCCACTGCCGCCCGCACCACCAGCCATGGCCACTGCTGCCGCTGCCACAGCAGCGGCAGGTTGCACCTGCGCAGTTACGAAACGGATCTCCTACATTGTTAAAAAGTCATGCCACTAAGGTCCGAAGCCGCAATATGGGGGGCACGAAGTACAAGAGGACCGATTGTAACTGGAGTGGAGAACTGGACTTGCATTTTATCTCTTTTGCTGTTCTAACTCATAGTAAAAGTTGAATTCTGAGGTCAGTATAGTAACAGGGAATAAAATGCTAAGAGAATAAAATCCCCAGTTCAGATGGGGCTGAAAAAAGTTTCTTTTTTTTTAATTTAAAAGGCAAATCTAACAATAATTTTTCTTAAAAATAAAATAATCTGTGTGATTTAATATCACAGAATTACAAAATCACAGAATATTCTGAGTTGGAAGGCGCTCACAAGGATCCTTGAGTCCAACTCTTAAACAGTACCACTGCCTCCCTGGCGGGGAATTGAACCCCAGTCTCCCATGTGAGAGGTGGGGACACTCACCACTATCAATCAATTAATTGTGTTTTTATATTTTGAAATGTTCTTGAAGCTGAAAAACTGTTGGTTTAATACCAAAGAATTGACAGATTTTCTCTAAGGTCTGTTGAAAGTAACATTTTCATGTTTCCATGATAAAATATTTAATTTAATATTAGATCCTTAAAAATGTCAAAATGAAATTATTCAGCATTTGTATTTCCTTAGCTCTTTATTTTTAAATTGAAATTATTATGATTAGATTCATTTCCACCTACTCTTATTCCAAAATCTTCTTACTGTTAAATTTTCTGTTCCTCAAATGCATGGTGATTGAACTGGATAGAATGGGTTGATCCAGCCTAACCATTAGTCTCTACATTGCACATTGTCCCTGGTATTTTGGAGGCCTCAGATTGTTAATCCATCACACTAGCAGGGCAGTTTTAGTGCCATACTGCATGGAGACCTTGAAACATCAGAAAAACAAGGGAACTCTCTGACCTTAGTAATTTTTATCAGTTTCAGTTCTCATGGACACAAAAAACCTTCCATTCTATCACTGTTTTAGTGAATGAGAACGGTTAGTTTTCTCAGTTGAGAAATCTAATTTAAAACTCATCAGGGAATACCATTATCGTGTAAACCACATGCAAGGAAGAAAGCAAGCATGAAAAAGCTGTTCAACCAGGGACTAAAGTAAGTGGGTTATTCTGCAAGTAATCCATTCACTGATCAATTTCTGTGGGAGTTTCGATTCAACCAGGGAAGAAGAGGCAGTGAATAGGTCTAAACCACCACCATCTGCATAGTAATATTTCTTAAACAACTGTACTTCATAAGCTTTTTCCAGCAGCTGGATGAAAGCCATACCAGTAATTTCTCAAGGGATTTGTTCCAGAAACACTGCTTTTAATATGTATCGTTCCAGTTACTACTTTCTGACCTTGCGTATTTCTGGATCTCTGGCATATCCTATAACATAAAATAAATATTATCCCCACTAAATTGCTGTCTGCATCAGATTTTATGTTTTATTTGAAAAACTGTGCAGTAAGTGATTTTTCCATCCCAATTGTAATTTAACAACCTCTGGTTTCTTGGTGTATATCTTGTAATGCAACTCCATCCAATTTCTGTGGGTTCAGGTAAATTCCTTTTTTTGTCTGTTCTTAATAAGGTCATTCAGGTCTTTCGTATTTCAAGGAGACCTTATGCCCTTCATTTAAAGAGTTATTAAATCTACAATTTCTCATTTTCTTTTTTTTTTTTAATGACTTTTAAGATGACTGCCGTATCACATTCCTTTATTTGTTCTAACAACTTCATCAGAAGTCATTATTCTTTCCAATGATTTAGTTCTGGTTCAATGCCTTCCCCTGACTCTTGATTCCAGAGAAACAGAATTCTCAAAGGCAATCTCCTTCAATTTTCATTTTGGAGAGTTAGGCACTTTTTTCTTTTCTTCTTTTTTAAATAAAGGCATGATACACCTTTTTTCTAACTCCAGCTTCTCAAGAAAATGGTCAGTTTAAATCACGGTTTGTTGTCATCCTGTAACACCTCATGGTTTTGATTTTTCTCAACATAAAGTGAGAATCATTGCACAAATGGTGCAGCCTGGGTGCAAACATGGCCTCTGGGTATAGCAATATTTGTCAGTGGAATAATGTCCAGAGCAATCTCTCCTGCTCTTGGGTGGACTTTTGTGACATTCTGAGACTGAGCCTGGAGGACTCTGCTCTAGCACCACATACAGATAGCCGCTCTCTCTCTAATCCTCCCTAACATCAGCAGATAGCTAACATATACTCTAATCCGAGCTTTTATCCATCAGTTTTTGCTACAAAATTTAATCCAACATTATTATCTTGCCTCGATCTTTCCATATTGAATCTGCCTCTGAAGAAATTTCTACTTTGGCCGTGGACACACCTCTCACTAAATGCCTCTCCCATGCTTCTCCGCCACGTCAAATCAAAGCTACATTTCAAAGCCATCCTTTCCCTGTTTCATATTTCAACCTCTGCCTTCATTTTGCTAAACCTCTCTGTCTATAAGCCAGCAATTTTTACTTCCCTCATTCAGCTTCCCAATGCTGAACCACTGGAGGGTAGAAGGGCCCTTCAGAGGGACCTTGACAGGCCAGAGAGGTGCGCAGATTCTAATGGTATGAGATTTAACAAATCCAAGTTCTGGGTTCTTCGCTTTGGACCTAACAATCCCAGGCATCACTATTGGCTAGCGGACAAGTTGCTGGAGAGTGGTCAAATGGAGAGGGATTTAGGAGTAATGTTCTGGGCTCCCCAGTTTAAGAAAGATGTTGAACTGCTTGAGAGGGTCCAGAGAAGGGTGATAAGGATGCTGAAAGGTCTGGAGAACAAGCCCTACGGGAGCAATTGCAGGAGCTGGGACTGTTCAGCCTAGAGAAGAGGAGACTCAGAGGTGACCTCATTGCTGTTTACAACTGCCTGCAGGGAGGTTGCGGTTGGGTGGATATAAATCGCTTGTCTCAGGCTGCCAGCACCAGAACAAGAGGACATGGCCTTAAGCTGCACAAGGGGAGGTTTAGACTAGATGTTAGGAAGAGCTTTTTCACAGAGAGAGTGATTTCTCAGTGAAATGACCTGCCAGGAGAGGTGGTGGAGTCACCTTCCAACTCAGAATATTCTGTGATTCTGTGATATCCTTTTCATGAAAGCTATGTAAGAAAATTACTAGTTAAATGACAGAAATTAAGAGGTGTGCCATTTTCCTAATTAAATCAGTAATCAAGAGTACAAGTTTGCAGAATTTATGCTACACATAGATGTGATTGGAGCATTGTGCTCTTGCAACCAAGAAGCCTAGCAACACCATGGGCTTTATTATCGTAGAATCATAGGTTGCTTTGGTTTGGAAAAGACCTTAAAGACCACCTATTTCCCCCTGCCATGGGCATCAGGTTGCACAGGACCCCATCCAACCTGTCCTTGAACACTTCTAGGGGTAGGATATCCACATCTTCTCTGGGCAACCTGTTCCACTACCTCATTACTCAGTTCTCTGAGCAAGAATTTCTTACACTTAGTTGAAATCTCTCCTGTTTCAGTTTAGAACCACTCTGCCTTGTCCTATAACTATATGCTTGCGCAAAAAGTCACTCTCTTTTTTATAATCCCTCTTTTAGAATTAGAAGTTTGTAAAGAAGTGTTCTGGGAGCCTTCTTTTCTCCATGTTGAACAACTCAAACTCTCTCAACCTGTCTTCATGGAAGGGATCCTCTAGCTTTCTGACCATCTTTGTGGCCTGCTGTGGACTCTTTCCAACAGGTTCATGCTCTTCTTACGTTGCGGGCCACAGAGCTGGATGCAGTACTCCAGT
Source organism: Pitta sordida (assembly GCA_013390025.1). Taxonomy (NCBI): domain Eukaryota; kingdom Metazoa; phylum Chordata; class Aves; order Passeriformes; family Pittidae; genus Pitta; species Pitta sordida. The sequence goes on from WEKX01026197.1 coordinate 58,736, forward strand.
TGGAGTCTTGTGTTAGAATGACTCTGCTTGACCTCCTGTCCATTAGAATAATAATAGTCAGTAAGTCAAGGAGAGTGAGTGACGATTCTCGTCTTGGTAGCACTTCTGAAATCAGTTGGTGTACTGTGCCCATTTTTTAACTCCCTAGTATTCCAGAAAAAAATGTCAATTTCATCAATTTGCCCAGTGGAGGGCAAATCTTGTAGGCAGAGCATGAGACACGCAGGAAGAGACTGAGGGATCTGGGCTTGTTCAACATGAGAGGAGAAATGTGAATAGATACTTAACTGCTGTCTTCAACTACTCCATGGAAGAGCCAGACTCTTCCCAGAGATGCCCAGGGAAGGAAGAAGAGGCAGCAGTCAAAAGCTGCAGCAAGGGAAATACCAGCTATGTGTAAAAATATTACAAGTCACAATAGAATTTATCAAACATGGAAAGAGGTTTTCCATAGAAGCTTTGAGATTTCTATTTGAGGATTACCAAAGCTCAGTTGGGAAAGACCTTGAGAAACCAGGTTTACGTTTGAAGTTAGATCTGCTCTGGTCTTTTTTGGATTAGATGACTACTAAGGATTTCTTCCAGCCAAAGTGACCCTACTAACAAGGAAAATTGGAGATTTTTCACTTCAGATCAGAATTCATTTTGGGAAAAAGTAGAGTTCGTTAGAGACCAAATTCTGTCCATGGGATCTATCTATAATATCCTGAAACTTAATCTGACTGGATCAGCTATTATAAGGAAAGCACTCAGATGGAAAATTAGAAACACAGCTAATTATAGCTTTGTATTGTTTGATTTATCAAATATAATAACTTGTTACTTACACTTGGTAGCTTAGCATAAAAATTTAATTTGTTTTCACCTTATCTCTCTATCCTATAATAAGAGAGTGAATTCATGTTGATCACAGCTGCATCTCAATACTCTAGGAGTAGTAATATGAAACACACCTACTCCTCCCACACTGTGATTAGGAGAGCCAAGGAGTAGTGGGGTGCCTCTCCACAAAGCTGTGGGGAGAAGGAGTTTTTCAGACATGGTGATGGTGAGTCATCCCCCAGGACAGATTCTGCCTCTCTATTCTAGCCTCACAGCAACACAGTGGAGAAAACACCTGCATCATAAGGGACTCCTCAGAAAATAACGATGTTCTTTTACTATTCACAGTATAAGCATAAGTAACCTGTGAATCTTGGCCCATAAAAGGCCCTCTTCTGTGCTAAAGCAGTTAAAATTATGATAAAAAGAAGGTTGTTTTGCACCAAAAAGAAAAGAACATTTACTGAATAAGCTGGTCTACCAACATAAATAATGATATCATGGTCTAGCTCTTTGTTTCCTTCTGCTCATTTTTAATTCCCATTATCTAGTTTCCTTCTTAGGAATAAAAATAGATTTTTTTTCTCTCTCTATCCCTTTTTATTGTTGTCATTTTTATTATTTTTATTTGCTTTATAATTCCAGGTGTCATCAACTTCTGTGCAAATTTTATGTGTTTGATGGAAAGAGCAGATAAGATTCTGCTTGTAGTCTGCAGGGGAGCAACCTTCCAGACAACTATGTCTTCTTTCATTTATTTCCCATTGTATTTAGCAATTTTTCTGAATTAAAAATTATGTATCTCACTTGCCATCAGCTTATCAAAGATTCCAATGTTGGAAACATGAAACAGTTTCACCTTGAGGGATTCTATACAAAGTTACACGTATGCATGTGTAAGCATGAGATCAGACATTTTCAGAAGCAGTTCTGAAGAAATAAAATTATGAATGTATTACACATAAAGCACTCTTTTTGCTTCTCAAAACAGAGAGTGAAATGGAAGGGACAACCTCCCTGCCCTTGCCCTGACAGTGCCATGTTCTTCACTTTCCTTAGAACATCTTCTATTCAGCTTCCTGAATATGAGATAAAATTTTCTAAAAATATCTTTCTAGTACTGCGACAAAGTTCTATTCCTGAGCTAAACTGATTATCTGAACAACACGTGTGAAAAAGCACACATTTACCACAAGAGATTTTTCTTTCAGTGAGCCAAAGATATATGATCCTTACGTCTGCTAACCTAGAAACAAAGGACTGTATCCCTTCACTTCCTAGTACTAGAATAATAATCATTTGACACCAGATAATGAACAACACCTACAAAACATCTATTTCTGCAAAGACAGACTCACAGCGCTCAGAAATATTACTCCTTTTAGCTAAAAATCTAACAATTCTCATCTGGTTTTCTCATGGTTTCAGCAAAGAAATCTAAGTCTCATACATTTTCTTCTCTCATTTCCACGCATACTGGCATGACAACATTTAACTCAGTTTATTGCAGTAGAGCTACATCTGGTGAATACAGACTTGACCACAGACTCAAGTCCAAACTGTTGATTAATGTATCAAAATTAAAAAATAAGACTTTTACTCTGTTATTTTGCTTCCTTTCTTTTAAATTAGATCTCAGAAATATTAGATGTTTTAGAAGATTTGAATAAGACTTCAACATATTTACTCTCCAACATATTTATTCTATTATTATTAAAGTTTCATCTATAATATTAACTAACCAGAATAATTAGATATATTTTTAAGAATTTGAGGTAAATATGTTTTTAAATCATAACACTAAAAAGAAAAAAGGTTTCTTTTAAACCCCAAATCTTTCAAGGGATAAGCATTTTATTTTACATTTCTGTGTTTAGCATGCCACAGATGGGACTAATTTGAAGGTTTATAAGATACATATTCCTGACTGTCTTTATATTTTGTTTTATAGGGGGTTTTGAGTGCTTTTGGAGAAGAAGTAGACTACAGAATTAACTTTCAGGACACTGAGGATTAGATACCTATATGAGAATAAGTCATGATTTATAAAAAAGACAAAATTTCATATTTTGTAAATGAAAATATCTAGGGAGACAATTATATGCATAGAGGATGATGACTTGTTGAGTGCTGGGAGAGTCAAATTTCTATCTTGAGAGCTGATTTATTGTAGTGCTAAGCAATCTTTACAAGCCTGAGGCAATAAATTTCTCAGGAAGAGCCCGACTGCAGGTAAATGTATTTGCCTGGGCAGGGTGCAGCATTGGCTGGGAGCTGGCACCTGAAGAAGCAGGCAAGACAAATATGTTAAACTCCAAGAAACTAGGAATACCAAGGACTTTTCTCAGTTGGGGCAGGGTGGTAAGAAAAGCTGATAAATAGGCTGCAGTAATCCTAGAGAAGGCCCAGGCAACCAGTTGCTCAGAGATGATAGACAGCCTGCAAGAAAGTTCCCATTTTACCTCTTTAGCCATGAATATATAGTGCCCAGCCACTCTGTGTGAGTGTTCTCTCATGAACACTATTAACCTGGAATTAATTCGACGTGTCGTAATTCAGTTTCAGATCAAAATTTGCCCCTGTCTTCCCTGCCCAGAAATACTGTGAATTGCCAGCCTTCCTCAAACAGTGTAATAAACTGCTCTCTACTTCTAAGGCATCTGAATAGGAGATGGATGGTTCCACTGTTTCCCATGAACACAAGGCTGAGTTTTCTTTCTGCTCCTGTCAAGTACAAAGACACTGAAATTGAAAATCCAACCTGGTGTAGCGGTTTATCACCTATATTATGCCCTGCAAGTATGTCTTTTGAAAATAGACTAAAGGAAACCTGAAGAAATCTCTGAAGAAGAAATATACCTAGGCAGATATATTCTTAAGATTGGTGGGGTGTGGGTGCAGAGATCCACAGGACACCCACCTGAGAATTTCTGCTCTAACCAAACTAATTTGTCAAAGGTGTCTCCAAGTGGCCGTCCTTAAATTTAGAAATACAACACACAGACCCATCTTAAACTGCCCATGGACACACGAGACCAGAAGCATCCCTTAAAACAGCAGTCATGGGTCAGACTACAATAGAAAGGGGCATATAGAAGTGATCACAGATTCTTCTGAGCAGAGAAGAAATTTTTTTGTGCTTCTTATGAGCTCAACAGGTTTACAAAGAGCAACAGAGCACAGGTTTACAACCTTTGGTTCTCAACAATCACCGTTCAGGCTAATGGAAACAGGAGGGAAGGTGCATGAGTTCAAACATAGGTTGCATTGTAGTTGGAGGCAAAACTCTCGAAGAAAACAACTAAATGAAGGTGGATAATGGACAAAAGGCACACGGAGGGAGCAGATAAAACAAAGAGAAAATATGTGTTGATAAGAAAAGAGAAAGGCTCTTGAGAGAACAAATGATGAAAATGTAAGGAGAGGGATTTATATATAAAGTATAAGAATAAAAGCAAAAAAAAAAGAAACTTTCATTAATATCCTTTTGTTTGGTTGATCTATACAACAGGCAAAGGCATGCAGCAGGGAAATATAAGAATAATTAAATTACATTGCTAACAACAGAGTAAAGGCTATAGGGAAGAAAAAGTGCTGGTCTTCAATGTCAGTGGAGCAAGCTTTGCTAGAATTGACATTGGTGGGTAAAAGTGAAAGAAATAAAATCACAAATGGGTGAGTGGGGGAAATTGCAAAGCATCCAAAGTAAAATTCATGTTTGTCTCAGGGAATGTTTTGTATGTGTATGCTATCTACCCAGTAGGAAAGTAGAAAAGAAAAGGTATGCCAACGTGAATGAAAAATGCTCTGTGCAAGTTAATCAAGGTTAGAGAAGGACCAAATATGAGGGATTATGGAAGGAAGAAATGAGAAATTGTAGAGAAAAGAGTAACACGTGACAATAGAAGAGAAGAAACAGAAATGTGCTAGGGAAGAAGGTCTTCCAAGGAGATCACAGACTAGGATATTGTAAATGTATGATATTATTAATAAAAAAATATATAGATATGGCAAAGACAAAGTTAATTCCCTACCTCAGTTTTCACAAAGAAAACATAAAGGACAAATGTTAAAAGCAGGCATGAAATTTCCCCAGGGAGTAAAAAGAAGTACTAGAAATAATACAGGAAATCTCAGTCATGCCAGAACAGGTAATCAAAAATAATGGTCAAAACCATATACACCAAGAATATATGCAGAAAAAAACCCCTCAAATTACCTCTACTCAAGTATACTTTACAACATGCTTTGTTACAGAAAAAAAGAAAAGAGAGGTTCAAGGTGAGAATAATAAATATTTCAACTCACAGCTCTCTTTTAAAACATATCGATGACAAGCTAAAAGCTATATTTAAAATACCCAGCTCACTAATTCTTCCCTTTTCTGATAAAATAAATGTCTTTGGGAAAGAACACAATAAAACCACCTCTCAAAGCCTGTACATTTCACCTTCTTGTAATTCATATTATCATTACAGACATAATCTTCTACCACTGAAGCCAATGGAATCATGCAATGATGATTTCACTTGGCATTGAGTCAGCCCAGCTAACAAAACAGTTTGCATGACTATACCGGAGATATTGTATGGATCTTCACAGTCCTGTGGGTGAGAGTGTCTCCAACACCAAATTCATGCATATTCACATGTTCACAGGTTATTCTGAGTTGGAAGGGACCCACAAGGATCATCTAGTCCAACTCCCAAGCGAACACCCACACAGGGATCAGGTCCACAAGTGTGCAACCACGGGCACCACTCTCCATCCATCCAAACCTCCCAACATCTAGACCATGCTGCTGAGCTACTCATCGAGTCCTCTCTTAAACACCTCCAGGGATGGTGACTCCACCACCTCCCTGGGC